>CM028382.1:93818040-93856379 GCA_013146195.2 Codonopsis lanceolata | reverse complement strand
GATAAATAATATATTGTGCATATGTTATTTTACTTTAGTATTTGTCATGCATTTATCTCAAAGTATGTGCATATTACATTTTCATAATAAATATATGTTGCATTGTCAGCAGCATTTTAAAAAAGAATAATGTTTCCGTTGCATTTTGCATGTGTAGAAAATACTTGCAGCATGTGCATATATCCGAAAAAATATATATCCGAAAAAATGCAAAAGATGTGTCCGAATATATATCGCATGAGCATGTATCATCTAAAAATATCTGTACCACGAGCATGCATCGCAGAGCCAAAATATATCAGTTACATGAAATATGCATCTCAGAATCAAATAGTGCCAATTGTATGAATATGCATCGCAAAATTAAATAGCATGAATTTCATATTTTTTCTATGCTATATTTGCCAAATTGCATCATTATAGCATAAATATCGTATGCATAAACATTGAAATCAAGAGCATGTATACTCCAAAGATGCCAAAATAGCAAGAAATCTGAAAAAAAAAATTCGAGAAATTCAACCAAATGGGTTGAAGGAACAAGAAGACTTACAACCGGATTTTGAAGATTCGAGACGTGGGTGTGCCAATCTCGAAGTATATTGCTCCTATCGTCCCTTGAATGCCAATATCTGATGACATTTTGGCTTAGAGGAGGGAGCTCCCAGTGTTCTTCGCTCGATTTAGGATGCATTGGTGCATATCCCTTCCTAGATCTTGAAGAGGACGCCATCTGGCAAGCAAACCAATTGATTTGGCGAAAGAAAATCGAGAAAAGGTGGAGAAATGAAGAAAAAATCGTTGTCGGCAACAATGGAAGAAAAGAAACTGAAGAAGAAGAAAGAAATGGGTGAAGCTGCTGCTTCGTCTCTTCCTCCCCATAAATTAATATAAGGGGTGGAAAGTTTCACTTTCCCCTCCTCCAAAGTTTAGTTCAACACTTAAAACCTTGAGTTTCCTCAAATCACGAAATGGCCCTAGAATCCTTACGAAAAGTTAACAAAGTTAGCTTTGTTAACAAAAAGTAACGGGCATGCATCAAAAATCAAAGGAAAGCTCATATCCCCAGCAAATTAGCGGCAAGAAAGGCAGAAAAGGAAGAAATTATGCCATTCCGATCCCCACCAGGATGCCTGCAAAGAAAAGAAAGAAAGAAGCAAAGAAAAGAGAGAAAGCAAAAAATAAAAAAAAAAGAAAGAAAAAAAAGCAAAGAAAAAAGAAGCAAGGAAAAAAGAGAGAGAAAGAAGCAAAAGAAAAGAGCAAAAAAAGAGAGAGCGAAAGCAAAAGAAAATAGCAAAAAAAGGAAAGAAAAGCACAGCAAAAGAAAGCAAAGGAAAGAAAGAAAGAAAAAGAGGAAAAGGTAACGTGTTTTATCTGTTGGATGCATTATACTTGAGTTGTTGTTGAATCATCTCCTTGAGGTGTAACACCCCGGATTCTTGCATGTGCATTGTGTGCTTGCCTTCATGTTTTCTTGTTGATTGTGAGCATGTCTACTTAGTCTATATATGATTTAGAAACATTCATAAGTCATTCATGAAGTTCTTAACATGTTTAGAATCACGTATGTTTGCTTGTTGAATCGCCGGTTCGATTGCTTTGTTTCGACCTCAGCGATTTTTCCCTCGTTGCTCGTTTTGCTTCTATTTCGTCATGCGAAGTGTTCGTTGAGTTCTTGGCTTTGTATTCAGGTCATAACCATGTTGAAACAAGCCTTTTCCATGACCAAGTTATCCTAGTTTGATTGGTGTTTGATTGGTGTTTGATTCGTTAACCATTCGTCGCTTGATTCGAGCCTTGTTCTACCTTGTTCCGGTTGTTGTTCGGGTGTGTTTCCGACTTGTTTTGAGTTGGGTTAGACCTTAGAATGGTTGCCCATAAGTTTGGGACCATTTAGGACAAGTTTAGACCAAGTTCAAGGGTTAATCGAGGCGGCCGCATCGGATTTTGATCACTAGCCCGCCTCAAGAGCTGAGAGCATTGCACAAAATGAATTCAGCCCCAGCATCTGAGGCGCCCACCTCAACTTCTGGGAGCTCCTACGGGATTTTTCCCCTGTTTTGCTGTTGAACGATTTTTATACCCAAACCCCTATCCAAACCTTTTCTAAACCTCACTTAAACCTCCCTAACCCTCCTTGATTATGTCCTAACATCTCTAACTAGTTATAAGGTTGGATTAAGAGAGCCTTGTTGATCATTTAAACCACAAATCAGATTTTTTAAGAGACCACAACATCTTGACACATGTCCCACTCAAATTCTAGACCAATATAAACCATATCTTCAGATTTTGACTCTCATTTCTCACCTTCACTCTCTAAAAACGAATTTCATCTTCTCTCAAGTTCTCCCATGGCTTCTTGAAGCTATTCTCTTGGTCTTCCTTCATCCCTTCTCCATTTGCTCAAGCCACCTTCATCAAAAGTGTAGAGCTCGAAGAGTAGAACATTTCCAACCGATCAATCTTCTCATTTGCTTTCTTTAGTGTAGAACACAAGTAAGTTACTCTTCTTCTTCTTCTCTTTAGTTCTCATTGACCCTAAGGAAACAAAGCTTTTGATGTATGAGGTCAATGAGGACACATAATTGCTTCCTATGCCTTCTACTTGTATTTTGAAAGTATGAACTTGCTAGGAGCTTGTATAGGATGATTTCTTGCCTATGGAAGTTTATAATACTCTTTCATCTTGTCTATTTAAGGTTTTGAACATGTTAGAAGCATGTATTATATATGTTGCTTGAATAAGTGCAATATGTGAATGCCCTAATTTGAGCCTATATTGTATGTTGTTAAGTTGTTATGTGTTCTATCCTCAAAGTTGAACTCTATGATGTATATGAATCACATTGCAATGCCTTGGTGAATTTACAACCTTGTTGAACTTAGAAATGACCTAGTTGGGTTATGAAGCACATAGCTTCAATTCCTCCAAAATTGGGAATTTAGAGTAAAGACTCAACGGAGTCGACTCTAGGGAAGATTTGAACATGTTGAACTCTAATTTCAATCCCTACGAAGTTTGGACACCGTTTGATTTGGTTTACTCAAATATGAGCTTGGTTTAGTTGTTTACAACAAGTTGTTATGAAAGATTGGTTTTGAGCAATTAATTGCCTTGACATGTTTTTATGGTAGAGATTAATACCCTATTTGGTTGGTCGAGTTCGCTCTTGTCGAATTCGATCCTTAATTGGTTTAAGTCAAGTAAATATCTACTTGTGCATCACATTGAGTCCAGCTGGCATTATTTGGTTTGTTTATTAAGTCGGGTGGGACGATGCACGCCTTCACGAATTATGGGATTCGTGCTCGCTATGGATCGCCGCACTGACCTCACACACACCTCCATTGTTGGCGCAATGGGGAAGTAGCCCCTTTGCCGTATCAATACGTGCTGCATTGGCTTGCTATCTAGATCGAGTAGGTTCTCGATAAAAGTCGATGTAATCACCGAGCATCGATGTGGCACAATCCAGTATAATAAAGTTTATTGCAGGAGCTACGAAGCGGCCGTGACTATATCATATCCTACTTGTATGATTTATTTTACGCACTTACGTGAATAATGTGCTAAGTGCTATATGATGATCATGTACCATAATTGAGATAAATGTCATGCTATAACATGAACATGCATTTTCAGTAACTTACTAAGTCTTTCGACTTACCCTATTTGTTTGTTTTGTTTTCCTTAGATCCGAGCCGAGGAGACGGTCCCCGATAGACTCGCTATATCACGTTTGGTCGTTGTGAGCTCAAGGTTGCTCTTTGGGACTTTTGATAGTTAGTCTTTATTTTGGCAAGGACGTTGGGAAGCAAGTCAAATAGACTTGACTTGGGGTTTTTGTTATTGTAGTAAACTTAATGATTTGACACTTGTAATCTTTTGTATGCCGACTTATATGTCGAGCCTGTTTATATGTTAATGGTTCACTACAGTTTCTTCCGCTAAAGCTCTTTTAAATATTGTTGTTGTTGTTGTCTCCGACATGTTGTGGCCGTTGAGGTTATTATAAGCATGTGTTATTATTGTAGGAGTAGTTGTTGGGTTCCGGCTGTAACGTCGCCGATGACTTGTTTATTTTAAGTTGTTTTTCCGGCCAAGTGTAGCCGAGTTGTTATTCGTATGCGATGTTGCGCCACATGAATTTTATAATCCTACTTGCGCATGCTTGTGTTATTGCCTATTTGGACGGCACGACTCGGGATCTCGCATTGGGGTCCGGGTCGGGCTGTCACATGAGGGGTGCATACCCCGGGACGTGGAATGATTTGTTGCATCTATCCCATCTGAGTTGTTGTTGGATCATCTCCTCGAGGGGTGCATACCCCGGGACGTGGAATGATTGGTTGCATCTATCCCACCAGAGTTGTTGTTGGATCATCTCCTCGAGGGGTGCATACCCAGGACGTGGAATGATTGGTTTCATCTATCCCACCCTAGTTGTTGTTGGATCATTCTCCTCAAGGGGTGCATACCCCGGCACGTGGAAATGATTGGTTTCATCTATCCCACCAGTTTGTGTTGGATTATCTCCTCGAGGGGTGCATACCCCGGGACATGGAATAATCAGGGTCCCATCCATCCCACCTGGTGACTGTTGTTGTTTCTTTGCATGAGGCCGAACTACGTTTGGTCTGATTCCTCAAAGGGATACGTAGGCAGGTGCGACCATCAAAGCATTTAATTTGTATACCTGCTATAAAAACCACGATAACTAACTATAACCAACTAAATATGGTTAGGGTATGTGAGATTTGAACTAGTACATCCTAAACTGTTGCATCTATAAACTGCCGTATATTGCATTCCTCCCTAATATAATTTCCACGAAATTTGGGAGCCTATTTCTTATCAACGATGTTCGTTTACATGGTAAGTTTCGGTTTACCCGTAAACTCCATCGTTGAGGGCTCTGTAGACACCCCAATTTCGTACCCCTGATATGTGACATGATATAAAATATCAAGACCTATTAAAAGGCTAACGAATGTCAAGTTACAAGGTTGAAAATGAAAAGGAAAAAACAGGATGCATAACACAGTGAAATGCAGGGGGCCTAAGTGCCAAAAAAAGAGGACAAAAATGGCCCTTGGCACTGCCCATAGGCATTCCAGCGCTGCCCTGCACTCCACTATGGGCGGTGTCCAACAGTCCCCATTTTCCTGTAGTAGTTTGCCTAAAGTGTAATTCTCTTAGCGCGTGGTACAAGCCGATGAAGCTCAAAAGGAGAAAACTTAATCACGAAGGAAAGCCTCTCTCACCCTATAAATAGAGGCCCCTGGCTTGTGAATTCACACACAGTGAACACAATGAGAGTACGTAGTGAGAAAACAGTACGTAGTGAATTCTCTCCACGCAGTCTGAGTTAACGCCGGAGGAATTTCTTCCTCTAACCTCGAAGCTCCGCCAAATTTCCCCTAAACACTAAAACTCAGCGGCTAAAGTGAAACCTAGATACCCTTCTAGAATTCCGCCCTATTCCACCGGTCCAAAAATCTCAAAAAGAGCAGTTGCCCTGCCCGAATCCAGACGTCAAATCAGTAAAAAACAAGCAGTTGCTCTACCCAATTTCCGACGCCAGCAAGCAGTTGTGCTGCCCGGATCCCAAGGCGAAAAGCAACCAAAAGGAGCAGTCACTCTGCCCGAATCCCCACAACAACAAAGCAGCAGCAAAAAGACTCCCTCTCCCTGAAGGACAGAGCGAGCGCACGCTAGAACCTGCCAGAAGTTAGTTGGTATGGGATAAAACCCCCACTCTTCAAGAGGTATGCTATTTAAAGTTTTATTTATAAAAAGTTCCATTTAGATCAGTCCAATGTAAGCAAAACAATTAGTTGTGCTGCCCGAAATTCTTTTGAAAATAGCACTAAAAAGAGCCATTATTATGGCCAAATTTTTTTAAATGTATTTATAACTCCAGAAAGGAGGCTGATGTAAGTTTGTAATAATTTCCTTCTATATGTACAGATCTATATTTTAAATGCTTTATTTCAACTGTTAAATAAATATAAAAAAAAACATATTTTAGCCAAAAACTATTTTGAGACCGAAAGGGCGAGTTCGGTGCCTAACCCCTTCCAACCTCGTAACTTAGCCTCCGAACCCTTTGCAAATCTGGTTACTTTTTTATTTTTATTTGTTTTCCTTAAAATAAAGATGGCGACTCTGTTTATCATATTTTGAGTCCACAATTGAGGCCAAGCGTATTCAATGCGTTTTAAAGGTTTTGAAACCACCCACCTTTTTCATTAGCGGGGTGAAAAGGTCGAAAATCGGGGCACACACAGTTCCCTATGTCTCGCGAAGTGGATGCTCATCAAGGCATTCATTGTCCTAATAGCTATGAATGAGAATATCACAATCAACTATCTTTTTCTTCGCATAATAACTATAATGAGCCGCCCTATTATAATTCGCTCTTTTATAATGAACCTTCTTCTCATTCGTCCTACTATTATGAGCCACATTCTTATTGTAATCAATCCTCGTTTTCTTCGCCCAATAATCTCAGTAATTCGAGTAAATTGATTGTAATGGAAGCTCAAATTGAATATATCAAAACCCAACTTGCCATTCAGAAAGCTTCAATTGTTCATAAACCTTATTCTTATTCGTCTTACTATAATGAGCAAGAACTAGAGCAAATGTTGCACAATTGGTAGATATCGAAAAGGAGGTAAATGAGTGGAAGAATCAGTATCAAGAAAATGATCTAACATCATTGGAAGAAGAAGAGATAAACATTATTGAAAAAAGAAGAACTAGAAGTACAAGAGAAGGATTTTATTCATGAAGATGATGAGATACCCATGGAATGAGAAATCACTAAGTGGGAATATGATATAGAAATGGGTACAGAGGCGCCATGGTACTTGGAAATAATTCAAGAGCGTTTAGATGAATGGTACTGAGTATCTGGTACTACCCCAAGGGGTAAAGAAAAAACAAATGCCATTGAGGAAAAAGAATAGGAAGTAGTATATGAGCCTATTGAAAAAGATGAGTTGATTATAAAATCCCAAGATTTTCCACAAATTGACGTACCACCTCATTGTTCCCAAGAACCCGAAATAATTTTGGAGACTTTCACTGTAATTTACTCTCTAATTGATTCCATGCTAGACACTTATGTAGAGCTAGGGATGCCTTCTTCATATTTTCTTGAAAAGAATCATGAACCTATTTTAGATATGCATGAGCAATGTAGTGTTGATGAAAAAGTAGTGGAAATTCCGGACAGGATTACATTGGAAGATAGTATTGTTACTCACCATCTCAACCGTCGGCTTTCTCCTTTTGGTCTCATAAACAAAACTCCCCCTATCAATTGCCTCTACCAAACCTCCCATCTCTCTGCTCCATCCCGTAATTCTTCCTCTCTAGTTGTTTTCCCCCAAATCGAAGACAAATCTGGAAGGTCTCCACAACACAGCCGTCAATTGCTCTGCTCAACCTCTGCCATCTTTGCTCCACCTTCTGGTCTACAAATCCGGTCAAGTCTTCCCTCCTTCCGCATCTATTCATCCCGACTCCGCCGAAGCGACTTCACGATCACCAGATCTCTTTCAAGGCCGACAACAACCTCCATCTCACGGCCAGCTTCAAATCTGTCATCTCCATCCCAGACACGGGTCTGTAATTCCAGTGAATAGAACGTATCATCCATCGGGTCAGTCTGTATCTTTCCCAGTCACATGCAAAGCACATCACAGATAAGGCTTGAATTTCAGAATTCCTTTGCAAAATTTCAAGTAAGCTTGTTTCAATTTTTCTGATTAATTGCTGAAATTTGGAATTATTTGTTTCAGTATGATGAATATTCTTGCTATAATCCTTAGTGAATTTCAAAACATTCATAAAAAATGGTAAACTGCCACAGTTTTTTTTAATGGTAGATTATTGTTACTCTGTTGGAAATTTTGGACTAATGGGAGTCTCTGCCAATAGCGTACATGAATTGAGTAGGATGCAAACTTTTGATTTTCAATCCTAAGTCTATCTATGTGATTTAGAATAACATTCAATGTGAATTAGGTGTGTTCTATTTTGCTGAAAATTTACTGAAATGTTGTTAAGTATACTCTGGTTATAATTAAGTTAAATGGTGCTATTGTGTAAATTGAACTGTGGTGATGAATTGATAATTCTGGGAAATTGTCTTTGATTTTTTTTTTTTGCATAACCGATGAACAGGTCGTTACTTGCAATGGGACTACCTAAGTTTTATGAATTGAGAATTGGGAGTATATTCAGTGTGGGATAATAATTTGAGTTGTTGCTCATATTCTTGCTACTGTCCAACTTGATTGTTTAGAAATTGGGAGTATTGTGCAGAAATTGTTGTTAAGTATACTCTGGTTATACTTTGGTTAATTGGTGATAAAAATTGATTTTTGACTAAAAAAATACCATATCTATGGGAGGATAGTATTGTTACTCGTTTGGATTGGCAGCAATGAGAATTTTTTATTTAAATTTGGTGGAATGGGAGTTGAAAAATTGTGATTTTGTGGGAATAATGAGCCGTTGGTAACTTGAGTTAATTGTTGGGGGTGCAAGCATGTGATTCTATTAAATTTTTACCTGTTTTGCCATGCTTGGTTAGTATCCGATTGGATGATATTTTTTATACCCTCTTGTTTATATTTGATTCACGTTGAGGACAATGTGAAATTTAAGTTTGAGGGTGAGATTTGTCTTGCACTTTAATGATATTTTTTTTAGAGTAGCTTTGTTAACTGTAGTTAGTTAATTTAGTTTTTATTTTCTTTTTATTTTATTTAGTTAGTTTTAGTAATTAGTTATTTTAGTTTTTAATAAAAAATACAAATAAATTTTAAAAGTTTTAAAAATTTTCTGTTGGCGTGGTTACTTTCGCCAATGATAACAAGTTTGTTAATAACGATGCATGTAAACTTGTCTACGAGCCTTAGCTTGATCTAGTTGATGGAACTTTATATCTCCAAATATATATATATATATATATATATATATATATATATATATATATATATATATATATATATATATATATATATATATATATATAACACAAAAATACCATAACTTGATTTATTAAAGAATTTGAGTATTTTTATTGAGTTTATAGTGCACATTTCATTCCCTTGGACCTTGCTATTTTAGTGATCATAAACATTTTAAACAGTCGTCATTACATGATTGTTGCATTATATTTGCGATGTAGGTTTGATTGCATGCTAAGTTAGATTTGTTAGTCTTCTTTTGCTAATATATCTCAAGCACACTTTCGAACCGTGAGTGCATTTAAGTCTGGATTTTTCCTACTTCTTTTCTAGCGAATGCTTATGTAAAATACTTGTGGAGCTTGTTTTTAAAACTTTGAGGTTGGGAATGATTTGAAAATTTGTTGAATTCTGTTCAAACGAAGCATGATCATTGTGGCAGTTAGGATATAATTTAGGCCATCTTTGGATCGTTTGAGCATTTTTTATCTCACCATCACTATTCTATAGTAATCCCTAGTGTCCCCTTTGAGCTTTATTAAAAAGAATGGCGTGTGCTAAGCACACATCGACCCCCATTCGACTTCGTTTCTATTACCCACATTTACTTAATCTTAAAGCCTATACATTTTTGCCGACCCTTTGAGAGAGTAGGATTGGGTTAGAAATGTTGTCTTTATGGTGATTGATGTAGTTCAAAAATAGTCCTAATGATTTCTTGTATTGAAAAGAAAAAAATATATATTAAAATAAAGAATGAAAAGGATGCGAAAATAAAAAAAATGCATATACCCTTCGAAAAAAAGTAGAAAAGAAAAAAAAAAGAAAGAAAGCAAAGAAAATGATCATTGGGAAGAAAATTTTTATGATGCTATTGATACATTCTTCAACCCAAAAGTCCATGTTTGGGGGTTGTTGAAGGAAAGTGAGTGCTTTGTATGGGAAAAATGGAATATTTTTACTCTCTCACTTTGTAATTTCTTATCCCTTTTATTGTTACCCCTAACCTTGGCCTTACATTACAAGATTAACAAAGTCCTATTGATATAGTTTGTAAGACCCCAAACCTTCGTGTATTTGACCTTCTCATTTTGTGTGTCATTTAACCGTAACCTCGTTTACTTGACTTGAGGAGAGAACCTTGTTATGTGTAGGTAGGCTACCTAGAAGCCAATACCTTAGTTATATATGTTCCATAGACTTTAACTTGTTAAAGTTACAAGTCGTAAACTGACGTTGTTCGTTACTTGACTCAGTTGAGAGTTTACTCGCGTAATTCTTCCCTGTGACTTTGGTTATACCCTATGTCATTCCTCCATTGTCTTGAGGTTAAGTTGAGCCTCCTAAGGCCTTATTACACATTTTTATGCTTCATTATGTTACCTTTGCCTAACATGTGCTTCACCTTCAGTACTTGACCCATTTGGCTTTGTTTTAGTCTTGAATCATCGTTCAGACTTGACCACCGAACATCTTATGAGATGTTTAGCCATGACAACCGAACCCCATTAGAAGAGTTCGGCCAGCCCAACCGAACAAATAGGTGAAGGTGCGGCCAGCCCAACCGAACAGATGCTTCCCCTGTTACGAGCATAGTTGCTGCAAACTCGATTTTTGACGTGAAATTCCTATTCTAACCCTTATTACCCTTTATAACCCCAACACTGCCTCCTCTTTCCTCATTATCACTGTCTTCAGCCAAGATCGAGAGAGAGAGAGGGTGCGTGAGATTGAGTGTGAGAGACTTATTACTCTCTCTCTCTAGGGTTTCTCTTCCTTGTGTGTGTTAGGGTTTTGTCTACGGCTATGCTGCCGGACACTACCCCTCCGGAGGTTCCTCCACCGGCCTCTTTTCCTGATCCAAGCTGCCTGGGCTCTCATGCACCTGTTTTGTATGCCTCCATGGTTACCCAGCCCGCCGCCTCTACCTGTTTAAACCCTAATCTTTCTCCCAAACTTCAGGATATCCCTTTAGCCCCTCGATAACCAGTGACGGTAGATAATGAACTGGGCTGTTTATTCTCACCTATTGAGATGGAGTTGGCTGAGAAGCAATTCCAGAATACTGTGGTTTTGAAATTCTCAATGGGCAGACCCTCGCTTTTAGTGACCCGTGAGCACATCGCTTCCACTTGGAAACTTAAGGGATCGTTTGTGGCAGGCTTGCTTGATCCACGACACGTTATGGTACATTTAGCTTCGTCTGAGGACTTGGTTATCGCTATTTCCAAAGAGTCACATATGATTAACAGTTACATGTATCGTTCTTTTCGGTGGTCTCCTAAGTTCACCCTCGGTAAAGACAACACGTTTGTTGCTGTTTGGGTTCGGCTCCAACATCTGCCGCTGCCTTTTTTCAATCCTTCATATCTCAAACGTATTGGTAATACGTTTGGTCGCTTTTCTAGGGTGGTGTAGACACCCCAATTTCGTACCCCTGGTATGTAACTCTGGCATGTGATATCAAGAACTATTTAAACTTAACAAAATGTCAAGTTACAAGGTTGAAAATGCAAAAGGAAAAGTAGGATGCATGAATAGTGAACTGCAGGGGGGGGGAAGTGTCAAAAATTGGAGAAGTTTCAGCACTTGGTGCCACGCCAGCTGTCCTTGGCACCGCGCCAAAATCACCTTTTGGCCGCGCCAATCTCCCAAACAGTGCCGAAGAGTTAACGCATTGTGCAAATTATCAAACGCGCAGTACAAGCCGATGAAGCACAAATCCAACTATAAATACAGGTGCCCCGCTACGCTTTGGGACACAATTCGACGAAGGCTTGAAGCCCGAAGAAACTCTGCGTATTTTTAACGCAGTGAGCGATCAGTGAGCGAGAGTGATCCCCCTCTCTTATAAAGCCTCAAAACTCTGCCAAACCTCCTCTAAAAACAAATCCAACTGGTTAAAGTGATCCCTAGCCCTTTAGTTAGGTATCTACCTTATTTCCTCGGCCCAAAAACCATAAAGTAAGCCGTTACTCTGCCCGAGTAAATAGGCCGAAAACACCCAAAATAAGCCGTTATTCCGCCCAACCAAAAAGGCCAAAACCACCACAAATAAGCCGTCATTCTGCCCGAGTGAGCGATCCAAAACCACAAAAAATAAGCCGTCACTCTGCCCAAATCACAGCAGCAGCAGCAATAAAAGTCTCCCTCTCCCGAGAAGGACAAAGCGAGCACACTCCGCTCTAAAAGGTAATAGCCTTTAAGGGCGTTATTTTTGTAAAATTTGTTCTTTAAATACGGCCCAATGTAGAAAATATAAGCCGTTGTGCTGCCCGGATTTAGTTAGAAAGTACTATGTAAAAGAGCCGTTATAATGACCAAATATTTTAAAAAATATCTGTAATTATTGTAAGGAGACGGCTGCAAGTCCTTAAATAATGTAGCCGCGGATATATTTTCTTTTTTATTTCCTGTCTTTGAATGCTTTGTTTATTTACTAAATAAATATAACAAAAAACATACTTTAGCCAAAAATCGCTTTTGAGACCGAAAGGGTGAGTTGGGTGCCTAGCACCTTCCCAACTCGTAACTTAGCCTCCGAACCCGTTTTTATAATCTCTGGTTTTTCTTTTTCGGTTTTACTTTATTTTTGCCTTAAAATAAAGATGGCAACTCTATAAAACATTTTGGATCCAGTGGGGCCTCGCAACACTCATTTCTTGCACTTTTCCGTTTTCCCCTAAAAAATGGAGAATGAGAATGAAAGGGTGATGTATTCTCATATCCTGGTATCCCCTAAACAAGAGATAACTTGATGCGGGAAACCCAGAGGCTATTTTTATAAAATCCATAGTGGGGGCGTTGCAACATCCTCTTTTGCACTTTTCCGTTTTCCCCTAAAAAAGGGAAAATGAGGATGAAAGGGTGATGCATTCCCATATCCTGGTATCCCCTAAATAAGAGATAACTTGATGCGGGAAACCCAAAGTTCCCATATTGGATAAAAAATCCACTAAAATCAACCGAGCCGCATTCCAACGCGCTATTTTAGACAGCACTCCTCTCACACTTTTTTTTTTTGATGGAAGCAGGGCGGCACCTGCGAGATTTTATTTATAAAGAGAAAGATACAAACTTAAGGGGGACAACCAGCCTTACCCTTTGAACGGGGGGACAAAGGAGCCTTACCTCAAATAAAGGAAATATCAACAAAGGCACCAAACCGAAAAGACTAAGACATACGAATTCTAGCTGTGCTACTAACATCAAGAGAAACATTACTTCTAATACAACGGGGTAAAGCAGAGACCGAGGAAAAGCAATGATCACATCCCAGGTCCACAGCCAGATTGGCCAAACCGTCAGCCACAAAATTAGCCTCCCTGAAACAATGACGAACTGAGAAAGAAATCTCATCCCTCATCAAACCAATAGCTCGAACAAAGTAAGCCAAGTTCCACGAAACATTATAATCTTTGTTAAGAAATCTCCTCTCGCACTTTTAATTTCGTTTTCCCCTAAACAAGGGAGGATGGAATGAGAGCAGTGGTGTCCCGCATCCGAACGTACGCGCACCCCTATCCAAGGGCGCGCTGGGCGTGGGCGCACGCCGGGCGACCCACAGTGGCGACTCTGCTGGGGAGATCGTTTTATTTTAAATAAAATGGAGGGTTGGACTCATAAAAAAATAAAAAAACTTTTTTTGTTTTTCTTTGTTTCTGGCTAAAGTATGCTTGTTATATTAATTTATGCATTTGAATATTGCTTTCCTATACATCCGTGTTTATATTTGTGGATATGATCTTCCATCTTGCAACAGTTTCGTTTTGATAACTGTTACATGTATATTTAAAAATATTTTAAAAAAAAAAAAAGAGAATAAAAAAAAAATTCTCGAAAAAAAAAGTTTTCAATAAAAATAAAAATAAAAATATGTACCATATACATGTTTACAATAAAATTCAGGGCAGCACAATAAAAGGGCCGGGGCTTTATTTTTTTATTGCTTTATTTTTGGCCATATATATATATATATATATATATATATATATATATATATATATATATATATATATATATATATATATATATTGTTCTGTTTATTATTTTTATCCCGCTAAATTTGTACATATTTGCATTCATTCTGCCATTTTATTTTGGGGATATATGACAAATTTTGTAATTAATAGGAATAGATAGTTTCCCCGCTTTTCTTTCTATTTCTTAATGTGATGTGCTTGCTTGCTCGCGTCCAAACTAAAAAGCCGAGAAAATCAACGCGTAACAGCAAGACAAGCCATATATGTTTTATTTTTTGTTTATATATCTGAAAATAAATAAGGATTTTATTGCTTTTTAGATACCGCACACATGTGCACGCATATAGGTATATTCCGAACTGCTACCTTACACCATGACCAGCCTACCCCTACATATGCCAACGTTAGAACGCATATAGATTTTCAGGATACTTCAATGACCGACCGATTTTTGCATCTTTTAATCATGGGTTAGCACTTGCAAAAAAAATGTGAAAAAAAAAATTAATGCGCAAGAAGAAAAAAAAAGATGATGAAAAAAAAATGAAAATAAATTGCGCAAGTAAAAAAAAAAATACGCAGGGGCTAATTTGTTATTCTCTGATGCTCGACCTAGACCATTTCGAATGGTGGATCCTGGAAAGAGTATAGGCCCTTCGCCTGGGATCAGTCCAATCATGGGGAGTCGAAAGGCAGGTGGAATACGTTGGTCCTATACTCCGGAGAAAGAATCAACTGTTCCAGGAAAAGTCCTGAGTCCGTCAAAATAAAGTAGGTGCTTATCCGGTCAATTGTAGGGAAAATGAATAAATAATAAAAAAAAAACTAATAAAGGCACGCTGTACTCCAAACCCAGAAAGCCTTCAGCCAGCCTTCTGATACCTCCATAACCCATTTTCCTCAGAAACCTGGCCCGAATTTGGAAAGACAGAGATAGTACTAGCCGGTTGATACGGGAAATAAGTGCGTAAATCGTGAGCGAGGTATTAGCATCGAATCGAGATAAGGGCGAATTAGTTCGAGGGTGCGGATCCCAAAGGTAGGCAGCAGATGAGCGGTCAGATATGGATACAGATATAGGGGCTCCGAGTGCCTCAGACTCCCAGCAATGCAACAGTGGCTAGACCAGAATCTGGATGCACGAAATGATCGCTTGCTATGTCAAATAGCAAGTCTTATGCAAGGTCCAAAGCCCAGTGGTGAGGTAATCTCTTCCCTTGTAATTCCCTAAGAAGCCCAGTGGTGAGGTAATCTCTAGCCCGCCAGGCCAAGTTACCACCTACTTACCTATCAATGATCCTGGCCGTCCAGCCGAAACCATCTATAATCCATCAACCCAAAATCCATATCCTACCCAAGATCCACCAACCCAAAATCCATATCCTACCCAAGTTCCACCAGCCCAAAATCCTTATCCTACCCAAGTTCCACCAACCCAAAATCCTTATCCAGCCCGAAATCCGTATCCAGCCCAAAATCTTTATCCTGCCCAAAATCCTTACTAGACACCACAGCCAGAAATTAACCTAGCCTTCCCTAATCCTGCCTGCATACAGTGTTCTAAAACTCCCCACCAAGCTCCACTTAGGCCCCGCCTAGGCGCTAGTCCTCTCTCTACCGTCGCGACTTTCTTAGTCGCCGCCTAATCGACCAAGTCGACGCCTACGTTGTCGGTCTGTCAGATAGATAGAAGAAAAAAAGATGAAAAAGGAGGGGGCTGTCTCGAGACTCATAATTTAGAATGAGAAAAGATTAGGGAGGATATGTTAAACTGTGGGTTGTAGGGGCATTAGGTAGGTGGAGTAATATTTTTTTTTTGTTTTTAGTTCTAAACTTGGCTGGTTTATTGCTTTGGGGTTGTTGATAATTGTGATTAAAGGTAGGTTCGTATATTTTTGTTCATTTTACAAATATAGACAAGTGTTTGATAAAATGACAAACATAAAAAAAATTAAATTTGTAGTCAATGTGTTTGGTCTTTGATGTAAATTATTAAAAAAAATGGTAATTATGTCTTAATTCTAGGCCCCGCCTATGCCCCGACTAGTCCCCTAGGCGCTAGGTGCTAGGCGCTAGTGTGCCGCCTAACGATTTTTAGAGCCTTGCCAGCATATACCAAAAGCCAACTCCCCCAGCCACCAAAATGGAGGCTGACATGGAAAATATGAAGACCATGATGCTCAAACTTCTCAACAAAGGGGAATTTTCTACGCGGGCACTAACATTACAACCTTCAGCAATACTACCTTTAAAATTCAAAATGCCCGACATAGAAAAATTTGATGGGACTGGATGCCCTATATCCCACTTAAAATCTTATTCACCGTGCGGGTCAAGAGGAGCTAGCTTTGAGGCTATGGCTGCCAATTCCCACCTCACCTTAATAGGGGCTGCCAAGCAATGGCTAATGTTGTCTGATAGTAGCAACATGAATACCTGGGACCAGATAGCCGAAGGGTTCCTTGAAAGGTATAAAGACCACCACCCGAAAATAAAGAGACCTTGATTCGTGCACCAAGGAAAAAACACATCTTGAGTTCGCGATCGTGTGGAAGAAAGTTGGTTCAGACCTTTGACAGACCTGATCCAGCTAAGTCATGCAGAATGTTCATTAAAAACCTCCAGCCCATTTACCTGGAACATATGCGGTATCTCCCCTATACAAATTTCAAAGAAATTATGAAGATAGGAATCTGTATCGATGAAGATATACGGACGGGGCAACTACAAGTCAATACGCCTCCCAGCTCTTCCGTTACTCTAAAGGAAAGACAATCGCAGCCGCACCAGCACCAACCGTCAATATGGTAGGAAATGCATCAGCCACTTTTCCTACCCAAAATTATGGCCTGTTCCATGGTGTTATGGAGCGACAACAGTCTGCCACACGACAATCGGAGGGAATAATGGCCCCGAGCGAAATTTCGTAAATCGAACAAGGTGAACCGGAATTATGATGAACTGTAAGCTCCCCAGTCTATGATCCTGCAGGGGCTAATGGCACAAGGAGTGCTAAAGCCTTTGGAAAACTATAAACCACCGAACCCCCTGCTCAAGACTTGGAATCATGCCCAGTACTGTGAATACCATCGTTGCAGTGGTCATCTCACCGATAAATGTTATATGCTCAAAGATGCTATCCAGGATCTTATAGATGATAAGGTTATTGAAAAGCCTCCTCCCAGACCAAATATAGTCAATAACCCTCTACCTTAAATCAACATGATTGAGGTTGATGAAAATTTTTGTGTACCCGAGTTCGAAATAAATAAACACCAATTACCATATATCCTTGTTCCTTTCTTTCCATCCCCATCTATAAAAGAGCCTAGCTGCAATATGCTCTCCTGGGACACTATCCTAGGTAGCCAAAGTACTTGCAATATTGAAAAAGCCATTTGGGTCGGTGGGGATGTTAGTCACCTTACCCGATCTGGCCGAGCCTACCAACCAAACCTGGAAAGAGGTGATCACTCTGGCAAAGACTAAGCAACAGCTTCTCGGGTATGATAGGTAGAGGCACTGATTATGAGAAGCTCCCTGCTGAGTTTGAGTTTATTTCTGATAAGCCTCTAATCGGTATACTACGCCCGCCGCTTTTGGCCCCGCAGATCCGTGGACCGCCGATATACTATGCCTATTCCTTTCCCTACGGATTGGTCATCTTCCGATCTTCTCCCTAAAGTTGAGGATCTTAAACCCCAGGTCCTCAATAATGTAATAAACCCTGTACAATTTGCTTTTAATGATAATCTAAATGTCTTTGCTTATTGCTTAGTTGCACCTACATTAAAAGACACATTAAATAATAATAATAATGAGTCATTTAATGAAAAGGACCCAAAAGATAAAAATTATTTACTTGAGCTTGTAAAGTCAGTTGAGCACCAGGAACAACATCATTCATCAACAGAAACTGAAGACTTATCCACTACCAATCTGGGGCTGGACAATGAAATCAAAAAAAATCAAAATCGGCAACTACCTGCAAGGCTCTGAAAGGGTAGCACTCATTGACCTCCTCAAAGAGTTCGTGGACATGTTTGCCTGGTCCTATGAAGATATGCCGGGGCTGGACCCAGCCATAGTCGAACACCGGACACCCATATATCCGGATGCTCGGCCAATCAGACAAAAGTTCCGCCGTATTAAGCCGGAATGGTCACTACAAGTTAAAGAAGAAATCATGAAGCAGCTGCACGTCAATTTCATTCGGGTAGTAGAATACCCGATTTGGCTGTCCAATATAGTGACCATTCCCAAGCCCAACGGGAAGGTCCGGATCTGTGTAGATTTCCGCGACCTCAATAAGGCGTCGCCCAAAGATGACTTCCCTCTACCCAATATTGATATTGTGGTAGACGCCGTTGCTGCTCATGAAATCAGATCCTTCATCGACGGAATGTTGGGCTATAATCAAATCAAAATGGCAGCAGAGGACCAAGAAAAGACCTCTTTCACCACCCCTTGGGGAACCTACTGCTATAATGTCATGTCGTTTGGGCTGAAAAATGCTGGGGCTACTTATCAAAAGGCTGCCACCACTTTTTTTCACGACATGATCCATAAGAAAATGGAAATCTCCATGGATGGGACCGTATATTGTCAAAGAGATCCGGTCAGGAGGTGTGGTACTCTTCACAAACCAGGAAAGAGAAGACCTTGTTTACCCCTTTAAATTTCGACAAGCTCAAAAGGTATTATGCTTGAGCCACCCTATCTGGCAAGTGCTTCCTCCACCGCTAGGCCGAGAACCCGAAAGCGGCCTAGGCAAAAATAAGGGCTCGCTAGGCTGAAAACCTGAAAGGGCGGCCTAGGCAAAAATTAGAGCAAATAAAAAAAAGGAGAAATAAGGGCTCACTAGGCTGGAAATCCGAAAGGGCGGCCTAGGCAAAAATTAGAGCAAAATAAAAAAATAAAAAAATAAAATAAAAAGGAGAAATAAGGGCTCGCTAGGTTGAAAACCCAAAAGGACAGCCTAGGCAAAAGTTAAAGCAAAATAAAAAATATATATATCAAGAGAAAAAGGGGAGGGAAGACACTCTTTGAAACCTTGACATCCTACCTCCAGTCTTCAGCATGCAAGGGGCTCGACTGACAAAAGAAAAAGAAAAACCACGACAGAGGCTCACATTAAAACACTAAAATATAATATTACAGGTCCTAAGGTGCAACTTAGGAATAATTGCTAAAGAAATTTAGGTTATGTATTATGTGCATGTACATATCTATTATTTCCTCTACCCCCTTTGTTCCCCCAAACTATCCCTCTTTTGCAGCTTAAGACCCAAGGTGGTCCATCGATTACTCAAGGCGTCCGCCCAGCCGGGCCCATATACTTCTTCTGCGAGGCACAAAAACGGCTCAGTCTCATCAGAATGAGAAGCACCAGAAGTGTCCTCATCCTATTCATCATCCGCATTGCCGTTGTCCTGAAACAGCCAGACGACTTGGGTTCCGACCATTCACTGCTGCCCTGTCTGATTGCGGAAAAAAAGAAGGGGCTATGAGAATAGCCTTATGCCAAGTGTAGTCCTGCAGCAATTATATGGTCGAGAACAGGAGGAGGCGGCTGCCTTTCCCTCCCCGCATATCATCAGAAAAGCCTGCTCGAGCCCGAAGGTATATTCCTTTAAAATCAGTTTCTGAGATACAGCGTGCCATTACCCATTAGATATCGGTATAGCTTTACTTTGTGCGTGCGTTTTGAGTTTGCATTTTTAATTTATTGCATGATATAAAAATTGTATTGCATTGCATAATAAATATTTGTATATATAACATTTAAGAAAGAGAAAAGAAAGAAAAAATAAATAGATAATAAGCATGCAAATAAAGAGAAGTGGCGAGCATGTGGAATAAAGAAGAAAAAAACAAAAGAAGAAGAAAAAAAAGAAAGAAAGAGAAAAGAAAGAAAAAATAAACAGATAATAAGCATGCAAATAAAGAGAAATGGCGAGCATGCAGAATAAATAAAAAAAGAAGAAAAAAAAAGAAGAAAAGTAAAAATCGGGAGAGGGGAAATGCATGTACAAGAAAAGAAAAAAGAAAAAAATATATGAGTACATGCAACAAAAGAAAATGCGGCGGCAGAAGAAGAAATTTTCGGCTGAAGCTAGAAAATGGAGCGAAAAGAAAATATAGCAGCGAGGAAAAAGGAGAAGATGATTTCAGCTGGAACCAAAAGATGCGGCAGCAAGGATAAAGGAATTTCTAACCAAGGTTAGAAAGAGCAGCAAAGAAAAATGCAGCAGCATCAAGAAAGATTTTCCAGCTAAAAGCTGAAAATATAGTGGAACAGGGAAAGGAATTTTCTAGCGAAGGTTGGAACTATGACAAAAGAAAAAAATCCCCAAAGAAGAGCAAAGAAAGAACAACATAAAAGCAAAGAAGAAGCGACCATGGGCACGACAAGGGTAAGAAAAGGAAGGTATTATCCTTTTTCTGTGCATTTGTATGATGTTTGGAAGACTTTCCTAACGGGGCAGACAACCCCGGGGCAAGGGAAAGGCTTTGTCCTCCAGCGAAGGCTGAGTTCCTGAGGAGACATTGAATTTCAGACATCAATCACTGTGTTGGAAAACTTTCTTTTAAGGGGCATACAACCCCGGATCAGAGGGAAAGGTCTTGTCCTCTGACGAAGGCTGAGTTCCTGAAGAGACAATTCATGCCGCACAGCCGCAGACGAACTACTATTGGTCTGATTCCTTGGCTAAGGATACGTAGGCAGTCTATCTCGGTAGACGCGACCATCACACCACGTTATAATTACCTTTGCAGCACTCATTTGATAAAGCTTTACAGCACTTGCTCATTTAGCATTGCAGCACTTGCACCGCAACATTTCATCCCCGACAGAGTGAACTACGTCTCTGTCTGATTCCTTGTATAAGGATATGTAGGTAGCCTACTTCGGTAGGCACGACCGTTCCACGAATGATAGTTTAGGTTTTGGCCTGAACTACGTTTTGGTCTGAGTTCCTTAATTAAGGGATACGTAGGCAGCCTACACTAATAGGTCCAACCATTAGAGCATTTCATTGCATATCTGCTTAAAAACTACGATAACCTGTTATAACTGACTAAATATGTCTAGGCTATGGAGTTTGGTTAGCATGATAAACTATTGCATTATAACTACTACCTGTTGCATCTATTCCTCGTTTTATAATTGAACGAAATTGGAGAGTCTATTGCTTATCAACAATGTTCGTCTACTTAGTAAGTTGCAGGTTACATGTAGACTCCATCGTTGAGGGGCTCTGTAGACACCCCAATTTCGTACCTCTAGTATGTAACTCTGGCATGTGATATCAAGAACTGTTTAAACTTAACAAAATGTCAAGTTACAGGGCTGAAAATGCAAAAGCAAAAGTAGGATGCATGAATAGTGAACTACAGGGGGGAAAGTGTCAAAAATTGGAGAAGTTTCAGCACTTGGTGCCACGCCAGCTATCCTTGGCGCCGCTAAAAATCACCTGCCGCACCAAACAAGCTCCCAAACAAGGTTAACGCATTGTGCAAATTATCAAACGCGTAGTAGAAGCCGATGAAGCACAAATCCAACTATAAATACAGGTGCCCGGCTACGCTTTGGGACACAATTCGACGAAGGCTTGAAGCCCGAAGAAACTCTGCGTATTTTTAACGCAGTGAGCGATCAGTGAGTGAGAGTGATCCCCCTCTCTTATAAAGCCTCAAAAGTCTGCCAAACCTCCTCCAAATACAAATCCAACTGGTTAAAGTGATCCCTAGCCCTTTAGTTAGGTATCCACCTTGTTTCTCCGGCCCAAAAACCATAAAGTAAACCATTACTCTGCCCGAGTAAATAGGCTGAAAACACCCAAAATAAGCTGTTATTCCGCCCAACTAAAAAGGCCAAAGCCACCACAAATAAGCCGTCATTCTGCCCGAGTGAGCGAGCCAAAACCACCAAAAATAAGTCATCACTACCCAAATCAGAGAAACAACAGCAATAAAAGTCTCCCTCTCCCGAGAAGGACAGAGCAAGCACACTCCGCTCTAAAAGGTAATAACCTTTAAGGGCGTTATTTTTGTAAAATTTGTTCGGTAAATCCGGCCCAATGTAGAAAATATAAGCCGTTGTGCTGCCCGGATTTAGTTAGAAAATACTATGTAAAAGAGCCGTTATAATGGCCAAATATTTTTAAATATATCTGTAATTATTGTAAGGAGACGGCTGCAAGTCCGTAAATAATGTAGCCGCGGATGTATATATATTTTTATTTCCTGTCTTTAAATGCTTTGTTTATTTGCTAAATAAATATAACAAAAAGCATACATTAGCCAAAAATCGCTTTTGAGACCGAAAGGGCGAGTTGGGTGCCTAGCACCTTCCCAACTCATAACTTAGCCTCCGAACCCGTTTTTATAATCTCTGGTTTTTCTTTTTTAGTTTTGCTTTATTTTTGCCTTAAAATAAAGATGGCGACTCTATAAAACATTTTGGATCCAGTGGGGACTCGCAACACTCCTTTCTTGCACTTTTCCGTTTTCCCCTAAAAAAGGGAGAATGAGAATGAAAGGGTGAAGTATTCCCATATCCTAGTATCCCCTAAACAAGGGATAACTTGATGCGGGAAACCCAAAGCTCCCATAGTAATCCGAAATAGGCCATAAGGCTATTTTTATAAAATCTATAGTGGGGGCGTTGCAACATCCTTTTTTGCACTTTTCTGTTTTCCCCTAAAAAAAGGAAAATGAGAATGAAAGGATGATGCATTCCCATATCCTGGTATCCCCTAAACAAGGGATAACTTGATGCGGAAAACCCAAAGTTCCCATATTGGATCAAAAATCCACTAAAGTCAACCGAGGCGCATTCCAACGCGCTATTTTAGACAGCACTCATCTCGCACTTTTAATTTCGTTTTTCCCTAAACAAGGGAGGATGGAATGAGAGCAGTGGTGTCCCGCATCCGCACGTACGTGCACCCCTATCCAAGGGTGCACGGGGCGCGGGCGCACGCTGGGCGACCCACAGGTGAATGATAAGACTCTTGCCTTGACACACCCGATGCATGCAAGGATTTGGATTGAAATTGATGTTACCAAACCTTTGCCTTTGCGAATTTGGATTGGGACGTCGAAGGATGATGGTTTTTGGTAGGCCCTTGACTTTGAAGGCAACATTCAATACTGTTCTGGTTGTGGATTGTGTGACGACCCGAACCGGATCCCAATACGAGACCCAAAGGTCGTGCCGCCAAAACACACAAAACAACAAGCAATGGGTAAGGCTATAACAACGATACACCAATGACTCAACAAACGCGGAAGCGAATAACTAAAATGGACTCGAGCTAACAAGCTCCGAAACAAAAAACAACCAAAGAGATAGTAAATCTCTCGGCCCAAAAATTCGACGCACGTGACGCAACATTGGGCACGTAATACAAACTCCCTGTTACAATTTATAAACAATAATAACCAAGTCATCGACGATGTTACAGCTGGAAACCAACATTAAACTCAGTCTACAACTCTAGTCTACACACTCAACGGCTAAACATGACGGAGTACAACAACCAACAATAATATTAATAACTTGAGGTGAATGAAATATGTAATTAAATAACATGGCTCGACTAACATTTGTCGGCTCACAAAAACCATAATTAAACAATACAAGTACATGAACCAAATAAAACACAACTTTACTACCCATAGTGAAGTCTATATAACTTCACTTTCCAAACGTCCTTTCCAATAACTAAGGCTACAAAAACAAAATCAAAAGTAGCAACCTTCACAAAAATTACACTTCTATCGTAGGCTCGGCGGTTTCCTCCGAATTACTAGCTCGGCTCGAATCTAAGGAAAACAAAGCAAACGAGTAAGTCATAATGACTTAGTAAGCTACTAAAGATGCAATGTCATGGCATGACATAATACTCAAAGAAAACATGTACATCTCATGTCATACTTATAATATGTCATGTCATGGTATAATTCTCAACATAAACCCACTCTTCATCCATAATCATATGGAACACAATTCTACATAATTTATCATGAAGTAATCCATATCATATAAAGTATGCATCTCACATCCAAAAATGTGTAGCATGTTAATTCCACATTTTAACTTATCATTAAGCCACATAACCCAATCATACCATGAGTCTCATAATTCTTCATTTATCACAACTCATAAAATCATTCATATATGGGAGACTATTGTTTCCATTCTAATCATGAATAATATGTTATATTTTTAGTATAACATCATATCATAAAAATCATCATTTCATTAGCATGTTATATTTGTACTATAACATTTCATCAAGTAATCATCATCTCATGTAAATTATATCATAACCACGTAGCACAACAATTCATATACGTGCTCGTAAAATAAACCACTTAAGAGAGAGAAGATGATTTTCCTTTTCGTTTCCAGCGTGTAACTCCTGCGGAAACCAACGTGTCCTCGATAACCCTTTCGTGGCATCGACATCCCCGAAACAATCCCCGTTCGGGTTCCATAGCTATCAAAGTCATGTGTATTACTCTAACTAAGATCAGCTACTTCCCCACCGTGGCCATCGATGGAGGGGTGTGTGCAAACCCGGCGCGGCGATCCACTGCGATCACGAATCCCACAATTCATGAAGACAATGCATCGTCTTGCCAAAGACTCAAACCAAAAACTGCCAGCTGGACTCAAACACTAGCACAGGTAGTATATACTCGCATGCTCATCCAAAGGAAAAGTACAACACACCGCACTAATCTAATCAAGTAGATATTTACTTTTAACTCACATAGTTATGCATTTCTATGCTAACTAACTCATAAACACATTAGAGTAATAATATTAAGTCTCTAATCCCCTAGTGTTCTTTATACACTTGAAAACGCTCGGAGGCTTAACCTCCATCAAAACTACCCCAAATTTCGTAGGATTTCACTATGTAGTTCTCTATGTTCATATAAATCCATAATCGACTCCGTTGAGTCATTTCTACTCTTTTCAAATTTGAAGGCATAGAAGCTATTTGCATCATAGCCCTCCTATTATTCATTAGCTAATGTTCATGGCTAAGTTCTCAAGGTTAGCAACATTGTGCAACCCAACAATCCATACCTTCCCAACAAAAACCCCAAGACATGGTTCATAGGTCAACACTTAACATTTAAAGTCAACCATCACAATTCAAGCATGTATCTCAAGTTAGCATTTAATCAAGCATGCTTTCATCCAAAATATCCATTTATCTAAGCAAGGTGTAAATTCATCTAGCATGTTCATAACCAACATGTAAATTCATCTATCATGTTCATAACCTTTAATTCATGAATTATAGTTGACCAACATACTCTTATTTGCATAAAAGTCAACTCAACCCAATAAAGTCAAACATTAAATTTTATTCATGTAATGCATAATGATAATTTATTATACATGCTCACAACCAAAAATTCATAAATTAGATAGCATCATACTCTTATATGCATGATAGTCAACTCTTATTCTTAAAAGTCAAACGAAACATTCAAACATATAATCCATTGTAAAAATTCATCTTTCATGCTCACAACTAAAATTAGAGGTTCAACAAGTATACTTCCAAACTCCCAAACATATATCCATGTATGATTCTAACAATTCATAATATCCAATAAAACTCCAAAAATCATACATATCATCAATAACCCATTTACTTCATCAACATATAATCAAACACCCTAGGTTTTCAGGGAATCATATACCCATCATACCAAGTCCAAAATTACCAAATGAAATTTAATAACATACTTCATTAAACATAGAAATCAACCTATTCATGCTTCTAGCAAGTTCACTCACCAAAAATCCAAAAATCAAAATAAAATTACACACAACATACATGGGTACTCAATGACCTCAAATAGCAAGTATCTTTGTTTTTCTTAGGGTCAATGAGCACAAAATCAATAGAAGAGGGAGTCTAGTAGCTTACCTAGCTTGAGTGAAAACTCAAGAGAATCGAAATCCGAACGGCGAAGTCGTTATACTCGTCGAATACGTCAAGAATCCGAAGTTTGGAGGCGATCTAACGATCGGATCTCCATGGATTTGAGGAAGAAGAAGCTAGGGCTCAAAGTCCCCCATGAACTCCCACACTCTCTCACTCATACGGTTTAGAACGAAGGAGGAAATGAGAGGAAATTTCTAAATTTACAAAGGGATTAACCTATTTATACTTTCCAAACAAGTGAGGGCACAAATGGGATTTCATGGGTACAATTAGTGAATGTTAGGAGTAATCAACCCCTAATAAAAACTTAATTAACTCCCCAAGAGTGTTAGGACATGTTTAGGACTAAGTATGGGTGTTAGGGAGGGTTTAGAGGAGGTTTAGAATGGGTAGGATAGGAATTACACAACCAAAAACAAAACAGGGACAAATCTGGTCGTGGAGGATGCACTCGTATGGCCTCCTCATGAAGCGAGCGCATGGGTCTGATTTATGCCCTTGGTGAGTTTTGTGTAATCTTGTTCGCGTCCGGTCGTTCCCGCATGCAACCGCAAGCCTTAAAGCTTCGAAACGGCCCATAATTGAACCCTTAAAGTCCTTAAACACTTGGATAAACCACACAAGTCTCAAATTACTTTCAAAGTAGGTCTAAACTCCCATAAATAACACCCGAAACAACCCGGTGTGAAACCGGCGGAAGACGCAACAACTCGCTAACGAAACGTCGAATGAAACCACAAACCGACGGGCAACAACCCATGATTATAAAAGAATTAAAAGGGTATTAAATGGTACTGAATGCTCCTCAGATGATTAATAACAGATAGGAGAAATGAGCTCCCGAAAGACGAGACGATCACCCGGCTCAATCTCAAACTACGCGATAAGAAGAATTGCTATCCTCGAAGCGTCAAAACTTCACGAGACTTAAGGAATACATCCAAATAGAAGTATAACACATATAAACATGTTAATCAATCATCATGTAAAGATCTAGGACCAAATCGAGGTCAGGAACACAAAACCCGAGTAAACTCTCAATCGCGTCGCATTTCGACTATCGTCGAGTTACGACTTGTGACTTTAGCAAGTCAACAACTAAATGACATCTCTTAAAAGTATTTTGGTCTTAATGTGATATCTCATACACATCTAGAATCTCTCAGAAATCAAATAAGCAATCAACCGAGGAGGAAATGCGAGCATTGCACGTAATTCAAGCTAACTGGGAATTGGGGTCTACAGATTGCTTGGTCATTATTTGCTTGTGTGTAGGAAGGGTCATGGTCGGGCTGGCCGTCACAATGCTTAAGCTGTGAACAAAGTGTTACCTTCCCATAATAGGAAGGCTTCGATGTTAGTTAATGGTTCTAATAATGAAGGTAATGCTAACAATAATGATACTCTAGTTTTGGCCACTAACAAAGCGATCCCAGGAAAGGATATTAATCCCTCTACATTAAATGTAGGTCGTACCCAATGGAGGCCGGTCAATCCTGTGAACCCAAGTTTGGCTTCAACATCTCATGTCAAAGATACGCATGGCATTCTCGTCTCTATTGAGACCATTGACATTCAGGACCCTTATCCGGACAAGGTCATGCAGGGTGTCCCAGCTAAGGATTTTGCTGTCCATGGTGACTTGGAGGGGGTAATGCCTACTCCTTCTCTTGCGAAGGTCGATCGGGGTGTGTGTGGTTTTGATAAAGCTTCTGTCCCAGATGTTCATGTCCATAATCAGTTTGATATTTTATCGGAGCTTGAGGAGTCAGGTGTAGATGTGATGGGCAGACATGAAGGGGCTGCTTGCTACCCACGTGTATTAAAGCGGTCGCTCTCATTTGATGGGGCGTGTAAGCCTACGTTCACTCACAGATTGACGTGATCTAATTCTATTGATGATTTACTTAACTTCCTCGCCGAGCATGCCACTCAACGGTGGTTTACAAGCATTGTAAGGTCCTCTCATGAAAAATAAAGCAACGAGGCTTTACGGTATCTAACAAACGTCGACTAGGAGTACGCTTCTAAGGCCTATTTCCTCTTCTTCCTAATTGTTTCCTTATGGCGGTTATTTTTTGGAATTCTAGGGGGGTTGGTAATAAGGACACTAGGGACTATCTTAAATTACTTAAGTCTCAACATAAGATTTTGTTGTTCGTTATTCTAGAACCGAAACTGCAGGGGGGGTCGTATTGCTAAGTTGGCCAATAAATTACACTTTCAACATAGTCTTCATTGTAATTCGAGTAACATGCACATTTGGGTTTTATGGGATAGTTGTATGGAGATCTCTTTGGTGGCTGCTAGTCCCCAACACCTTACGGTTCTATGTTTGGTTGGTGATAACTTTAGCTTGCTTTTGTCCTGTATTTATGCTAAATGAAATGGGGTTGATCGGAAGGAGTTATTGGATAGTTTGGTGACCATTTCTCGTCAGTTTCCCAAACCGTGGATTGCAGGGGACGATTTCAATGTGATAGCTCACTCTTATGAAAAGTTGGGTGGTGCGGGGTACGATTGGCTTGGTATCCAAGACTTTAATGATTGTCAGCATATAGCAGGGTTGTGTGATGCTGGTTTCGAGGGCAGTCAGGTCACTTGGTGTAACAACCAGGATGGCCCTCGTCGCATTTGGCAACATTTGGACCGGGTTTTGGTTAATGGGTATTATAATGCTTCTTACCCTGAGTTGAGGGTTGTTCATCTTAGCAGAATTCACACTGATCACTCCCCGTTGCTAGTGGAACTAGTCTCCCTTGCGTTCACAAACCTAATAGCCTGTTTCGCTTTCAAAGGATGTGGCTTGATCATGTTGATTTTCTGAATTTCGTCAAGAGCCAATGGGAGAGACCTTTGTTGGGCCCGACGATGGCTGTTTTACACAAGAAGCTTCAGTTGCTTAGGCAAGGATTGAAATCCTGGAATTGGAATGTTTTTGGACATGTTCAATGACGGTTGGCCTCTAAGTAAGATGATGTTAACAGACTTGAATTGGAGCTTCAGCAGGCCTGGGATCCTGTGATCGCTAGGAATCTGGAGGAGATTAAACAACAGGTCTCTCAACTTCTGACTTGGGATACTGAGCTTACTCAGCAAAAGGCTCGTCTTCAATGGGTCCAGGATGGGGATCATAACACTTCCTTCTTTCATGCTAGTCTTCGTGACCGTGCTCGGCGAAACACAATTAAGATTAGAATGGAGGATGGCAGTTTGAGTTCGGATGCTGATAAGATTAGGGAGGTGGCAGTTTCTCATTTTTCCAACCTTTTTTCATCTGCTCCGCATATTATCGATGAATCTTTATTTAAGCATATTCAATCTAAGGTGACTTCCCAAAATGACATGTTCCTTATGCATATGCCTTCGGAAACAGAGATTTGGCAGGCGGTTAAGGATCTTAATCCCAATAGTGCTCCAGGTCCTGATGGTTTTACATGCCACTTCTTTTTGGGCTACTGGGATATTATAAAGGGTGAGGTTATAGCGGCGGTTACAGAGTTTTTTGCTGGCGCTTTTATGCAGAAGGGTATGTCGGCTACCACGTTGGTTCTCGTTCCTAAAGTGGACAATCTGACGAGCCTATCGGATCTCCGTCCCATCAGTGTTTCTAATTTTACGAGCAAGATCATCTCCAAAATTGTTGCTACCCGTCTTGCTACAGTCCTGCCAGATATTATCTCTTGGGAACAGTCGGGTTTCATCAAGGGTCGGTGCATTCAAGAAAATATTACTCTAGCACAGGAGTTGATTCACAGAATTGGTTGGAAATGCCGAGGGGGTAACGTGGCCTTCAAGCTTGACATGAGTAAAGCCTATGATCGTTTGGAGTGGGATTTTCTTTGGAAATCTCTTTTATCTCTTGGCTTTGATCCTGCTTTTTGTGACTTAGTTAAGAGGCTGATTGGTATTGTGTGGTATTCTATCAGGGTTAACGGTGGCTGTTTTGGTTTTTTCTCTTCCTCTTGGGGTTTGCGTCAAGGGGACCCTCTATCCCCTCTGCTTTTCATCCTGGCTCAAGAAGTTCTTTCTGTTACTCTTAATAAGGCAATTTCTGAGCAGTCTATTATTCCCTACTCTCATGGCCGGGGTGGTCTCTCGATATCTCATCTTTTGTATGCGGACGACATGCTGATTTTTTGTAATGCAGCCAAAAGATCTATTAGAGCTCCTCGTCATGTTCTTTCTAAATATGAGCAAAGTTCTGGAAAGCTTATTAATCTGAGTAAGAGCGGATTTTATGTTCATTCCTCGTGCCCATATGCCAAATCTCGTCGGATAGTTGATTGGTCGGGTTGTAGTAGGCAGGATTTCCCTATGCATTACTTGGGCATTCCGCTGTATCATGGCCGAATTAAACGCCCATACTTTGAAGATGTTGAGCTCAGAATTACTCGTCGGATTTCTGGTTAGAAAGCCCATCTTTTATCAATGGGGGGTCATCTCATTTTGTTGAAATCTGTCCTGAGTAATATCCCGCTACACACTTTAGTCGCTCGTGTTCCTGATTCGTGATTCGTCGGCTTGAAATCCCACATGGCCAATTTTTTATGGAGTTCTAGGGGTCCTGTGTCTCATTTGGGTTGCTTGGTCTGCCATTTTTCGACCTTTTTGTGAAGGTGGTCTTGGTCTTCACTCCCTCCATCACGTTATGTCTGCCTTGCATGCTAAGATGGCATGGAGTGCCATTCAAGGGAACAGTCTATGGACTCGATTTGTGCATAGTAAATATGGAAGGGAGAGAGGCTTCTCAAGATCTCCTTCGGCGGCTCCTCAATGGGAAGCTATCATGGATCAACTTCCTTTGGTGGTTTCTCTCTAGATGGATGGTTGGTGAGGGTTGTATCTCCTTTTGGTTAGACAATTTGTGTGGGAGATTCTCGCACGGTCCACGCCGCTGATGCTAATTTATCCGTCCCATCGTGCTCTATCGGTTCTTGATCGCTAATTCACTTGGTGCCCTCTCATCTTCACACCATGGTTAGAAATGTTGTTTGTGATCACGGGTTCCGCATGTGTTTATCTCGCACCTTATCTAATTCGGTATGTTCACCTCATCGGACAACTTGGACTCCATACGGCATCATTCTCCGCTTATTTGTCGGCTACCAAAATCCGCAACCTTGGATCCCCGTCAAAGTCAGCTGCTTTATGTGGAAGTTATGCAATGGTGCTGTTCCCGTTGACATGCAGCTCCATATTAAATGGATTCCTATCATTTCTAAGTGCCATAGTTGTACCATGCCGAACCGTGAATCCTTGACTCACCTCTTCCTTTATTCCTCGATATTGCAAAAGTTGTCTCGGGCTTTGTGCCACTTCTACAAGCGCAACTCGTATGGTTCTTTGGATCATTTGTTCTCCACTTGGTTCTTTGACGCCTCCTTCCGTAATCGGCTTGGTGCCCGTAGTTTGGGCATTCTCTTATTCTCTTGTTGGGAAATTTGGAAAGCTAGGTGTGCTTCGGTTTTGAAGGGTGCCCTACGCAATGGATAAAATTATCACCCGCATCAAGAGTAGTTTGGTTGACATGCTTATGGTTTATCGGCCTAAATCTCAGCCTCCCTACTTTGGCCAGGCTGGGTTTGGAACGGCTTGGTCTTCCCATCTTCACCCCTATTCTCGAAAAAGGCTCGGTGGGTTTATTGGCCTTCCTCTTATCGGGCACTTCAAGCTTAATACGTATGTCTCTACCGCTCGTGGCAATCATACTAGCGGAGGCATTTTACGAGATTCTCGGGGAATTTGGTTTTGCATTTTCGCTTTCTATGGTAGTGGACTAATACGGGAGCAGATTAAAAGCTTGCGAGATGGGCTCCGCCTTTGCCATAATCTCAACATTGATAATGTGATAGTTGAATCCGATTCGCCGGTTGCGCTGAGGTTTTATCCCATCGCATCGGGTTCCGGGATGTATGAGTATGAGCTCCGTGATTGGGAAGCTTATCTTGGTACTTTCCGATCCAAAGATGTGTTTAGAGAATGTAATTGTGTAGCCGATAAACTTACCGCAATGCTCATGTGTACAAAGGTTTTCGATTTATAATTCTATGGTTGATCTTCCTTGTGATGCTTGGCATGCTTTGCTTCATGATCGCTTAGGTCTTTATAATTTTAGAAAGTGTCATTAGTTTCTTCGTTGTATTTCTTTTTAGAGGTCGTGGCCCTTTGTTCCCCTGCTTTTGGGTAAGGCCGGTTGTCCCCTCTCCGTTTGTTTGCTCTTTCCTCGTTTAATAAATTCTCGCAGTGCCGCCTTGTTTTCCCAAAAAAAAAAAATTGAATGTGAGATTAGTGTGTGTTTTGTCGAATCCTAGAGTTCTGGCCGTCCGTGTGATGATCCGAGACCACCATCGCGAAGCCCTCATCGTGTAGATCATTTCCCCTTGGTTTGTTTTCCTCTTCCTAGTTGTTTGTGGCTCGATCAAGGTACATTACCCAAACCCTAGTTTCTCTCTCTAAGTCAATATTGATGTTAGGTTGATAGAGACTTGTTCCTCATGATTTATTATCGTTTAACATGTCGAAATGATATATTTTGTGGGATATCAATATGTGATAGTTAAGGTTTGAACAAAAATGATTTTATTGGGTATATTGGAATTGTTCTGGTTTAAGATTGACTGTTGTTGGGTTTAGAAACCCAGATGGATTGTGAATCCCGAATTTATGCCTTGACCTAGAAATTTGGACTTTGTAATTTGACCCAAATGGAGTCAATTAATTATAGAAGTTGTTATTTGATTCTTAGGATAAATTCTTTTAAGTGCTTGTGTTCGTTGAAACTCAATCACAAAATTTTGGGATTTGATCGGGTGAGACCGAATTGGTGTTAAGGTTGATTTGTGGCTTAGAACTCTAATGGAGGTCCTTGAGTGATGTTAAGTACGAGATTATCGCTAGTCTTTGGATTGGTTATGTATGGGTCGCAAGTGCATCACTCGAATGAAAGACATTTGAATTGGTTTAATTGAATTAGATCTATTGATGCTCGTCAGACTGCAAATGAAGTCCCATGACTTGTAATAATGTAATCTACGCATGTATGAAACCTAAGGAATTGTGATTGTTGTTGTTGGAATACCGACTCACTAGAGTCGCCTTGTGAATATTTTGGGGAACCCAAGATAATGAATTTGAGAACCCTTCTATGGGATGATTTGGATTGAGACTTTGTTTAGTACTATATATATGGAGTCTACTTGAATAAGTCTCTAGGACAACTAAGTTGTTATCTAAGGCTCGTCGGTATGGTTTGACCTTACGAATTATCACCGCTCTAGTGTTTAACTAAGTCTTGGACTACTATGGACTTTTGGGTTATAGAATGAATTATTATTCTAGGAAGAGATTTATGTTTATAAGTATATGGCTTCTTGATCCTAGACTAACGGAGTAGTCCTGGATGGTATATGATGGATTGATGGTTAAGTTATGACTTAGCTTGGTTTCATAATTGAATATGAAATACTATGTATAATTGATATTATGACTAAAAGCATGATTTTTACCTTGTCAAGAATTGATTCTTCTACGTGTTTTTATAATATGACTTATGAGCATATTGAATCATGCATGATCTGTTCTGCAGTTATTGATTTGTGCTGAACTTGGATTCTACTATTAAGTGGAATTATGAATTGAAATTGAACTAAGCTTGGTTTGACAATTAATCAACTTAGGCTTCCCCTTTGCACTTGACTTAGTGATTTGTGAACTAGGGTCCCTAAATAGAATGAGAACCTATCGATGCCTTGAATGAGAGCGTAGAGAGATCCTACAACTTTGATAATCCATTGACTAGATCACTAGCTTTTGAACCTTGACTTGAATAGAGTGGACAATGTGACACTTGTGCATTTTGAGACATAATTGACTCCTTGCACAATTTCTTTGATCATAGTATTAATATTGATCACTACATGAGTTTAGTAGAGTTTTATACCTATTTGAGATTTGGCAAGTAAACACCTACTTGTGCATTTCATGTAAGTCCAGCTGGCATTTCCTGATTGATATGTGTTGATGGTGGGATGATGCATAGTCTTCATGAACTATGGAATTTAGGATTGCTATGTGTCACCGTACTGGAGACAGTCACACACACATCCACTGTTGGCCACAGTGGGGAAGTAGCCACCCACCTTCGCAACCATTATAGCGCAGTTGGCTAGTGCTATTCCCGGGCATCTTCTCGGAAGGTCCATGTCTCCATCTCGAGCATCTGACTCACATTCCTGGTTAACCACTTGTAACTGTAGGAACAACACCATGACATCAACTGTTATCTCCCCTATCCCTTATGTGGTTTACTATGAGCACTTATGTGTTAACAGAGTACTGGTTGAGCATGATATCCAAATGACCATGTTTGTATTTATTGTGCATTGAAAGACTCGATGTTTATATATAAGTATACATGCTTATTTATGTTAAATTCTCGAAAGGATTGATAGGTATGTATATATAGATATGCATACCCTTACATGATAAATTCCATGAATGAATTATTAGGTATATAAATGAGTTTATACACCTACACCTGATGATCCTATGAGAGACTTGATATATGTATATATATAAATATGCATACTTCTACTTAATTATTCTATAAGAGACTTTGGATGTTCTATATTAAGATATACATCCATAATTAGGATGATTCTTGTGACTTGCCTCTTGACTTGCTTGATTGTTTGTGAACAGGGGATTCACCCTGGTTCATCTTGGTAGTCTGGTAAAGGAACGATTTCTGTACAGTACAATTCGACTTACTGGGTCTTCGTCGTCGTAACATGATTTCATTTTCACTGATGACAATGTTTTATTTATGTTATATTGTTTAGTAGTAACATATTGAGTTTTTTGAGTCACTCCGTACTTTCCCTTCTAGTGTCCAGTTATTGATAGTCGTGTTGAGGCCGAGTAGATCGTGACTGTAGCAGATCGCAGTTGATCGATAGATCGAGATTAGATCGTGTGGTTCGTGATTGTAGCAGCCGACTTCCTCGAGTAGTTGCTCGTGGAGCTCTATTTCTTTTAGCATCGTCATTTGTTTATGTACCTTGCTATTCTTGTGAGACCAATATCTTGTAAAGTTATTTAGACTTTACGGTCAGGTAGATACTTGGGTATTGGTATTGTTTCTTCCTTGGGCCGATGTGTTATGTTGCGCCGTTGTTCATGGTTCTAGTATACATTTCAGTTGTCTCCCGAGCACGCATTAGCTTTGGGGATTTTCTTTATTCTAGTTGTTATTGTTATTGGTTAACCCCTGTGGGTCCCAACGGGCACAATAATAAGCTAGAAGGGGGGGGGGGGTTGAATAGCTTATTGTACACTTAAAAACTTTTGTTTAAGTTCTTTGAAAGATACTTACAATCTATGAAAAGATTGAAGTAGCGGAAGACTTTCAAAGTAGCTGTTTCAAGTCTGTCGATAAGGACTACCGGTAGACCTTTAACATTTTACTTAAGTTCTACTGTATAAAGGATAAGGATGATTAAAGCAATAAACAGTTCAAACAGAGACAAATAGTAAAGAAATAACACAAGTGATTTGGGATGGTTCAAACTATAAGAGTGCTACGTCCACCACCAAGGCAGTCAACCTTGGATTTAAATAGTGCACTATGTTTTCCACTAGATCTATTACAAAGAATATTCCTAATGGATCGTGTACAAAATATTGACTTGTGTTTGTTTAGGGAATTAAATATCAGAAAACAGTGATATTTAATTCGTGCGTGCGTATAGTTAATGAATGAATAACAACAAGAAGTATAGAAATAAATGTTAATGCTCGGCTTCTTGTTGTTGACGAGGACTTCTAGATCTGTTGAGGATCTTTTGAATGCACTGAATTGTAAGACTTGGAGTTATAGAGTTTCAGAGCAATCTTTTAAGTTTTCGATGATATTGTATATCTCCAGTCTTCAATGGCAGCATTTATACCAGGTGCACTTCGAAAAGATCCGTTGGAGAAGACGAAGACTTTAACAGCTCTAAAATGAATGCATTAAATGCATAGGGCTGTCAGTCAAGAAATTCATCTTCACAGATATCTAGAGTAGGGAATGATTTCTGAGATCTTCGAAAAGTGGGGCAATCTGGAGGTCAGATCTGAGAGTTGTTACAGACAGTAGGTGATAGTCCGCTTTTCCTCGCCATCGCTCAGACGAAAAGTCTTCCCGCTTTAAAGCCGCTTTCGGCACGGGGCTTGATGTGTCGGAATGTCTCGCTTAAATTCAAACAGTGATGAGATAAATTTAAACTGATCCATTTAATCATTGAAGGATAGGACACGTCATGAGAGACCAGGTGGAAACAAGGTCTGCCGTTGTGTTGAAGCAGGTCTTCCGGTGAAGCTTGTGAGGAGGTCTTTCGCTGAACCTGTAAAGTACTATTAAAAACTATACTTGGCAAAGTTCTATACACAGTTGCCACGCTAATCGATACGCATCCCGATTAGCCACTGAAGTATAAATCTAGGGTAATGAACTGAACATATATAAATCTAACATAAGAATCAACAACCCCAGTATGACGACCCGACCCGGACACCGAGATGGAATCACAAGTCAAGTCGTCCAAATAGGACAACAATACATGCAAAGACTCAATTATAGAAAACGACGTGACGCAACATTTTAGATGAAGCGCGACTCGGCACCAAAAGGCCGGAAATTTTTAAAACTTTTAAAACCTGATATAGCAATTAAAGACAAGTATACCAATTCATCGGCGACTTTACTACCGGAACCCAACACTACACAGTTCATGCATATATACCTCGACGGCTACAACATGCTGGAGAAACAACATAATTAAATAAGAGCTAATGTAATGCCCGGCGGAAGATTAAAACATGTGAACCATACTACATCTATACAAGGCTCGGCGTACATGCGCCGGCACTCAAAATAGGATACAAGTATAGACATAAATACAAATAAACAAAGTTCCCAAGCAAAGTCTAAATGAATTGCTAATCCCAACGTCCTTACAAAAGAGTTCAAAGAAGGACATCTATATACCACAACAGCAGCATGATGATCACGGACAAGTACGAACCTGCTATGCCTGCGAGATGTACAGACCGGCTCGGATCTAAAACAATAAAGGGAGGGGGTAAATCATAAAGACTTTGTGAGTTAACAATTATGCATGTCATGGCATCATGCAACATACATAGCAAGATATCATCTTTAATATCAAGTCAATCAAAGCATTCATTTGTATAAACACTTAAATCACATATCCATGGTAGCACATTGTTTCACATAAGTGCTATAAAATAAACCACATAAAAGAGGATATGTTATGGAACCGGTGCCGCTACGTAGCTCCTACAATACACAGCATTAACATTCGTGCCAATGATACCCGTGATGAGTGTATCAAAGAAATGCAGAGTTCTACTCGGGTACCAAGCTCTCTCCTTGGTACTTAGACTTGCCAATGTGCTCTCTTGGTTACAGCAAAGGGGCTACTTCCCCTAATGTGGTGGAGGGGGTGTGTGATAAAAACCGTATAACAACCCATCACTATCACGAGTCTCATAACTCGTGGCCGGCGATCATGTGTCACACCAACGACTCACCAAATATGCCGGTGGACTAATGCAATGCCAAGTAGATGTTTACTTCGTCATATAATCTCAAATAAGGAACAAGTTCGACAAGAGCGAACTTATTCAACAAGTAGTGTTTACTCATTAAGAATGAAATAAAGAATTCGACAAGGCAGAATTCAACATGTCAAATAGATTATATCATTCTACAACATGCTCTCAATTATGCATTTGCTTCACATAATCACATAAACCACATAAGAACTCAATCGAGTCTTATAAGCACTCATATCAAACATGCCCTTCAATCCATCCCAAAGTCATGTAAGCTAATTCATTAGTCTAACGCACTACAAACCGTAGGATTGAATGTGGAGTCGGTATTGTTCAATAACTCCCTAATCTCGACTCCGGTGAGTCATTACTAAAATTCAACCAAGTAGAGCATTGATACTATATGTATCACATTGCCCTTTCTAAGTTCTCTTCGCTCATTTAGAACTCGATAACTAAGCCGCTCATGACCTTAGACTAGCCATAAACACAATCCCGAAGTTTCAAACCCTAGATTCGGTGATTTTGTTAAACTTAGAATTGAAACATATTCTTTCACAAGAGTTATTCTAAGCTCAATATAAACAACATTCATGCTTTACAAAATGTCAAAATCACAACTTCATAGAGAATTCATAAAACTCCTACACTTATTTCTTAGGTTGAATTGGAGGATTTGTCTTCACAAAAGATGTTCATAATCATCAATAGAGCAACTATAATGAAGGGGCCATGTTATTTTATTGAACATGAAAAATCT
>CM028382.1:93793980-93817940 GCA_013146195.2 Codonopsis lanceolata | reverse complement strand
ATATATATGTATATATATTATTGAAAATCATAAAATATGTAATTAATAATATATATAAAATAATACAAATTACCGGCAGCTACATCCGTACCCTGGACGACCTAATCTGTAAACCCTAAGCAATTAATTCAAGTAATTGATCGCAAGTCTATGAATCTACTAGGAAACTGCCTTTTTCATTATTTCCGAATCCATATATATGATTGTGCCTTCCTTTATCTCGTCTCCTGCTTTCTGTTCTTGTTCTTGATCTTGTTTTGTCTTAGGTTCCATTGTTTTCTGTTTTCTGCTCAGTTTTTACAAATCCTACCGAAGATGCCGCCGGAATCCCATGATTTCCATGGCTACGTGATATGCCGTAGATGCACCCGTCGTTTTATCCCGATAAACATCTGCGCCAACACCGCCTCCTACCGCTGTCTAACTGCCAGGTATTAGCCCTTCTCCCCCAACCACCTCTTCAAGAATATTCTATGTTCTCTGCCGCTCCACCACCATCACCAACCACCCCACCCCAACCCCCAACACCACCCAACACCTCCTTCTTCTTTGACATAGATGAATTCAACACTATGGTTGATGGAATTGTTTCTGAGACTAATGATGACTACGAACCCCGCCCGACCCCAGCCTCCGAATCCTTCATAAACGATCTCAAAGCCGACGAACTCACCCTTTCCCGCCCTATTTTAAAACAGCTGCCGGTTAATGCAGGGTCATGTGCCATCTGTTCAGAGAAGTTTAAGGTGCTGGAGAAAGTCAACAAATTGTCCTGCCGCCATTATTTTCACACCGACTGCATTATCCCGTGGCTTAATCAGAAGAACAATTGTCCGTTGTGTCGGCATGAATTTCCTACTACGGAGCATCAGACAACAGCAACGACGTCAGGGAGTTTTCCACCAACACCGTCGGTGAGAGGACGCCGCACAGCTAGAATGCGAACGGTATTCTTCCACAGAATACTGGCGGAAAGGTGAATCAAATACATATGGTGAGACCGGCGGGCATCGGAAAACCAATTATGAGTCAACGATGAAGATTCTATACTTAGTAGATTAATTTGGCGGTTTCATATGACATTAATTTGTGCAACAACTTCATATCTTTTCTTTTTTTTTTTTAAAGAAACGAGTTAACTGAATTTAATTTCAATAATATTTTTTTTTAATGTGCATTGTTTTCAGTAGTCTTTGCATTTAGATTCAATTTTGATCTTGTTTAGGGTGTTGATTTTGTGTTTTGGGTATTAGGTCTATTATTGTTTTATGTGATCTCTGTTATATAACATATTTTGGATTGACGGGGAAACTAAAAGATTAACGGTATGTAGTTGCATCCGGATGTGAATTAGCCAAAAAATCAAAAAAAGTAACCAAAAAATCAAAAAAAGTAACAAAAAAATCAAAAAAAGTAACCAAAAAATCAAAAAACGTAACAAAAAAATCAAAAAAAGTAACCAAAAAATCAAAAAACGTAAACAGTGGAAATTTTTAAGTTAATTAGAGTAGTAATAAAACAGATATTTATCAAACAAGCTGCTTGTAGATCCAACCTTATCGTAAAAAACATTTCACTAAAAAGGATTATGAAATAAAATAAATTGTGAAATCATCAAAATATCAAACCTAAAAAAGATTTCACAAAAAAGGATTATGAAACAAAATTAATTGTGAAATCATCAAAATAACCTAAAAAAGATTTCACTAAAGAGGGCTATGAAACAAAATAAATTGGGAAATCATCAAAATATCAAGCCTATCACAAGACAACAAGACTGGGAAAGAAAACCCACAAAAATATAGAGTATAGAATACGTGAGATTAAAAAATAAGTTTCCTTACAACTTAGGAAAGCAAACAGCCTGATTTTTTTGTAATTAGAGATTAGCCAATATTGTATTTAGGATACATATTGCCAAGCAAGTCAACTTTGTATAAATATCTCATGAAATCAAATGAAAGGACATGGCTGATTCACTTTCTTTGATAACTGTTTTCTTTGTTTTTCTTCTTTTATTGTTTAAGTCTTTTATTTGTGTCTTAAGTCTTATATGGTACCAGAGCCCTTAGTGACCATGGGAGATAACTCTATGACTTCTTCCTCTAACTCAAACACAAACACTCAATTTGAGAATGGAACTTCTCAAACCACTCTTCCTCTATTCTTTAACATACAGTATGTCATGTCTCACTGCCATCTTACCTAAGAGAATTACCTTAATTGGAGTTCTATGTTCAAATCAGTTCTCGACACACACAAACTAGCCTACACTATCCTTGAAAAGACGCCTCCACCTAGGTACCTAGTATATGGTTCCACCGAAAACCAATCTTACTCTCTATTTGTCCAAGCATCAGGACTTGTTTTAGTATGGATCAAAGCCACTGTCACTGCCGAAATCCAAGCCTATGTCAATCCTTGTAAAACCGCTCCCGATGCGTGGGAGTTGCTAGTCAAAGAGTTTGGGGTAGCATCCAACATTCATGTTCTGAAACTACAAGATGACCTTCACTCCTTGACCAAAAACCCAGAAATGTCCATTCGTGATTACCTTCTTAAGGCCAAAACCATAGCCAACTCCTTAGCCATTGCCGGTGAAGCGGTGCCCTCTTCCAGTCTAACACAATGTATTCTAGCCGACTTAGGATCAACCTTCAAGGAATTCATCACCACCCAAAACTCTAAAGGTACCACCACTTTGTCTGATCTCCAAGATTTACTTCTTCAAGAGGAAGCCTTACAACAGAAATTCACATCCCCTCTATCTCACACCACCACCGCCTTCCACGTGAGTAACAACAACCAAACAGCCCAATCTAAACCCGACAGTACCTTGCCCTTTTTCCAAGGGGGCAGTGGAAACTCTCCAGGGCAGTTTCTTCCTAAACAGAATAATAGGGGTCGTGGAAATCGGGGTAGGGGCAAACATTGGTGGAAAAATAATCAAGGGAGAGGCGGCTTTGGTCGTGGTTTACTTCAAACTCCTCAGTATAACTTTGGCAACCTAAACCCTAACTCCTCTCCGCGCTTTAACTCTCCCACCACTTTCCATGGCTATACACCTCCGAACCCTTTTCTCATTAGTGGCCAAAACGTGTGTCAACTTTGTTATAAGCCCGGTCACCTTGCCCCAACTTGCACCTAACGGAAAAACTTTCCCTACTCTGCCCAGTCTCCCAACCCACACCAACACCAATATCCATTCTCAACCCAGTCACCATCTCCCATGGTCCCGGCCTCCTTTGTCTTAGATTCTGGTGCCACGAATCATATGTTTCCCTCCACTGATAACATGGCACAATATTCTCCTTACACAGGTACTGACTCTGTGACCATTGCTAATGGGTCACAACTCCCAATCTCTCACACTGGTACCTTTTCTTTTTCGAATGGCCATCGTTTGTTTTAATTGAATAATGTATTGTGCGTTCCAAATATGCATAAATCCTTGCTATCTATTCGTCATTTTTCTTAAGATAATAATTGCTTTTTTGAACTTGATGGATTTAGTTTTCGTGTGAAGGACAACAAAACGAGGCGGATTATGCTTTCTGGCATTAGCTCAGGTGGCCTCTACCATTTGTCATTCACATCCTCTCCCCAGCTCAATCCTTTGGCACTCATCGGCGAACGTATAACATCTTCTGTCTGGCATGCACGTCTTGGCCATCCCTCTACTCAAGTCTTCAATAATGTTGTCTCTAAATTTCGGATACCGATAAGCGGCTCTGTGAAAGAAAATAAAAAGTGTCACATTTGTTCGTTAGGCAAATCATCTACGCTTCCCTTTACTTATCGAACTTTTCATTCTAAATCTCCCTTGGATCTTCTACACCTGGATGTTTGGGGACCCTCCCCGATCGTTTCAACTAGTGGATATCATTTTTATTATTTTGTTGATGATTTTTCTCGATATGTTTGGTTTTTTTCTTTAAAACACAAATCTGATGTTCTCTCAGTATTTTTGGTTTTTAAAAGTCAGGTTGAGAACCAGTTATCCAGAAAAATATCAGTTATACACACTATAAAATCAATTCAAACTGATGGGGGTGGGGAACTTGTCAACAATGAATTTGCCCAATTTTTGGTTCAACATGGTATTCGACACCAACTGACTTGTCCATACACCCCACAACAAAATGGTGTGGTTGAGCGAAAACATCGACATATTGTGGACATGGGGCTTTGCTTGCTAGATCAATCTCATGTTCCACAACAATATTGGGTCGAAGTTTTTACCACTTCTGTCTTTCTCATTAATCGTACACCGATACGTCAATTGTACTACACATCTCCATATCGAAAGCTACTTAAGCGTGTTCCTGATTATCATTTCCTAAAGACGTTTGGATGTGTGTGTTTTCCCTACTTAGTTCCGTATAACTCTCATAAATTAATGCCCAAGTCTACCCCATATGTCTTCTTAGGGTATGATTTACAACGGAAGGGGTATCGGTGTCTTGATCGCGCCACGGGATGTGTCTATATTTCCCGAAATGTGTGGTTCGATGAAAATTTCTTTCCTTTTACAGGGTCAACAATCAGCACTCCTACCGATCGAATCTCATGTTGCTCCTAGCCCCTTGGCCCCGTTACCTGCTCAGGCCCAAAGTGAGAACCCTTCGCTATTGTTTACCTCTCCAGCAGCTTGTCCGCCAGGTGTTACTCAATCTGGGCCTTCGCCCACTTCTTCACCATTGCGTCCAAGCTCTCCAGCCGCTTCTAATGACAGTCGGCCCAACTTTACTCACAGCCCAGTGCTGTTTCATTTACCCGATGAGTCCACCAGCAGCTCTCCAATATCCAGCGAGCATACTAGCTGCTCGTCACAGTCCAGCGAGTACACCAGCGAGCCCAGAGCTCTGCGTCCAGTATCCCACCTCGAGGTTTTCGCAGCATCAATGACCTCGTGTACAAGCATCCTTTGCCTACGACCCTCGCTTTTCATATTCTTACTGATTCCGAGCCAAGAACCATTAAACAAGCTGCTCCCTTCCCTTAATAGAAGCATGCCATGAATGAGGAACTCGTTGCTCTCTACAAAAATCACACGTGGGACCTTATTCCTCGCACCTTCGATATGAATGTGGTTGGAAGTAAGTGGATTTTTAAGATCAAACGACATGCCAATGGGTCGATCGAACACCACAAAGCTCGTCTTGTGGCTCAAGGGTTCAGTCAACAAGAAGGAGTGGATTACGACGAAACGTTTAGCCCTGTGGTTAAACCTCCTACTATCCGCTCCATTTTAGCCATAGCTCAGTCTCGTTTGTGGGATATTCAGCAATTGGATGTCCGTAATGCCTTCCTCAATGGAATTCTCAATGAAGAGGTTTACATGTCGCAGCCACCCGGGTTTATAAATTCAGCGTTTCCTTATCATGTGTGCAAACTTAACCGAGCAATCTACGGTCTGAAACAGTCTCCTCGGGCGTGGTTTCAGCGTCTCCATGACTTCTTGCTTACTTTGGGCTTTTTCAATAGCAAGTCCGATAGTTCTCTTTTCATTCGTCATTCGCCCGCCTCAACCGTGGCTATACTAGTGTATGTGGATGACATAATTATCACTGGGTCGTCATCATCCGAGGTTGCTCAAGTCATTAACCACGTGTGTGCGACATTTGATAGCCGACGACTTAGTCCGCTTGGATATTTTTTGGGTATTGAAGCCACCCGAATACCTTCAGTTCTCACTCTTAGCCAAGCTCGCTATGCTACTGATCTATTACGGAAATTCAACATGGAAAATTGTAAACCCACTTCTTCCCCAATGATTCCCGGCTCGCACCTCTCCTCCACCGATGGTGATCCTATTCAGGATGTGACCTCATATCGCAGCATGGTGGGTGGTCTCTAGTACCTCACTCTCACACGTCCCGACATATCCTTCACTGTGAACAAAGTCTGTCAACATATGCATCAATCGCGTACAAGTCATCTTCAAGCTGTTAAGCGAATTCTTCGCTTCGTCAAGGGCACTGTCTCTCTTGGTACCTAGTTCCGATCTTCGACGGATTTCTCGCTTCGAGCATTCTGTGACGCAGATTGGGCTGGCGATCCCTCCGACTATCGTTCCGCCACTGGTGCATGTATTTTCCTTGGACCAAATTTGGTTGCGTGGACTGCAAAGAAACAGACTACCGTTGCTCGATCTAGCACCGAGGACGAATATCACGCACTTGCCACTATTGCTGCTAAAATCAAATGGTTCTCCTATTTGTACCGCGAAATGGGTATCTCCTTACTACCACCAATTATATTCTGTGAAAATCTCTCAGCAATTCACATGTCACGAAACCCAGTTTTTCATGCTCGCACCCGTCATGTAAATATCGACTATCATTTTGTTCGGGAACTTCAAAGCCGTGGCTTTCTTACTGTCTCCTATGTTCCCAGCCGTGATCATTTGGCAGATTTGTTCACTAAGTCTTGCCCCGACCACGACTGCATCTACTATCCTCCAAGCTGCAGCTGCACAATGTTCCGCTTGGCTTGAGGGCGGGTGATAGCAGCACCATCAATCTCCCGTAAGTCTGCTTTTGGAAACAAAGTGTAATTAGTGTATTGTTCTGTCCATATCAATTAGTGTGATTGATTAGCCTTATTTTTTTGTAATTAGAGATTTGGCAATATTGTATTTAGGATACATCTTGCCAATCAAGTCAACTTTGTATAAATATCTCATGAAATCAAATGAAAGGACACGGCTCATTCACTTTCTTTGATAACTGTTTTCTTTGTTTTTCTTCTTTTATTGTTGAAGTCTTTTATTTGTGTCTTAAGTCTTATATTAGTTAGGGTTTATTAGTTTCCTAAAAAAGTCAGGTTTTCTTTTACGTTTTATGGTTGGATTAGGATTTCCTTTATGTTCACATTAGAATTAGGATTACTTTTTCTAAGCCTTTATAAGGCAAATTTATTAAGAAATAAAGCAGATTTTAGAGATTGAAAAAAATCTTGAACGAGTTTGTTTTTCTTCCTTCGATTCTTCTTTCAAGGCGAGTGAAGAAGGCTAAATTGTGCACTTCCAATCTGGTTTTTTACATAAGGAAAGATTGTTGAGCAAGAGAGAAAAGTTTCGGTGCACGAACCCCATTCCAAACATGAAAGTTGCAAGTAGTGGAAAAAAGGCTCGGTGCTCGCACCGAAAATTCCGATGCTCGCATAGAAAGTTCCCATTGAACTGTATTTCCAAGAATGCTTCAGAGTTGAAATTTACATAGAGCTAAAGATCTTGGTCGAATTCGGAGATGGAGACTATAGAGAAAGCTAGAGATGATGACATCAGATTGAAGTAGGGGCGGCAACGAAGACATGCCAAGCTACTTTAGGCCCGATCTTGGCTAGAGAAGAGAGAGAGAGCAAGAAGATGAAGGAGATTGTAGATGGAGAAAAACGACAGCACTTGAACAGGCAGCAGTGGTTGAAGTTTATGCGCCTTTAAGTTATTTGGCTGGAGAAGATGAAAGGAGGTCGGTGATGGAGACGAAGGTGGAGGGGGCTTGGCGTTGAGTGAGAAAGATGGTTCTAAGATCTGATATGGCGAGTAGATATGAGAAGAATATCGTGTTCTCTCTCCCTCCCAAAATTCATTTCTCGGGCAGACAGAGAAACATGGTCAAAGAGGGTATTATTGGAACAATTTTGTGAAGAAAGGTTTTTGCTGTTGAAGAAAAAAAAGACAAGACTCAGGCGGTTGAAAATTCACGAAAAGGAGACCGGCCCACAATTATTCTATATATTTATCTTTATTTTAATAACACACTAACACACACAAATAGATTTGTCAAAATTGAGCTTGACCCGCCTGATTTCACATGAGCTTGGGCATCAATTTTGATGGCTCGAAAATCCCGGTCCTTTCTGACCCGGCCTGATAGGCATGTGGGTCACACCAAGCTTGGCCCGATCACTATATGTAGTTTAATTAAATTTAAAGGGCAAATTTCATAAGTTTAGAAACATGTTTTCATCTAGGTCCATCAATTTTTTGGACATTTGATATAACTACAAATTGGTTGTCAAATGACAAAAATGTCAGACAAATCTCATCTGGACTGTCAAGACCAAAAAATATCCAAAAATACTGATGTCAATGCTAGGCATCACAACTGTTAACACTTTTTTCAAGACCCAAAAAAATCTAAAAATACTAATGCCAATGCTAGGCATATAACTGTTAACAGTTTTTTCAAGACAAAAAAAAAATCCAAAAATGCTGATGTCAATGCTAGGCATCAGAACTGTTAACAGTTTTTTTAAGACAAAAAAAATCAAATAATGTTAATGTCAATGCTAGACATCAGAACTGTAAACACAATTTTTTAAAAACAAAAAAAAAATCAAATAATCATGATGTCAATGTCAATGCTAGGCCTTTAAATCATTTTATGTACCCCATGGTTGGCATCTTAAAATGCAATTGATTGAAAAGTTTTCCACGAATTAGAATGTGAGCTTTCTTAGCAGGTTGAATCAGGAAATACTTTTGCATCCTGTTCCCATTCTTGTGAAGGCAAAGTAACTAAACCAAATTCACTCGTCGCATCTTGCAAACAAGGTTGGCGGTAGGAAGATCAAGCTTATCTCTGAATTGGATTTCACAAGGTCATTAAGATGATCTCTGGGGCTAAAAGGCATGTGTGGAACGTGGCAAGGATTGGTGGGATCGGCATCGACAGTGCAAAAAGCACATTGCTCAAGTACTCAATATCAACGTCAACTATTGTGCGCCACGGTCTGTACGTATTGGATTCCTTTCAACTGCTCGATATAAAAGGCAGTGACGTACTTTCACTTCAAAATTGTTTCTAAAAGATATGTCTAAAAAATAACTGGATTCATTTGAAAATATGCTTTAAAAATGTACAGACTTATAATTTATCCTCCAAAGGCAACAAGAAAAAAATCAATATATTATAATATATTTGGCTTCGCCCATATCAAACTCGGGCCTCGGGTCTTCAGGCCTTTGGACCAAAAAAACTATGGGCCTTTATTTAAAATTTTTGAAAATATTTAAATGCAAATTGAGTATAATAAGTATCAACCCACAAAGGTTGAATGGGCAATCCAAACGAACATTTGTGAAAAAATTACGGGTCGGTTTACTTTTTGATACTTTTAATCGTTAAAGTATAATTTTTTTTTATTTTTAATCGGAAAAAGTCACTTTTGATGGCAAAATGACAACAATACTCTTAATGAACAGTAGGCGCGTTAGAGAGATCATTATTTTTGCACCGTGATTCATCAATTTTATCGCATATTTTTTGCACCGCGATTCAATAATGTAACTGGTAGTCTATTTTTGAACCACGATTCATTAATTTTTATTGAATTAATTTTGTACCGCCGTTCAATAATGTAATTGCTAGTTTATTTCTGAATCGCGATTCATCAATTTTAGTGTATTAATATTTGAACCGCGATACAAAAACATAAAGAAACAGACTACGTCCTCCACCTGTTTCTTCCATCTCCTCCGTCGTAAGGAGACCAGGTCGATCCCCGTTTCGTTGCGCATAATCGTGATTTTCGAATTCAAAATATGTTGTCGGAGCTGTCGAAGAAAACGATAATATTTTTAGAAAATATTTTGAAAAATTATCTTTTACGATTGAAAAAAAAAAAGACATACTTTTAAGATTGAAAACTTTAAAAAAAAAACCGACCAAAATTTTCCCCAACATTCTTCAACCATTTGGTGATAGCTCAATGATTTGGATTTTGGAACGAGTTAATCATAATTATACGGTGTTGTAAGTTACTACTTTTTCCCCTTGTCTTGGATCCGGAGAGGACTCATAAACGGAAGCTTCAACTAGCCAATCAAGGCAAGGCAACGACTTTGTTTTTGCAGCAAACAATATAAAGTATTCATCTGTCTCTAAATTATCATCCTTCTTTTCTTTTTTATTCATCTCAAAATAATTGTTCAGTTTGAAACTTATTTTTTAAAAAACATTACTTTTACCATTTTATCATTACTTTTTCACTTTACTTTAATTATGTGTCACATACACATGAGCTTTAAAAGAAACTACACATTAAACCAATATAAATAATCAAGTCAATTGTTTTTTCATAAGCTGTGCGCGGGTGAACTAGAGCGATTATTTAGGAACGGAGGGAGTACAAGACAATTATTGGAAAATATAAATTCTATTTAAGTTTTGATAATAATTTTCCAAGTTTGATTTCAAAACCTGCAAAAAGTAATCCAACTATAGAATAATTTATTCTATATCCGATTTTACATTCACATTTTTTTTATTTAATACTCCCTCCTTCCCCAAATTATTGTCCTATTTTTCTTTTTTGTATGTCTCAAAATAATTGTCTTGTTTGAAACTTTTCTTTTTAGGAGAACACTTTTACCACTTTACTCTTATTTTTTCATCTCACTTTAATTTTGTGTCACATACACATAGGCTTCAAAGTAAACTACACATCAAACTAATATTAATAATCCAGTCAAATATGTTTTCTTAAACTATGCGTCAAGTCCACAAAGACGATAATTTAGGGACGGATGGAGTTTTTTTTTTTTTTTCATTTGTAATTGGCATATTGGCTTGTAAATCATCAACACTGTAATGTAAACCTAAAGTTGACCGGACTTTAATTAAGTAACTACTAGGAGAAAATTGTGGGCCGATACATTTTCTCAAACATTTTTTCGCTACAGTCCCGCGTTCTTTTCAACCGGAAAAAGTCATGTTTGGGAGCGAAAAGACTATGATACCCTAAACGAACAGAAGGTGCACTACGTAGATCACTTATTCAGTGCATCGCATTGCATCAACTTTTTTCGCGGTGCATCGATTTAAATTACATAATCCAATTTTACATCGCGTTGCACCAATTTTATGCACCGCAATGGATCAATTTAAATTATCAAATCCAACTTATGCATTGCGATGAATAAATTTAAATCACCTAATCTAATTTATGCATCGCGATGCAAACTGGTTTTGAATGAATCTGCATCATTTTCTCCTTCCTCATTCTTTATTGTAAGTCATCTTCGTCATCATCTCACTTTCGTCCTCACATAAAATCTTTCATCCCAATCCAGATCCTCGTTTCATTGCGTAATAATGGTGCTTTTTTTCGAATACAAAGTGTTGTTCAGAGTTGTTGAAAAGATGACCTAGACATTTTATGAACAATATTTCGAACATTAGCGGTTGATAAAAAAACGGGGGAATGGAGGGGTTACAAATTTGGCAATATGGACTTACCCGAAATTACCCCTAATTACTAATGGGGTTATAATATCAAGGGTGAAATTCAGGCCGGTCCATTTTTTGAAATTTCTAACATCTCCAGTAAAAAAAAAAAAAAATCAATCGAAAAATACCATTTTTCGAAATATTGTTTCAAAAATGTCATCGTCTCCTTCAACAGCTCCTGCAACACACTTTGGATTCAAAAATCACCATTATTGGGCAGCGAAACGGAGATCGACCTGTCAAGTCAGGTCGAAGAGGTCACAGGGGCAGCGCCCCCGAAATGTAAATGAGTTCTCAGAATCATTAACTACGAAACTTTAATGATAATGTGTTGAGTTTGAGGATTTTCACAATAGAGACGAAGAAGAAGGAAGAAGAATAAGAAGACATACGATGGAGGAGAAAGAAAGAACAAGGCTAAGAAATGACATGGTCTGTTTTATTACGATTTTTAACCGCAGTGCAATTAAACTAGACAGTTAAACTATTAAATCGCGGTGCAATTAGACTAGGCAGTTAAACTATTAAATTGCGGTGTAAAATTAATACAATAAAATTGATGAACCGCAGTGCAATTAGACTAGACAGTTAAACTATTGAACCGCGATGTAATTAGACTAGACAGTTAAACTATTGAACGGCGATGCAAAATTAATGCAATAAACTTGATGAATCGCATTGTAATTAAACTAGACAATTAAACTATTGAACCGCAGAGCAAAAATTAATACAATAAAATTGATGAACCGCGATACAAAAATAATAACCTCCGTAGCGTGCCAATAGTTTATTAAGGGTAGGTTTAAATCTCAATTTGGTCATCCTAGTTTCGGTCAAAATTCATTAAGCTCATTCTACTTTTTTTTCCTCAATTTAATCACTCTACTTGGCTCCAAAAGTCAACAAGGTTACTAGAGTCATTTCCGTTAGTTAAGTTGGATGGAAATCTTTCAAAAAGACAATAATGCCCCTTACCTTTGAAAGGTGTGTTGACAAATTCAAGTCACACAATAAGAAATTATGTTTGAGAGGAGAAGGAGACCCTCAAAACCCTCAAATTTAGTAAGGGTATTTTTTGATTTCCTAAATAAATTAAACTTTCCATCCAAATATATGGATGAAGTGATGAACACGCTAATTATGTGAAAGTAGAGTGATTAAATTTAAGGAAACAAACTAGAGTGAACTTAATGAATTTTGGCCAAAAGTAGAGTGACCAAATTGAGATTTAAACCTTAAGGGTATCGTAGTCATTTTGCTAACAAAGTGACTTTTTCGATTGAAAACAAAAAGGATACTTTAGCGATTAGAAACTTTTAAAAAAATGGACTAACCCGTAGTATCTTCTAATATCAATGACTATTAAGGTGGGCCAAGCTCAACTCTCATAAACAAAGTTACTTTAAAATTGAGTCCAATTAGTAATCTCAATCCAATTACAATTAACACAATTAATATTATGGAAAAATTTCAAGTGAGTACAATTTTAGAAACATCTTTTCATCTAGGTTCATCAATTTTTTGGACATTTCATATAACTACAAATTTGGTGTCAAATGACAAAAATGTCATTAATGAAGATAAATCTCATCCGGCCTAAAAAAACTAAAAAAAAACTGATGTTCAAGCCTTGGCATCAGCACTGCTTTCACAGTTTATTCAACCAAAAAAATTCAAAAATGCTGATGACAAGGCTTGGCATCAGGTTGACAATCTAGACATCAGGTTGACAAACTAGGCATCAGGACTGTTTATTCAAAAATCTTTCAAAAAATGATGATGTCAAGGCTTGGCATCAGCACTGTTTTCACAGTTTATTCAATCAAAAAAAATTCAAAAATGCTGATGCCAAGGCTTGGCATCAGGAATTAAAAAATGTTTCAAAAAATGCTTATGTCAAGGCTTGGCATCAGCACTTTTTCACAATTTATTCAACCAAAAAAATTCAAAAATGCTGAATCTAGGCATCAGGTTGACAAACCAGGCATCAGGTTGATGCCAACGCTTGACATTAGGACCCTCCCTTCCTTGTCACCAACCCTGTCACCAACAATATTCTTGCCGGGTCTGTTCCCTTAATCTCCGTCCCCCGCTGCCTTTGACCAACCCACGATCTTCAACCATCAAAACCCCCATGGCCACCATCCATCTTTCCCTCCCTCATTTTCTCCGACCAGTCCAACCAGTCTTCGACCCCCCTCGTGCCTATTGTTTATGTCTCCCAAGCCGCCCTTGCGCTAGCTCCGCCTCAGTCTTCTTTCCCTCTTGCTGGCTTCAGAACAACCCACAGATCCGGACTTCATCCATAGTCATGTCACTCCACCTCCGGCCAAAAGCTCTAGCAAAGCCGCCAAGGCAATAAATATCTTCATCTTCGTGCTCCTGCTAAACCCCAGTTCCGGCTGTCTTCATCGGAGCCCCAGCGCCATCTTCGTCTTCCTTGTTCAAATCGCCGGCCATCATGTTCATGACAGGGAATAGACCCAGCCAAGAAGTCGTAATCCACTTCTACGGCCCATCGAGAAAAGCATCCATCTTTTCTTCTCCAAATCCTCAGTCCAGCGACCTCCTTTCCCTGTCCACCAACCCCGCCATCTCCATTCTCTCTGTCACCCACCATTCTTGTCGGGTCTGTTCCCTCAATCTTCATCCCCGCTGCCTTTGACCAACCACGATCCTCAACCATCAAAGCCCCCATGGCCGCCATCCATCTTTCCATCCCCTCATCTTCTCCGACCAGTCCAGCTAGTCTCCGACCCCCCTCGTGCCTATTGCTTCCGTCTCCCAGCATCGCACTTTGGTAGATCTAGAAAAAGAAGAAATGAAAATATATTTAATTACATAGAAGGAGAGAGGACGACTTTGTACGACACAAAGGGGGCAGTGATGTACTTTCACCCCAAAATTGTACCTAAAAGATATATCTAAAAAATGGCTGGATTGATTTGAAAACATGTTTTAAAAGATGTACCGGTTTGTAATTTGTTCTATATATATATATATATATATATATATATATATATATATATATATAATGGCAATGATATATTTTTCCTTCCAAAATCTCACTTTTGAATATTTGACTTTTTAGTTATCATTTCACTCTTTCTCCCTCATATCTTTTTTGGTTGTATTTCTCTTTCTCTCTCTCGTCTACTCCATATTTTCTCTTTCATCACTACAATCTCCTCTATTTTAATTATGTTTAAATATTTTTCTCTTTAAACATAAAAAAATATTAACTAAAACAAAAATTATATGTATATATATATATATATATATATATATATATATATATATATATATATATATATATGTGTGTGTGTGTGTGTGTGTGTGTGTGTGTGTGTGTTGGTCCCAAAATAGGCTCAATCTAGGCTAGAAGATGGGGGTTGAATAGCCTATATATGTTTTTAAGAAAACTTTTCGTAAACACTTCTAACTGATTTATTTTAAGAAGATTTAACTAAAAACGTTAAGGTAGCGGAAACAGAAGAGAATCTGAACTATCAAGAGTTCTGTTAAGGTAGTACAAATTCTGAATAGATTGTTAATCAGTATGAGCAGCTAACATAAGTTATAAGTACAGATCAAGCAGAACACAACGATATGAAGTGGTTTGTACTGTGAATAGTACTACGTCCACTACCAAAGTGGTTAGCTTTGGATTTTAAAAGTGCACTTCTTTATCCACTAGGTTTATGAGTAAGATCTCTAATGGATCGTGTACAAAATAAGTTTTTAACCAAGTGTATAAAGGTGAGAAGAACAATCAAGGATTAATTGTTCTCACACGTGCTAATGTAAAGAACAATTTAAAATAAACAAACTAAATGAAGCTGAAACAAATTTAAGACTGGCAGATCTGCAGCTTCAGAAAGTTTGGTGAAGTGTTAGTTCTTGTCCTTTGATCTCTTGAATGCTTGTGTGTTGAAGATGAAGCTTGAGAGTTTAATGCGCAAGAGTTGTTTCTTCAGATCTTCAAAACTTGAATAAATACCAGGAAGAGATCTTTTGGACCGTTGGACTGAGGCAGAGATAACTGTGTCCAACGTTTTATTGCATTGAATGCAATTCGGCGCTTTGGGAGATGTAAGAGCCACAGTCATCAGAGATGCAGTGTGTGCAGAGAAGACATTCCCAAATAGAGTAAGGTTTCAGATTGCAGGCTCTGCAGCTTAGAAAGTCTTCTTAGCCAAAAAGGGTAATGTCTTCAGACTTCAGGTTTCAGGAGACAGTCTGGGCAGTTGTCAGCATGTAGAGTTGACTTCTTTAAAGTGAAATCTGATGAAGACATGATGACTGGATATTTTCAAAAATATCTAGATAGGTGTATACGTGTCATAATTTCGTGATCTGGCTAATCTTGATTTTTCGCTCTTTGAGCAGACTTCAAAGTCTGTTGTTCTTCCAAGGCTGCTGAAGAAGCTTGCAAAACCGCGCCTAAACTAACACTAAACAGTTCTAAACAACTTTGATTCTAAGACAGTTGCCACACTAATCGGTACGCAAACCTTTTAGCCACTGTACAATAGAATCAGAAGATGACTCAACCAAATCTAGAACTATAGGAATCAACAATCTCCTCCTATTTGGTTGATGTCATCATCTCAGCTACTAGCAGACTTTGAATCATGCAGTGAGATAATAACATGTCTTAAAAGATTTTTATTAATAAAAGCAGACATGCCTCTCTGAGCAGAAGTCTTAGTAGAGAGATAGCTAGACTAAGTACTTACAAGATAAAAGCATTAATATAAAGTACTAAGTAGAGCAGAGTTTAAATCTTGAGATAAGCACACATGCAACATATAAAGATTTAAACACGAAGTTTAAATAGACTAGATCATAATAAGATAAAGCAATTTAAACTTTGAAAGAAACAGAAGTCATCTGTGATTAAACAAGCTGTTTAACAGCAGAAGTTTTTGCAAAACAGCAGAGTTTAAAAAAAGATACAGAACAAAATACCAACATATTCAGAACAGATTGGGCTGAGTGCACCGACGTTCTAAGTAATCTCCAACCCAGATCCTGATTCTGTCATTAAGGCGTTCTCGGAGTCTGTTATGTTCTTCAATGAGAGCTTGATTCAAAAAATGCGTAGCTCTCTCCTCCCTGATGGCACCAACCCGACGATGTTCAGCAGCAGCAGCTATGGCATTTGCTTGCTCAACAAGGCGAACATCAGTGAAATCAGCAACTTCACGCCTGTGGATGATGGCCCGTGCCATTGCAGTCTTGAGCTCGTCAAAGAGTGTACGAATGCTGATCTGCTGAGAGTGCAGCATGCCTATCAGAGCTGCTTGTTGGTCTTGAACTAGAAACCGGTGAGTAGTGAAGGCCTGAGCAGTGTCATTCACTCAGTTGATCAACAATCTTGCCAATGTCGAAGACGGTGGCATGAGTAGCATTGAGACCATAGCTAAGCACCTCGATCTGCTGTGCCATAGAGGAGACTGTGTTGTTGAGCAGGGGCAGGATCAGCAGTATTGGATGGAAGGGAAGAAGGGTTGAGGTTGACTGAGATATGAGTATCATTAGTGTGGGGAGCAGAAGCAGAAGAAGAGGAAGATGAAGCAGGTTGATGAGCAGCAGAGGTTGAAGGTGGAGGAGAAGAGGGTTTGGAATCAATTTCAATGTCAGTGGCTGAGCTACTGACATAGGAAGAAGTAGAAGAGGAGGAAGAGGCTTCTAAAAGGTAAGAGGGAAAAGGGTAGTCAAGTAGGAGAATGAAGTTAGGAGGGGAGTTAGAAGGGTAGAGAAGATCAGAAATAGAAGAGAGATCAAAGAGAAAGGAATGGGTAGCAGAAGAGATAGAAGGAAAAAGAATTTGGTATAGGTCAGCAGATATGGAGATGGGGGTTATATATTGAGAGATAGGAGGAAAGATTTCGAGAAGGAAAGTTGTTTGGTAGAGTAGAGTAGATATGTGATGGTCAAGAAGAGAGAAGTGTTCGGGCATAGAGAAGGAGGGAGAAGAGTTTGTGTGAGCAGGTATGATGGCTAGGGAGGATTCAGGAGGAATGGAGGAGATAGGTTCCGGAGAAGAAGGTGGAGAAGGAATAGAGTCTAAGGTAGGAGAAGGTGGAGAAGAAGGTGTAGGAACCACAGACTTCTTGCGAAGTCTGCGTTTCTTCTTCTTTGTGTCTGGAGAAGTGGGCTCCTCTTCAACAACAACAGGGGTTGAAGAGGAAGTAGGAGAGGAAGGAGGGGTAACAGCATGCTCCTCCCCAACAGCAGCAGGGGCTGTTGAAGAAGTGAGAGAAGGGGAGGAAGAAGAGATAGGAGATGAAGGGGGAATGAAAGGAATGAAAGGTTCAGAGGGTTCGATGCGTTTGGACTTACGCTTACGAGAGCGGAGAGGAGCAAGGTCCGTTCAGCGCTTCAACCAAAGCATGGGAGAGGAGCGCAGAGCTTCTTCTTCTTTTTAGTTTGGGGGCCAGCAGGGTTGGCTGTAGTAGCACTTGAAGAAGAAGTTTTCCTCTTCTTGGGGGCCGGCTCCTCCTCAACAGAAGAGTTCTTCTTCTTCTTGAGAGTGGTCGAGGGAGCAAGGTCGACAGCCTTGCTTGAGCAGCCTTCAGCAGCAGCTTCCTTGGAGAGCTTCTTAGCTAGCTGCTTAGCCATAAACGCATCTATTGTTGTTTCTGGATTGATCTTGATGATTTTGAGTGGAGGAGGGTTCATGGCATGGACAATGAGCAGAGGAGGTAGACCTTGCTGTGCTTTCTTCTCATTCTTCAGCTTGTGGTGACTGAGAATGAAGGTGCTGGTGAACTGTATTGACTTCTGAACTTTCTTTATCTCGAAGTTCACCAGATGCTTCAGAAAGGACCGGTTTGAGCGAAGAAGACAGTTAATCAGACGAACGAATGGCCGCTTCTGCTGTGAGAGACTTTAACTGCCTCAACAGCATCACACAGCAGCTCAAAAAGGATCTGAGCCCAGTTGAGTCGAATGTTGAGGATGATCGCGTGTACTCACCGGGTTCAGTAGTCATTATGTCATGAGTGCCATTCTTAAAGATCAGACTTTTGTCGAATAGATGGCTGATGAAGTAGACATCATCTTCGAATAAAGTCCTTTTCATCTTTGCTGGTGCCTCCCTTGGAGTGTTCTCCCCACGCATATAAGACCAAGCATACGCTTTCTCAGCATCAGTTAGTGAAGTCGGTCCGTCAAATTCAACGCCGATTGTCTTGGCGATCCCGATGCGCAGATGGTGACGAGACTGCTTGGACAACAACCGAGATGGTAGTTCGGATTCATTTATAATGGCCTTCTAGAAGAACTCTTCACCTGTAAGGTTGTTGTAGTCGACATCGCCTAACATGAACAGGCGTAATGCCGCATCGTTCAGTCATCCACAATTTTACCCCGTACCCCGTAAGCGTAAGCTCGCATGCAGGGTTCGCCGATGCACATTCCGTGATGATACATAGTAGAGGCGCTGGATATCAAGAGTCGAACTCGAGCCTGCTCGTAAATGGAAGATGTAGAAGAAGTGCCAGCCTGAAGAATTTCAAGTAAAGAAATTAGGGCAAAATCTCCAGAATTCGACATATGAACAAAATATATCATTAAGCCCTAGAAATTTTCTAGATAACTCATGAGATGTCTTATACAGCCGAATATTACCCAAATCGAAATCGACAAGACATGAACAAGAATATGTAGTTACTACCAGTAATAAACAATAAATTTTGAAGTTCAAAGAGATATAAAGCAAGAAGCTATATGAACAGTCAACAATGGCAGATTCACAGGCGAAAACATGTAAATTAGTGCTTATACCATGGTGACCGAGTTAGGGTTAGATTCAACTTACCATTGAAGTATATTTGCAGAAATATAAGATGAAAATGAAGAATGATTCTGTAGATTTAGCTAACAAATAGTGCGAAGTGAAGTAAGAAGTTTATAGAGAAGGAGGAGTTATAGAGAGAAGAGTAAGAGACAGTTTTTGTGAAATGAGTTTTTGGCGGTTGAGGGTTTATAAATGAAAGGACGTGCAGTCAGTCATAGAGACTTGTGAAAGGTCATTAAGTCAGACGCCTTTTCGTTGAAAAGACTTAATGAGTGACGGCTTTAGGAGAGAGAAAAGTACTTTTTGAAAAATATCTCAACCAAATTTGAAATCAGTCCCTTTCAATTTTCATAAATAACCCTCTAAAACTAGGAGTTTAGAAAACTTACCTTTGTCTCCCAGTGACTGTATGAATTCTTGATTTTTCTCTTAAAATAAATGAGTCTGCTTAAATATAATATCAAGTCTGCTTAAGAGAAATTATCAAGTCTGCTCAAAGTATTATAATGAAAAATTAATTTTAATTAAAACTAAATTTAAGCAATTGGGTCAAGCATACCAAGCTCTCCCCTGAGATAAGCAAACATGTCTGCTTCTAGAGCTTTGGTGAAGATATCTGCTAGTTGATGTTCGGTTGAAATGTACTTCATGCTGATGTTCCTCTTTTCTACATTGTCCCTTAGAAAGTGATATCGAACATCGATATGCTTTGTCTTGGAATGCATCACGGGATTGTAGGTGATCGAGATTGCTGAGGTGTTATCACACATGATTAGGCAGTCTACTACTTTGATGTCGTAATCTACCAACTGCTGTTTGATCCAAAGCAATTGACAGCAACAGCTACCAGCAGCTATGTACTCTGCTTCAGTGGTGGAGTTAGAAACCGATGCTTGTTTCTTGCTAGCCCAAGAGACAAGTCTGTCTCCTAGGAATTGACAAGTTCCACTGGTGCTTTTTCTGTCGACTTGGCAACCAGCATAGTCGGCATCTGAGTAGCCTACTAAGTTGAAAGAAGATTCCCTTGGATACCAGATACCTAAGTTGGTGGTATCTGATACATACTTAATGATTCTTTTGGCTGCAAGAAGATGTGACTCACGAGGATCTGCTTGAAATCTAGCACATACCCCAACAACATACACTATGTCAGGTCTGCTGGCGGTGAGATATAGCAGAGATCCGATTATCCCCCTATAGTTGGTGATATCAACTTTCTTTCCTTGTAAGTCTTTTGTGAGTTTGCATTTAGCAGCCATTGGTGTGTCGAAGGTGTTTGTTGTTTCTAATCCAAACTTTTTGACAAGATCTTTAGCATACTTGGATTGTCTAATGAATATTCCTTTGTTGGACTGTTGAATTTGAAGACCCAAGAAGAATGTAAGTTCTCCCATCATACTCATTTGAAATTTTCCAGTCATGAGTGTTTCGAATCGCTTGCACAGCTTCTCATTTGTAGATCCGAAGATGATATCATCGACATAAATTTGCACTAGCAGAGAGTGTCCTTTGTGCTTGAGAATGAAGAGAGTGGTGTCGATCTTTCCTCGCACGAATCCTTGTTCTACTAAGAATTTGGATAGAGTTTCATACCAGGCCCGAGGAGCTTGCTTAAGACCATAGAGGGCCTTCTTAAGCTTGTAGACATGAGTCTCTTTTCCTTTTTCCATGAAGCCTGGAGGTTGAGCAACATAGACTGTTTCTTGAAGATCACCATTTAGAAATGCGCTTTTGACGTCCATTTGATATAGCACAAAGTCCTTGTATGTAGCATAGGCTAAGAAAATTCTGATAGCTTCCAGTCTTGCTACTGGAGCAAACGTTTCATCATAGTCGATTCCTTCTTCTTGGCGATATCCTTGTGCAACAAGTCTTGCTTTGTTTCTAATGATGTTCCCATCCTCATCCTTCTTGTTTCTGAACACCCATTTTTGCGTACAATAACAAGATGATCAGCAGGTTTAGGAACTAGTTTCCATACTTGGCATCGTTCAAATTGCTGAAGTTCTTCTTGCATGGCTTCCAGCCAACTTGGATCTTGAAGAGCTTCATCGATCTTCTTTGGCTCATCTTCTGAAACGAATGCAGCACAGAACATACATTCATTTTTGGAAGATCTTCTGGTCCGTACTCCAACATGAATGTCACCAATGATTTGAGAGATTGGATGGTCTTTACATGTTCTTGTGACAGCAGGAATGTGATGATTTGCTACTGTTTCTTCATGACAAGGTTCAGAAGGAGGACTAGAAGGAAGATCAGATGTGTCTTGATGAGTATTTTGTTCAGAATTTGATTCAAAGGTAAGTTGAGGAAGAGGATTTTCAGGTTCAGAAACATAGGGTTCTGGGTTTGAGTTTTCTTGAGCAGGGTTGAAGTCTTCTGGTGACCCATTTGATAGGAAATAATGGTCAGGGATGTTTGATTGAGTTGCTGGTGATGGATTAGGTATATGAGAGGATGATGGTTGGGAGGTACCTGTCTCAACATTAACAAAATCATCAGCAACATTTGGAGCCACATGTGGCTCTAATAAATCAAATTCATCAAATGAGACGTGAACAGATTCAACTATTTTTAATGATCTTTTGTTGAAAACCCTGTAAGCCTTGGAGTGTAAAGCATAGCCCAGAAATACACCTTCATCGGCTTTGTTATCAAATTTGCTTCTGTAGTCATTACCATTGTAGACTACGAAGCATTTACAGCCGAAGATTTTAAAAAATCCAATGTTTGGGGCTTTACCTCTCCAAAGTTCATAGGGAGTTTTACCATGAAATTTGTTGATCAAGGATCGGTTCTGAGTGAAGCAAGCTGTGTTTTTCGGCTTCTGCCCAAAAGAGTTTGGGTAGCTTTGCTTCAGCAAGCATAGTTTTAGCAGCTTCGATAAGTGTTCTGTTTTTCCTTTCTGCTACGCCATTCTGCTGTGGTGTCTTTACTGCAGAGAAGTTATGACCAATACCATGATCATCACAGTACTTTGCTATTCCGTTATTGGTAAACTTAGCACCATTGTCCGATCGAACGTCACCGATTTCATCGAAGTTTTGCGTTTGCGCCTTCTCGAACAAAGTCAGTAAGAAGATCGTATGTATGGTCTTTAGAAGACATCATCTCTGTCCAAGTATATCTTGTATAATCATCCACTACTACTAGCGTATATCTGTGACCACCATAGCTGATAGTAGTGACTGGTCCAAAGAGATCCATGTGGAGTAGTTGCAGAGGTCTTGATGTGGAGAGTCCTGGTTTGCTTTTGAATGACGTTTTTGAGAGCTTTCCCAGTTGACAAGCTTTGCAAGCACGATCATGATCAGCAGAGACCTTTGGCAATCCTTTAACTAGACCTTCTCTGGATAGCTTAGATAGATATTTGAAGTTCAAATGGCTGAGTCTTTTATGCCATAACCAGCTTTTGTCTTGAGCAGAGTTTGCTACAAGACATAGACTAGCAGCCTTGCCATAAGCATTCAAATCTATCACATAGACATTCCCTTGTCTATGTCCAATAACCAAGGTTGAGCAGAGATCGATCCTTAATATCACATCTGCTTGAGGAGAATTGACAGATAAGTCCTTTATCACGCACTGGAGAAATACTCAAGATTATGTTTCAAGCCTTCTACTAGAGAGACTTTTCCAATGGAGAGATTTCCTCAAATGATGGATCCATAGCCAATTGTTCTTCCTTTAGCATTGTCTCCAAAGATGACAGAGGGCCTTCTCGCTCGTAGATGTTAGAGAGAAGGCAAGATTCTCCTGGCCATATGTCTTGAGCAACCACCGTCTAGATACCATACATCTTTCTTTTTCTACATTGAAGCCGAGCACACCCGAGATGTAAAGGTAAGAAAATCATGGTCCCTTTTTATTTTTCTTATGGGTCCAAATGGTTAGCGTATTTTTGGAACCCATACTTGCCTCGATTTTTGAATAGGGGATCCAAAGAATGCTTTATGATGGATTTCATCGACATTCATGGACCGTGGCCAAAGCATTTGCAAAAGGTACGTGATGGAAATTACGTGTCTAATTGATCAAGCCGGGTATTGCAAGGTTTTTGAACATTTTTCTTAACAAAGCCTTTTGATTTAGCAGCCTTGTTAACGGCAAGCTTTGGGACATCTATGTGAGGTTTCTGAGTCCTGCATTATGCCAGCCTTTTCTTTAGCGTAAGAGTACTTGGCCTTTGGTAGTAGATTTCGATACCTCATACATTTTGCCTTTAAGCTTGGTATCAACATTCTCGCAGCGTAGGCACCATCTCTTGTACCGTTATTTGATGAATCCGATAGGTTTGAGCGTACTATTCGCAGGCCCGAAAACAATAGCCTTTGCTTTCAAAAGCAAGATGCCGGTGGAGGGCCGTTGAGAGTCTACACCACCTTTAGCGGTTTCTCTCCGGCCAGATGATTGCTTCGCTTTCAAAGCTTCAATCGTTTTGATAATTTGAACCTTAGGGTATTTATATGAGTAGCAAAGATAACCAATTCCTTCTTTACCCTTGTTAGGTTTGAAATTGTGCAGCAGAACATTACTATTTCATGCGTGAAAATGTTCATTTTCCTGCTCGTGAGGTTGCACCGTAGTGTTTTGTTTCGTGAGAATCTAGCCATTTATGTTGAGGGCTTCGATCTCCAAGAATTTGATCAAAGCTGCCGTTGAGTTATTCCATGAGTTGATGGTCTTTGCAACTCATCTTTCTCATAGATATCTCTTTGGCATGATCAATAAGGCGGAGCAACCTTTTCATTGAAATTTGTTCTCTTAACAACGATATTTTCCCTGTGGACTCCATGGAGAGTTTTAACTCGGCTTCCGGCATGATTTCTCGTTCACTTCTCATGACTTTTAGCTAACTTAATATAGGCCTTTCTAAATTCATTGAATTCCTCTAGCATGTCTTGAGCATC
>CM028382.1:93751114-93793880 GCA_013146195.2 Codonopsis lanceolata | reverse complement strand
TTTTCGGAGGTGTTGCCTTGACCGGATACACTCACATTAGATACTGATTGGGTTCCTCTTATGAGGGACCCATCATCAATGTGTCATTGTCATCACCTCCAATTTTACTTAATTTCTTAAAAAAATATATAAAAAAAATATTTTAAATTCAAAATATTCATCCTCGAGTTTAGGTGTGTAATGCTAGTCGTAGTCCATGAGGAGATTAGTGCAATGAACCGCATAGTTTAGTCCGTAGATCCCCAGGAATTTACTTAATTTTGCGAAACTTTTACTTTTCTCCAAATTCTTCATGCACTCACACCGGTCCATAACTTTGGATTGATTAGAATAGTTTATAAAGTTTATAACACCGATTCATCTTCAACAAGATATGCACAAGAATATGATGCATAGCCATTCGAACATGATTGTTGCATTAAATTGTAACTTAGGGTCAATTGCATGTTAGTTAGATCCCTTGGATTTTTCTCATTTATATATCTCAAGCACACTTTCGAACCGTGTGCGCATGTTAGTCTCAATTGTCCCTACCATCCGTGTAGCGAATGCTTATGTGAAATCGGTGATGCTAAACATTCAACCCCAATTCCCATAGTTGATATGATATTTTGTGTTGTTGTACTTGCTTTAAATATTATGTGAGCATTTGGCATTAAGAAATGATTTAGGCCATCTTTGGATCGTTAGAGCCTAAATATTCCCTGACCTATACTAAATATATCCCTAGTGTCCCCTTTGAGCCTAATGAAAAAGAATGGAGTGTGCTAAGCACACTATTTAAACCCCCATTCGACATCGTTTCTTTACCCACATTAACTTAACCCTAAAAGCCTATACACTTTTAGCCTACCCTTTGAGAGAGTAGGATTGGGTGGGAAATGATTCTAGGAGGACCACTTCTTTTCGTTAGGCTATTTTTCGGAAGACTTCTTCTTTCATTCGTCGAAAAAAAAAAAAAAAAAAACAATGTCGACGAAAAATGAAACGGAAGAAGAAGAAAACAAAGATTCAAATGGAAGCATAGCTTTCAAGAGAAAATATGTTAGAAAAATTAGCGATAAGAATGATGTGATATTTTAGAAGATCTATTGCCCAAAACAAGTTTGGGGGGATAAAGAAGAAAAGTGAAAAGTAACACAAAGTACCCCTCCACTTGTGGTCTTTGCGAGTCCTAGCCTAAATAGGAAAACTTGCTTGGAAGTATGAGGGATAAAGGGTAGTCTTACTCTCTCACTTTGAATTCCAATACCTTTCCATCAAATCCCCCAACACCTTGGCCTTACATTACAAGCTTAAAAAGTCCTAATGATCTTCTTGCCAATGCTTATGTTATGTTTATTGTCAAGTGAGTAACATGAAATTGATCACACACTCCATATTCATTATTATTCACCTAAAGCTCACACGTGTTAGCATAATCTTAGCTATTACAAGTCATTGGGATAAGAGAGCATTGTATACATACATAGAAGTGCATGGGATGGATGTGTAAATCTTTTGAATCCTTGGGACCTTTACATGCATGGCCGACCAGTTTTGAATGGTAGATCTCATACTTCTTAATGCATGATTTTCTATTAAAGCTGTAATTTTCATATGAATGTGGTGTTTAGCTCAATAAGCTGTTTTTAGTCAAGATATTCTTTAAGGCGGTATCATCACACACGGAGAAATTAAAAGTAGTAGCGATATTAAGAAAAGACTAGTTGGTTCTATATGACTAAGCTTTGCATATATGTGGTGAGCACCAAGCGAGATTACATGCATGCCATACGCTTATAACTTGAGGATGAAACCAAAAAGATTTTATGTTGTATTTTTAGTTTTATATTTATATGTTGTTTTTTGTATTTATGCGCATAGTCGAGTCACTCGAAAGAGTCTCCTTGAGTTTGTGGGTTTATAGAGGAGTGTAAATAGTGTCACCCTCACAAAAAGATTTTAATTTTTGTTATTTAGATGTTTTTGTATTTATAAGTTTATTTGTTTACTCGTGGACGAGCAAAGTTCAAGTTTGGGGGTATTTGATCGATGTATTTTATCGCGTCGATTTTATATGCTTTGTGACTTGAATTAGGCTATTTCATGAGTCTTTTGAGTACTAATATATGTTTTTGGTGAGTTTTGTAAGTTTCGAGTTGTTCGTGAAAATACGCGAAACTCCGGGGTTGTAAGTGCAAATTACAAAGAAAGAAAAATTGAAGAAAATAAAGTACGTCAATCTGGACACCTTGCAACGCAAGGTAGAAGCGTGTCCTCAAGCCGGCCAATCGAAGAGCCAAGCACACATCTTGGAAGACCGCGGACGCAAGGTATCCGGCTGCGGCAAGGTAAGGCGGGAGGCTCTTGCGAGAATTCGGGTTTTCACACAGGTCATTCGATTCAATCACAACTCCCAGTATATATAGAAGTCGGTGTCGAGCCTAAGATAAGGAGGACGGTGAAGCTCTCTACATTTTTAGGTAGTTTTAGATTGTATAACATAATTAGGTTTTGTAATTTCAAGTATTGAAGATCAAATCATGTCTTCCATCATCTTCATGTGTCGTTAGGTAGTCTATGATGAACTAAATCATCCCTAATCTAGGAGGTGGGAGGTAACTTGTATCGAATTTATGTTTTGATTCTCATATTTATGTCTATTCAATGCTTGTTGATTGTGTTGTTTATCAATCCCTTTATTATTTCGCTTTGAACAAATGAATGTAATCGCAAATAATATAGGCTTAGAGGTGCGGATGCATGGCCAAATGCATATGTCGTACGGCTCACCAACACAATAAATTGGACCTATCGAGCACGAGTGATAAGTTAGGACGAGTTCTTACATGATCTAGGTGACAGATAGATCATAAATCTAGGTGCGACTAGATTACGGTTCTGTGCTTAGGATATGGAATGGATGAATTTTGCGGGGAGGGAGCCAATTGTTCAACAGACCATATCTATTTTTAGTGAAGCGAACCCAAGACATTGAATGACATTATTATGAATTGAACATAAAGGAGATATAAGTGAAACCCGAATCCTAGATTTCCACTCACCATAAGATCTTCATATGCATTATTCTTGTCTAATTAGTTAACATCTATAACTAGTAATTTAGAGTAGAATTAAACAATAAAACCCCCTTAGGTTAATAATTTGCTATCTATAATCGCTTGTTCATGATCACTTGTCTCGTGAGTTCGACCCTTGCTTAGAGTCTATTCTATAATAGTCTTGTCCACTTGCAAGGAAATAGATAAAATAAAACATCGATCACCTAGTGCCTTCAACAAAAAAGTCAAAGGCGACATCCCGGTGAAATAAACTAGTTATGTTGACACTTTGGGGGAAAATGGAAAATCTCAGTGGATGGGACCGTACATTGTCAAAGAGATGGAATTCGAGGTGTCGTGCTCTCACAAACCGGAAGGAGAGGACCTCGTTCAGCCCCAACCAAGCTCAAGGTACTATGCTTGAGCCAAATCGAGCAAAGTGCTTCCCTCTCCGACTCGCTGGGTTGAAAACTTAGAAAGGGCGGCCTAGGCAAAGTTAGGCGAAAAAAAAACAACAAAAGGAGAAATAAGGCTCGCTAGGTTGAAAACCCAAAAGGGTGGCCTAGGCAAAAGTTAGAGCATAAAAAAAAAAAGGAAAATGGAAAGAAGAGGGGAGAAACACTCTTAGAATCCTCCGACATAATATCTCCGATCTTTGGCATACATGAGGCTCAGCTGACAAAGGAAAGAGAAAAAACAACAGCTCACATTAAAACATTAAAATATATTACGAGGGTCCTAAGTGCAACTTAGGAATATTTATTTAAAACGTCTATATTATACGTGCTTGCATTGCACATATATATTCTTGCCTACACCCCCCTTGTTTCCCAGGATATTCCTTCTTTTTGGCTCAAACCCCCAAAGTGGTCACAATAATGCTGCGGTGTACCAGTGGGCCTGTCCTGCGGCATAGAGGAACCTCATTCTGAGAACCCTTAGGAGTATCTCCTTCATCATCGCCAACATCTCCATTCTCACAGACGATCGTGTTGCTTGGGGCGGCCAGATTATCTCTATCCGTGCCCCATCAGTGAGGGAGGCGGCCTCTTCGGGTTCGAGGTTGTGTTGTTGATTGCCATTGAGTCTCCTGGCGATGCCCCATCGGTTTGAGGGGGAGGACAACTTCTTCCGGCTCCCAAGTTGTGCTCTTGACTTGCATTGCTTGTGTCGAGGAACCTCATAATCGGCATACCGAAACAGTGCCCCATTCGGCAGGGGAGGCGACCTCCGCGGATTTCCAATTTCTAGTACTTGACACCACTTCATTTGGTCTAGGAGCCACGGGAATGCCGAGAGATTGTGTACTACTTTGCTTTGAAATCTTCTGCTTGAGGCCTTTGAGGAATGACCAAACTGAGCTCGATATCTTCGCCTATCTCCATAAGGCGAGCATCAATAAATAGCGACATGTCGGCCAAACAAGTTTCTCGGCCTCGTAGAATCTCGCGACTCATGAATCTGAGAAGATCCCTCAGAATCACCATTATCCATGCCAAGTATTCGAGGGACAAAAATATATAATCAGAGAACAAATAGGCCACCGAAGCCTATCAAAGTCAAGGCGCCACATCCTCACGGAAGTCAAAATTCGAGTCTGCTATTTTTTCCATCTCCAAAATATACAGGCGAGTCGGGTCTCTGAATAATGCATTTCCAACCCAAATTGGCCTTAATATTCTATCGGCACTATAAAAAGAGGTTCTCAATGCAACATGACAACTTGGGCATAGCCAGCAGAATGCAAAATGAAGCACCGAATTTCCCAGTGGTTAATCACCCAAGATATATCCATGGAGCCTCTCCGAAAGAAATCCTTAGACTAGTCATAGTCAGAATAATTAACTTGAGGAAAGCGGCCTCGAAACCATAGAGCCAGGATCATATATCGGTGAAGATGCGGGAGCCATCACACCTTTGAAAATGCTCCTCCACCCACTTGTGAATCAAAATGGAAATTTGCTTGGGTAGGAAAAAAGTTCATCACCAGGCTAAAGCATCCCGACCAAGGCAAAGTTTACGCCCAAGATTGCCGAACGATTTGGCCGGCGATCCGTGCACGCAAAGCAAGATCTGCACAACTCCTTGCCGCCAATTGTAAGACCAGAACAGCCGTGTATTTGACTTTCGTTTTGCTTGCATTAAGTTGGTTATGATCATAGTAGAGTGATTGCCTTCCATGCGTTGCATGCTTTGTTGTTAATGCGTTGAGTGTTCGTCTTAGCATGTTAGCACTTAAGTAGGTCTCATTGGAGTCTTAGTACCTTGCATATGAGATTTATAATTTTCATCTTGATCATAGTATGCTTGGTTGAAAGTTTGGAAGCTTAGTTGCATCGTTTGAGTCTTAGGGTTTCTCGTGTTTGCCTTCGTTGCTTGTATTGTTTGTGCTTTCAACTTTCGTGAAGTTGATTTAAGTTCCAGACCAAGTGTACTATTATTTCTCATGCTTGCACAATCAATGTTCATAGATTTGTTGCATTTGGAAATAAGATGACCAACATATTACTTCACAGATTCAGTCCTCTTTTTAGGCGAACTTCGGGAAAATTCTGGTACCAATCTACTAAAGATAATTTTCTAAAACTTTAGTATGTTTTACCTTCATATGTTAGGTTACTCCCTGTAAACTTTGGTAATTTTCCAAGTTGTCTAAGTACCTCATTTAGGTCTTGACTTACAGCTGTGCTAGAATTCTATTTTCAGGAAATCAGCTTCTGTACTTTATTTTGTTGTAACTTTATTTTGATGAATATAAGTCCAAATTGAGTAATTTAAAATTCTAAAATATATTTTAATGAGTCTACTTTCAGAAAAATCAAAAATAACCTCATTTGGAGTTGTGATCTATTTATGATCGATTTTACAAGATAAACTATCCAGTAACAACAATCTGGAAATTGGTCCCTGAATTCACACTTATGGGATTTTTGGTTGGTTTTGGTTGATGACCACCATGCCCTTGCCCCTTGGCCGTCTTAAGTGACTTGAGACCTCTTTGTTTACTCTTCTACAACCCTTCTAAGCCTTTGGATCAACCCTTATCAAAGGCTAGCATGCCATAGCCAATTAGAAGTCTCTTAACCCTCTTCACTTGGATGGTGGTTTTCTTGGCAAGTATATAATCAATTTTCAGCCTAAGTCAGCCATTTTGATCACCAACAACCAGAGAATCAGAGACATAAACTCCATTTTCGTCCATGGAGGTCACCCCAACTTGAGAGGCCATTTCCCGGAGTTTCGGTGGTCCGATCGGCGATCTGAGACCGCCAAATCGAAGCCCTTGATCTTCTCTACAACAATCCTTGCTTTGATCATCCATTCATCCATTAATCTTAGGACTAAGGTACGTTGAAAATTCCTTGAGATTTTCATGTTCAATAAAATAGCATGACCCGTTCATTATAGTTGTTCTATTAATTATTGTGAACACATTTTGTGAAGAGAAATCCTCCAATTCAACATTTGAAACATGTGTAGGATTTTATGAATTCTCTATGAAGTTGTGATTTTGACATTTTGTAAAGCATGAATGTTGTTTATAATGAGCTTAGGAATAACTCTTGTGAAGGAATATGTTTCAATTCAAGGTTTAACAAAATCACCGAAACTAGGGTTTGAAACTCGGGATTGTGTTTAAGGATAGTTTAAGATCATGAACGACCTAGTTATCGAGTTCTAAATGAAAGGAGAACTTAGGAAAGAGCAATGTGATGCATAGAGTATCAATTCTCAACTTGGTTGAATTTTAGTAAAACTCACCGGAGTTGAAATTAGGGAGTTATTGAATAATACCGACTCCACGTTCAATCCTTACGACGTTTGTAGTGCATTAGACTAATATATTAGCCAACGTGACTTTGGGATGGATTGAAGGGCATGTTTGATATGAGTGATTATAAGACTCAATCGAGTTCTTATGTGGTTTATGTGATTGTGTGAAGCAAATGCACAATTGAGAGCATGTTGTAGAATGATGTATCTACTTGACAGGTTGAATTCGCTCTTGTCGAATTCCTACTTGATTCTTTAATGAGTAAAAACACCTACTTGTTGAATAATGAATTTGAGGAATATTCTATGAGAAGATTTGGATTGGGGATTTCTTTTTAGTACTCTATACATGGAGTCTACTTGTATAAGTCGCTAGGATGACCATGTGGTTATCTAAGACTCACCGGTATGGTTTGACCTTACAGGTTATTACCGCTCTAGTGTTGCTTAAGTCTTTGACTACCCTTGACTTTTGTGTTATTGAATGAGTTACTACTCTAGGAAGAGTTTAGCAAATGGCTTCATGATCAGAGACTAACGGAGTAGTCTTGGATAGTATAATGGATGATGGTTAAGTTGTGACTCGTTGAATTTCATAGGTGAATATGGAATCTTGTGTATATGTTATATTATGACTAAATGCATGATTTCCTACCTTGTCAAGAATTGATTCTTCTATGTGTTTCTATGATATGACTTATGAGCATATTGAATGTATTTGCCTTCGTGCACGACTGTTCTACAATTAATGAATTGTGGTGAACTTGGATTCTACTATTAAGTGGAATTATGAATCAAAATTGAACTAAGCTTGATTTCACAATAATCAACTTGGGCTTCCCTTATATAATTGACTTGGGACTTGAACTAAGATTCCTAAATGGAATGAGAGCCTTGCTATGCCTCAAACGAGAACATAGAAAAAAGTCTTGGAACACATATAGTGTTCAAACTCTATTTGGCTAGAATTGTAGTAAAAACTCAGTCGAGTTAAGGAACAATTGAACCTTACGAGGATCGTGGTGAGATCCTATGACAATTATATTCGATTGACTAGATTACTAGCTTTGGGACTTGAATTGAATAGAGTGAACAAACTTGGCACTTATGATTTAGAGACTCAAATGAGTTCCTATTGTGGTTTTGTGATTTATGTAACAATGTGCATAATCGTATGAGTTTAGTAGATCATTATATCTACTTGAGAATTAGCAAGTAAGCATCTACTTGTGCATTGCATATAAGTCCAGCTGGCATTACTTGAGTTTTCATGATGATGGTGGGACGATGCATTGCCTTCACGAATTATGGGATTCATGATTGTAATGTATCGCGTCTGGGATTCGGGTTTCACACACACCTCCACCAGCTACGGTGGAAGTAACCCCTTGTCGTAACCAATTGAGCACATTGGCTAGTGCTATTTTCCTGAGTAAAGGACTCAGACCCGAGAAGAGAGCTCGGTACTTTGATATTTGAACACGGGTATCATTGGCACGATATGATTAATAGTTGTGATTGCAGGAGCAATACGACGATAGTGATTTGGTATCTTATCTATCCTTTATGTGGCTTACTATGTGCACTTATGTGATAACAAAGTGTTAGTTGAACATGAGATCTTATTGACCATGTTTGTATTGGCTGATGATAAATGAGAGATTTGATATGTATATATAGAGATATGCATACTTGTATTTGAGATATATATGAAAGACTTGATGTGTATATATATATAGATATCCACACTTATGCATGATGATTTTATGGGAGATTTGATATGTATATTTAGAGATATACATATCGATATAGGTGTATATATATAAACATGCACCCTTACGTGGTAACAAGTGTGAATAGCTTGATTCGTATATATAATGATATGTATACTTGCATATGATGTTTTGTGGGAACTACCTTCTAATTCATTTGATTTGTGTGTGAACAGGGAATTAGACCCTGGTTCATTTGGACGGTTTAGTAAGTAAGAAGGAGTGGATATCTTGTGGAGTATCGAAACGATCGACGCCTCTTCAGGTTTTTCGTCATATATAAAATGACACCACTGTTATGTTTATGTTACATAAGTATATGTTGCATATATATTGTAGTAGCGCATCTTGGGTCATTATGACTCATCTCATACTTGTTTTTAGTTGCGATGGCGATAGTTGAGGTCGAGTAGATCGTGATGGTAGCGAGCAAATGGTGATCGATAGATCGAGGTTAGATCGTGTGGTTCGTGTTTGTAGCAGACTTTCGAGTAGCGACTTGTGGAGTCTTGTTCCTTTTTAGCATTGTCATTGATTTCATGTACTTTGCTATTCTTGTGAGATCGGCATTTTGTAAAGTTATTTAGACTTTACAGTCGGGTAGAATACTTGGGTATTTGTATTGGTTATTTATTGGGCCGATGTGTTGTGTCGTGCCTTGTTTGTGGTTTTAGTATTTATTTCAGTTGTCTCCCAGGCACGCAGTAGCTTTGGGGGAATTTCCTTATTCTAGTTTTTATAGTTGTTGGTTGACCCCGGTATGCTTTAACCGTTGGGTAATTGTTATATCAGGTTGGTTCTTTGTTGAAACGCCGGCCTGGAGTGCCGATGGTTTGATTAGCGTCTACAATGTTGCGGCACGCAAGTTTTGTTTTTCCTCCTTTGAGAGATAATGTCTCTCTTGGTTTCATTGTCGTTGGTTTCGAGCTTCATAGCTTGGGACTTCTTTCTTATATTGCTTCCGCTGATTCGATTTTTGAAATACCGTATTTTAGTGCGGTGTTATGTTCATGTTTAGAGCTAGTTTGCTTGACTGTTTGACTAGCACTACTGTTTATCAAGTGCTTGTCCTCTTATTAAGTTAGTTCCAGCGGCACGACCTTGGGATTTCGTGTTGGAATCCGGGTCGGGTCGTTACATCAATAAATCCGTGTTGGCCCACCAGCAAATATCTCCCCACCAGGCACAAGAAAAGACCTGTCAACCGACGCCTCAGATAATCCACATCATTCTCCCTGAACTACGTGAAAGATCGAGGAAGAACGGTCAAGTCAAAATTCACCCCGTTATAGAAACCCAGGGTGGCTTCTCGAGTAGTGCGGAATAGTTCCCTAATTGCCATGTAGGGACGCCTCGGGCGAAGGCGACAATACGACAGTGGCGACTGCTCCCAAAGATTGCACAAAACTCCTCAAAAGTCGGGCACATCTTGTTCATCCCAAAATTGAAAAGATGATCCTGGAGAGACCAGAACCTTGATGCCCCTCTTAACATGTCCCAGTTGATCACAAAATTCCTCCAGGAAAGAAGGCACCTGAAGCTAAAAATGTGATCAAACCAGTCGCGTTCGTCGGCTCGAAGGGCGAGGATCCAGAGATCGAGGGCATTTTCGTAGATCTCTATTTCCAAAGGTGTATGATAAGGAGCAGCCATTTGGGAAAAGATAGATTATTTTCTCTAACAAGAGAGGAGCAACTGAGGAGAAGAAGCTTTGAAGGAATGAAGGCAGACTGAAAAGAAATCAGACGTGAAAACTTCAGGATCGCTGGGCCTCCTTTTATAGGAGAAATAAAAAAATCGACAAACAGGACAAACAGTGGTGAACAGTGGCAAGAAAAATCTCCCAGGGAGGCAAACTAGGCGCCACCCTCATAAAATTTGGGCATGGTGCCCAAATTTGCTATAAGCCATGGCCAGTTTCCTCAATAACTGCTCCATAATTCAGCTGATGTTCTGGTTTCTGTCCAAATCGTCAATTGATACCTCGTCTGATCACGGAAAGGTCTAGCAGCTATCGAAAAGAAAGGCTACATGGCTGCAATTATGCTCTCTCGCACAGGAGGAGGCGGCTGCCTTTTCCTCTACCCGCAGATCGCCAGAAAAGCCCCTTTGAAGATGAAGGTGTATTCTTTTCAAATTCATTTCTAAAAAACGGCGTGCCATTACCCTTAGGAGTCGGTATAGTTTTATTTTCTGCATGTATTTTGGATGTGCATTTTATTTTATCATGTCATTTAAAATTACATTGCATTTCATAACCCGTGTTTGTACAGATATTAATTACAAAAAAAAGAAAAAAAAAAGAAAGAAGAGCTGACATGTGCAGGAAAAGAAGCTAATAGCCAAAAGATGCTCTGCCGCTGCCAAAGCCACCTCCCCTGACTCGGGGACCCATCGTGCCATCAGGTCTACGTATTCTTCCCCTGCTCTGGGCGCGACTCGATACTGCGTCTGCATCGCCATCATCATCATCATTGCGACGCCTGGTCTGCCGTATAGCCTCATTGCTCCGACAAGAAAAATCGTCCATTAGCCGCTGATAGAGTTTGTTGATGCTAACAAAGCCACGCATCAGTCTCTTGTACGTGGACACTTTGACCTGAAAAGGCAAACAAAAAAAGAAGAGAGAAAGCATCAGTCAAATAAAAAAAAAAGAGAGAAGCATCAGTCAAATATAAAATAAAAAAAAGGGAGAGGCATCAGTCAATAAAAAAAAAAGAAAGAGTGATGAATATACTGTGCAGGCTTGATCGGGAACACGGTACTCCTAAGGGATCTCAACATCAGGAATGACCTCCCTTATGAGCCTATCATCTCGCCGATACTGAAAGGACGAAAAGGCATCATCGGGCATGGAAAACTCGAGCCGTGCATCCAGAATAGAATGAGAAGACCCAGCCCAAGCACCATCGACAGATGCACGCCTCCCAATCACAGGAGAAGGAGGAGGGGGATGGAGCATCGTCCTCAAAGAGTCTTCATATGCTATGACCGGAAAGTCACTGGCAGGCATCTCATATTTCGACAAATACCGAAGCCGGTTTGGTATAAAGTCTGGATCAATCACAATCGGAGGAGGTGCAGGAGGTGCCACCGGAGATACCGAGAACGGAACATGCTGACGGTTGACCCGCTCACCCATGTACAAGGAGTCACACATGATCGATACCATCAAAATCCGGCAACGACTCAATAGCAGGGTAACCTCGATCGGCCCTACCAGATTCCGCCAAGGGAACAAGTTCACCGAACCTGAGGTCGAGCTCGCCACTCTGTCCTGCAGCCCCAGTGACTCAATATAATGGCCCCTGGTGTCCTTTTCCTTCCGGTTTGCATTCACAAATTTGATCAAGTAAGGCGGTCCAAGAACATCGCTGCGCAGTGAGCCCGGTACAAAGTCAAAGACAGAATAAGCCCACACCTAAAAAAAAAGAAAGAGAGAGAGAGAAAAGGAAAAGTCAGCAAGAAAAAAAATATAATAAAAGAAATATGTGCTGACAAAAGAAAAAATAAAGGGAAAGAAAAATATACCTCCCAAGCAGGGGCAAAACCGGTCATAACCTTTGAGTCATTCCGACTCAACCTATCCATACAGACATAAAGCTCAGCCAAACCTGCCTGCCCCCAGTCATAATCAATCACATGCCCTAGGTCTCGAAGGCAGCCTAGCAGAGAAACCCTCAATGAAATGGAAGCATTGGCAAAAAAGAGACGTTCCCAGGAAAAAGAATAAAAAAGTCCTGGCAACACGGGTCACGAAAACGCTATCTTCGGCATCAACCTGCCTAGCATTCTCTGGAAGCCACTTCTTCACACTAGGGATGGTCACCTCGTCCCCTGTTTTGTACTCGGGCACAAACCCCAAAAGGTTTTCCACCTCGTCATGACGATTGCGGAGGGTGTAATCAGGGGCCATGTTCTGCCCAATACTGGTAGATATATGCCAGTAATGGCAGCAAAATCACAGGGAGTCATAGTGATCTCTCCCCAGCTGAGATGGAAAGTGTGGGTGGTATCCCACCAGAAATTCCGCAGCACGTCAAAGATGACTCTATAACTACGGGGAGTAAAGGCCCGCATGAAATCTCCCAAGCCTGTCTCCTCCACTAGAAGCTGGGCTGGCAGAGTCATTGAATGGTATATATCAGAAACCTTGGCACAAGTAGTTCGAACCTTGTCCAGAGGCTTGCGCTCTTGAAAAAGAAGAAAAAAAAGAGGAGAATAAAGGTAAGACTTTCACAAGCCCTTTCTCCTTGCATAACTTAATACATTAGATTTTTTCAAAAAAAAAAAAAACATTTGTACATTAAATTTTTTTTTGCACATAAATATGCATGTCAGCATCAAAAAAAAAAAAAGCATTTGTACATTAAAATTGTTTTTTGCACATAAATATGCATGTCAGCATCAAAAAAAAAAAAAACACATTTGTACATTAAAATTGTTTTTTGCACATAAATATACATATCAACATTAAAAAAAAAAAAGAAAAAAAAACACATTTGTACATTAAAATTGTTTTTTTGCACATAAATATACATATCAAGCATTTTAGGGGTTACAAAAAAAAAAAAAAACAAAACAAAACAAAAAAAAAGAAGAAAAAAAATATACTTTGTATTCAAATATACATGTCGCATTTTTTAATCATACATTCACATAAAAAAAAATATCTCATGTATATTCAACATCACATTTGCATCAAATAAAGTAGTACATGCATCCATTATTTGCATTTATCATTTAATAAGTTGTATTAGGAATGCGCAAAAAAGAAAATAAAAATGCCACCTGCCATGGAAAAAGAATATCTCATGGGCATTTCTTATATCCCTACAACATCAGCATGCATAAAAAATAAGTTCTGGAACATAAACTATATCTGTTTTGTCTTGCATATATCCGAAAATGTATCCGAAAAATATGTCCGAAAAAATTTGCATTTCATTCCGAAAATTCCGTATTGTGAATATATGTCATATAAAAATATTTTTAGGTCTAAAACATGCATCATATAGCCTTATTTGCATTAACATTATAAATCATGCATAGTAGGTCAAATAGTGACTACTAGTTCAATTTGTGCATCGCAAAATAAATTGTCCAAATTTCATGCATTATTAATAAAATTGCATCATTTTAGCCCATAAATAACATGCATAAACATCACAAGCAACATATATATACTCCAAAAGTCCAAAACAACACAGAAAATTATCAGATCTGAAAAATCATTCAAATGGGTGGAAGAAAAATTATACTCACATCAGGATCGGGGATATTTGAGATATGCTTATACCAATCCCGCACCAGATTCCCCAAATCGTGCTTAGAATAATAATAGTTGACATGGTTCCGAACCAAAGGAGGAAGTTCTTTCTTTTCCTCCCCAGATTCTGGGTCCATTGGTGCTTTTTCCTTTTTTGGATCTAGAGGAAGAAGCCATCTGTGCAGAAAAACAAAAAAATTGGCGGAAGAAAATTGAGAAAATGAAAAAAAAGAGAAGAATGGCAGAGAGCTCGCTCCGTCAATGGCAGAAGCAGGAAGCAAAAGAAAGAAAAGAGAAATGAAGACTTACGTCTTCATCCTGTAAAGAGAAAGGAGGAAAAGTGAGATTTTCACTTTTCCCCCTCCAAGCAACTCAGCATCAACACTTAAGTCCTCAAAATTTCAGAGTTGCAAAGTGGCCCCTGAGACTTAACAGAAAGTTAACAAAAGCCATTTTGTTAACCACATTCGACGGCCTTTTATCCTAAAAACAAGGAAAGCTGATATCCCCAGCAAGTCAGCCGCCAGATAAGCAGAAGAGTCAGAAAACTCAGCGGCAAAAGGTAAGTCCCATTTTCTTTTGAAAAAAAAAAAGGGAATGCAAAAAGAAAAGAAAAATCAATCAATCAAAGAAAAAAAAAAAGAATTAAAGAAAAATAAAGTCAAAAGAAAAAAAAACAAAAACAAAAACAAACAAAGGCAAAAGAAAGGAAAAAAAAAGGGAGGGAAATCCCTAGCATGGAAAAATCAGAACGGCAGAAATAGTCAAATCAGCTGAGCCAACAGCAGCATTCAAAAGCAGAAACGGGTAAGAAAGGTAAGAAAGGTAAGACTTCTTATTTTGCTTTCAGAAATAAAAGAAAAATCTTTTTCAAAAGGTTTTGTTCAAAAAAAAAAAAGAGGAATATTCAAAAACAAAAAAAACAAAAAAAGGAAGAGAGGAAGTAGAAAAAGAAAAATCTTTTTGTCGTATGCAACGACGGATTTTGATCGGTTGGATACCGTTTTCGATATTTTGAAGAAAATTCCCTTTTGTCGTATTCGACGACAGTTTATCGGTCGAATACAGTTTTTGAAAATTTGAAGTTTTCTTATTATATTTGGAAATCGGAGATATGGCCAGCCAGACATGATTTTGAAAATGCCTCTTAACGTATTTCAACGACAGGTATTTTCCGGGGGAAATACGGTTTTCGAAAAACACAAAAATCTTCATACCGTATTTGACAACGGTTTCGGACCGTAAGAATATGGCTTTTTCGAAAAACATGAAAATCTTTTCTTCGTTTGTGTTCTCGGACAGGTTTGACCCAAAAAAGAACACAACATCCTCATTGGTTGTTTGTTTCGGCTTAGGCCGAACTACGTTTGGTCTGATTCCTTTTATTAAGGGATACGTAGGCAGCCTACATTAGTAGGTCCGACCATCAAAGCACTTAATTTGCATATATGCTTAAAAACTGCGATAACTTGCTATAACTGACTAAAAATGTCTATGATATGGAGGTTTGATTCATTGCTGCATTATAACTGCTACTGCATCTTTCTCCCTCGTTTCGTAATTGAGCGAAATGGAGAGTCTATTCTTATCAACGATGTTCATCTACTCGAAGCCGGGTTACCGTAGACTCCATCGTTGAGGGGCTCGTAGACACCCCAATTTCGTACCCACTCGGTATGTGACATGACATAAAATATCAAGACTGTTAAAACATTAACAAATGTCAAGTTACTGTGGTCAAAAGTGCAAAAGGACAAAGCAGGATGCGCAAAAGGACGAACTACAGGGACTTGAGTGCACAAAATGAACAAAGTTTGAATAGTGGGCATGGCCACCATGGAATTTGGGCTTGGCGCCCAAATCCATGGGCATGGCGCCCAAAATGCTCTTCTCTGCCCACTGTTCATCAAACAGTTGCCGCAAAATGCAACTCACTCAGCACAGTGTACACTCAAACGATGCGCAGAGAAGGAAATTTAATTCCTTCGGTGACCCTGTTTTCTCCTATAAATACAGAGGCTCGGCTCCTCATTTCAAAACAGAAAATTTGCGTAAAGCTTCTCCGCTTCAAGTTCTTACTGAGAAATAGAGCGTGTGTGAGATAGTGAGTGATCACCTCAAAAGCCTCGAAACTCGCCAAACTTCCTCCAAACACAAAACCAACTGGTAGAAGTGAACCTTAGCCCCCAGCCTAGGTATCCACCCTTTTCCCGGTCCAAAAATCGTGGAAAGAGCGCTTGCTCGCCCGATTTAAAAGGCCAAATCAGCCTAGAAATAAGTCGTTATTTTGCCTTCGACCTACCTCAAGCCAACAAACAACCAAACACAAACAGTTACTCTGCCCAAATCCCTAGGCCAAAAGTAACTTTCAGAAGCAGTCACGCTACCCAAATTCACACAACACACAACACACAACAACAACAACAACAACAAAAAAGACTCTCTCTCCCCGAGGGACAGAGCGAGCACACCCTAGGTTGTCTGTAAGTCTATTTTAAAGTCTTTCATTTTTGTAAAAGTATTATTTCCAATCCGGCCCAATGTAGATATATAACCAGTTGTGCTGCCCGGATTTAGTTAGGAAATAGTACTAAATATAGTCGTTATTATGGCAAAATGTTTTCAGATGTATTTGTAATTATTTGCTTTATTTATTCATTAAAGTCTTTACTTGTAAGAGTATTATTTCCAATCCGGTTCAATGTAATATATAAGCAGTTATGTTGCCCGGATTTAGTTAGGAAATAATACTAAATGTAGCCGTTATAATGGCGAAATATTTTCAAGTATATTTATAATTGTTTGTAAAAGAGACTGTTGCAAGTCCGTAAATAATATAGATGTAATGGATGTATTTGTAGGCAGCTAATGCTTTATTTATCTGTTAAATAAATATAACAAAAAACATACTTTAGCCAAAAACCGTTTTGAGACCGAAAGGGCGAGTTGGGTGCCTAGCACCTTCCCAACTCGTAACTTAGCCTCCGAACCCGTTTTCATTATCTTTGGTTTTCTTTTTTAGTTTTGCTTTATTTATTCCTTAAAATGAAGATGGCGACTCTAAAACATTTTGGATCCAGTGGGGCCTCGCAACATCTTTCTTTGCACTTTCACGTTCTCCCCTAAAAAAGGGAGAATGGGAATGGAAAGGTGATGTATTCCTATGTCCTGGTATCCCCTAAAGAAGGGATAACTTGACGTAGAAAACCCAAAGCACTCATAGTGATCCGAAATAGGCCATAAGGCTATTTTCATAAAATCCATAGTGGGGGCGCTGCAAAATTCCTTCCTTGCACTTTCACGTTTTCCCCTAAACAAGGGAAAATGGGAATAGAAGGGTGATGCATTCCCATATCCTGGTATCCCCTAAACAAGGGATAACTTGATGCGGGAAACCCAAAGCTCCCATATTAGATCAAAATCCACTGACGGCAACCGAGGCGCATTCCAACGCGCTATTCCGACAGCACTCCTCTCGTGCTTTTGATTTCGTCCTCCCCTAGATAAGGGAGGCTGGAACGGGAGCAGTGGATGTCACCGCATCCGCACGGACGCGCACCCCCATTCAAGGGCGCGCGGGGCGCGGGAGCACCCATTTCCCGGGAACCCACAGATATTGTTCCGAATTGGCATCAGTTAAGTGATGTAGAACAAGTGGCCGAGACATATTTGAGGAAAGCGTTAGGGAAGTGTTCGAAGTTAAAAAGGTCCAGCGGCAGTTTCTGAAAATTGGGGCGGTGGGTTGCTTCGCAGTTTTTCCGTTAGTGTCCGTTAAGCACTAGTAGAGAGCACTTAACGGTCGGCAGAACTTTAACGGAGCGTAACTTTTACGTCCGGATGAATTACGGGGTCCGCCGCGTATCAAATCGAGGCTCTCGACGAGTCATTCCGGCAAGCCCTCTCAACGGAAGCATATAGTTCGGCCAGGCCCGCCTGTCCCCAGTCATAAGAAGGGATCCGATCGAAATCAGCCAAGCAAGCTAGGACGGAAACCCGCAAGGTGGTAGAAGAGTTGGCAAAGAGCGACGTATCAAGAAAGAAGAATAAAAAACGCTCTAGCCACTCGAGTCACAACAGCCATGTCATTTGCTGGCACCCGTCCAGCGTTGCTGAGAAGCAAGTGACGCATGTTGCCGATAAAAATCTGGTCTGTCGATTTGAATTCCGGCTCGAAGCCCAGGAGGTCCTCCACCTCCTCTGGACGCCGATGGAGAGTATAATCTGGGGCCCGAGTCTCCTTGATACTGGTTGGGAGACCAGTAATGGCAGCGAATTCACAAGGGGCCATGGTGGCCCCCCCCCCAGCTAAAGTGAAAAGTGTGGGTGGTGTCCCACCAGTAGTCCCGTAGCGCATCAAATATCGGCAGGTAACTTGTGAAGGGATGGAAAGCATGGTAAAAAGTGCTAAAACCAGAGCTCTCCACCAGAACCTGTGCCGCCTCGGGCAACATGTGGTAAATGTCCATCAAGTTGGTGCATGAAGCCCGGACTCTCTTGAACGACCTGCGAAACTAAAAAGAAAAAAAAAAGGGAAAAGCTAAGTCCACTATCTTTATTTTCCTCGTAAAAAGTTTTTTTTTTGATAAACAATAATAATGAATAAGTAAGAATAAATGATAAACATGAATTATAAAATTACAGCATGCTAATTTCCTGAGATGTAAAAAAAAATAATAAATAATATATATATATATATATATATAAACATTCAGTTTCCTTCATAAAAAAATATATAATAATACAAAACAAAAAAAATTTGTATTTCAAAAGTATATGTTGTATTCTTTTAGATCCTTTTAATAAATAAAAATGCATTTTTGTGCATTTAAATATGTATTCTAGCCATAAAAAAAAAAGAGAAGAAAAAAATTATATGTGTTATGTTACATCCAAATGATTACTTTTTGCATCATTTGCATTATAGAAATACATTTGAAACATATGTATTGTATTTTTGCATTATAGTATGCATGATAGAATAAAAGAATACCCATGCATCATGATAGTAGGCATCCTATAATTTTCTACATCACATTTGCATCAAATAAGGTAGTATATGCATCCATCATTTGCATTTATTGTCCAATAAGCTGTATTAAGGGTGCGCCAAAAAGAAAATAAAATGCCACCAATCATGAAAATGAATATCCCTATGGCATTTACTATATCCCTGCGGTATAAGCATGCATGAAAAATAAAATTTAGGGCATAAAATATATCTCCTTTGTCCCGTATTTATCCGAAAATGTGTTCAGAAAAATTTGAATTGTATTCCGAAAAGTCCGTTTCATGAACATATTGCATGCAGAAATGTGTTTTGGCTTAGAACATGCATCATATAGCTCCAATTGCATTTATAGTATAAATCATGCATAGTAGGGTCAAATAGTGACCACTAGTTCAATCATGCATCGCAAGAATAAATTACATAAATTTCATGCATCATTACCTAATTGAATCATTTAGACATAAATAGGACATGCATAAGCATTATTAATAAAGTTAGAAGTGCTCCAAAAGTGCCAAATAGTACTAAAATCTACCAGATCTGAAGTATATCTAGACAAATATAAAAAAAAGAAGAAACTTACAGAAGTAGGTGGAAGATTAGACACATGAGTGTCCTGATCGCGAAGAATGTTGCCCCAGTCGTCCGTGGAATACCGGTATTTGAGTTTATTTCAGACCAAATGAGGAAACTCTTTCCTCCTTTCGCCAGTTTCTAGGTGCATGTGTGCTTTCCCCTTCCTGGATCGTGAAGAAAATGCCATCTGCTAGACAAAACATTCGAGTTGGAGAAAGAAAAATGAGAAAATGAGCAAAAATGAGCAAAAATGAGAAGGAAATGAAAACAAGCAGCAATGGCGTCGGAGCTGTGCAGCAAAGAAAGAAAGAAGGAAGAAGAAAGGAGCAGTAGCTCCCTTTCCCCACTCCCCCGTCAATAATAAGGAGGAAAAAGGAATTTTTCCCTTTCCTCCCTCCGAAGTTTGAAGCTGCGACACTTAAGTCCTCAAGTTCCAAAAATTCCAAAATGGCCCCTAAGCTTAACGAAGGATTAACAAAGGAAATTTTGTTAACCAAACTTAACGGCCATCTACCCGAGGACAAAAGGAAAAGTAATATCCCCAGCAGATCAGCCGCGAAGTAAGCAGAAAAGCAAAAAAAGAAATTCAGGCAGCAATGCTATATAAATAAAAAAAAAGAAGAAAGAAAAAAGGAAAAAAAGAAAAAAGAAGTCCCAAGCTTGAAGAAGCGAAAGTGACAGAAATGTCAAAATCAGTTGAATCCGCGGCAGCCACCCAAGCACGAAAAGGTAAGAAAGGTAAAGTTAAAAAAAAACAAATAAAAAATGAAAGTCTTTTTCAGAAAGAGTTTTGTTTTTCAAAAAAAAAAAGAGGAATATTTCAAAAACACAAAAAAGGAAGAATATTTCAAAAACACAAAAAAAGAGGAATATTTCAAAAACACAAAAAAAGAGGAATATTGAAGAAGAAAAAACCGAGAGAGTGAGAAGAAAGGAAAGGGAAAAGAAAAATCTTTTTTGCCGTATTTGGCGACAGATTTTTAACGGTCTTATACAGTTTTCGAAAAACTTGAAGAAAGTTCTTTTTTGCCGTGCTCGGCGACAGATTTTGATCGGTCGAGTCCAGTTTTCGGAAAATTTGAAATTTTTTCTTATTGTGCTTGGCGACAAGGTATTGACCAATCGGGCACAATTTTTGAAAATTTCTCTTAAAATATTTCGATAACAGGTTTTGCCCAGTTGAAATATGGTTTCCGAAAACCTTTAAAATCTTCATACCGTATTTAACTGTCGTTTTCGACCGATTGGATACGACTTTTTCGAAATACATGAGAATCTTTTTCCTGTTGTGTTCTTGGTCAGGTTTTTGACCCGAAGGACATTACTTCCTCATTGGTTGTACTTTAGGTTTTGGCCTAAACTACGTTTGGTCTGATTTCCTTTATTAAGGAATACGTAGGACGCCTACATTAGTAGGTCCGACCATCAGAGCACTTAATTTGCATATCTGCTTAAAAACTGCGATAACCTGTTATAACCGACTAAATATGTCTAGGTTATGGAGTTTGGTTAGCATGATAAACTGTTGCATTATAACTGTTACCTATTGCATTTCTCTCCTATTTTAATTGAACGAAATTAGAGAGTCTATTGTTTATCAACGATGTTCGTCTACTCAGTAAGCCTCGGGTTACCCATAGACTCCATCGTTGAGGAGCTCAGTAGACACCCCAATTTCGTACCCATGATATGTGACTCTGACATGTGATATCAAGAACTGTTTAAACTTAACAAATGTCAAGTTACATGAGTCAAAAATGCGAAAGGAAGAGCAGGATGCGCGAAACAGTAAAATGCAAGGGTTGAAAATGCCAAATTTGAAACCTGAATAGTGCCTTGGCACGGCCAACAGGTTGATCTGTCACCGCGCCAAGCAAGGGTTAAGTCCGCGTTATGCAAGCTACAGTCCCTCTCCCAGTTAACGCATTGTTCAATGAACGAAGGCTGATGTACAAGGATTTGATACGTGCAAAAGGGATTTTTAATCCCCGATGAGTCCCTTCGTCCACCTATAAATAGAGGTGCTAGGCTCACTTCTGAAGACGGAGAAATCTTCGCAAAGAAATGCAGAAGATTTTCCTTCGCGTTCTTATAACGCTGATATAGTAAGAGAAGTGCGATAGGGAGTGTCTAGCCCACAAAGCTTTGAAACCTTGTCCAAACTCCGCCAAAACAAAAATCCATCGGTTAAAAGTGATCCTTAGCCTTTTAGTTAGGTATCCACCCCACTTCTGCGGCCCAAAAACCATAAAGTAAGCCGTTACTCTGCCCGAGTAATAGGCCGAAAAACACCAAAAATAAGCCGATATTCTGCTCAACCAAAAAGGTCAAAACAACCACAAATAAGTCGTCATTCTGCCCGAGTGAACGGGCCAAAACCATTCAAAATAAGCAGTCACTCTGCCCAAATCACAACAACAACAACACAACAGCAACAAAAAAGACTCCCTCTCCCTGAAGGACAGAGCGAGCACACCGCGCTCTAAAAGGTAATAGCCTTTAAGGGCGTTGTTTTTTTCTTTAGTTGTTCTTTAAATCCGGCCCAATGTAGTTAATATAAGCCGTTGTGCTGCCCGGATTTAGTTAGAAAAATTATGTAAAAAGAGTCGTTATAATGGCCAAATATTTTTTAATATATTTGTAATTATTGTAAGGAAATGGCTGCAAGTCCGTAAATAATGTAGCTATGGATATATTTACTTTTATTTTCCTGTCTTTAAATGTTTTATTTATTTGCTATATAAATATAACAATAAACATACTTTAGCCAAAAACCATTTTTGAGACCGAAAGGGCGAGTTGGGTGCCTAGCACCTTCCCAACTCGTAAGTTAGCCTCCGAACCCGTTTTCATAATCTCTAGTTTTTTTTGGTTTTTCTTTATCTTTGCCTTAAAATAAAGATGGCGACTCTAAAACATTTTGGATCCAGTGGGGCCACGCAACACTTCTTTTTTGCACTTTTCCGTTTTCCCCTCAAAAAGGGAGAATTGGAATGAAAGGGTGGTGTATTCCCATATCCTGGTATCCCCTAAACGAGGGATAACTTGATGCGGGAAACCCAAAGCTCCCATAGTGACCCGAAGTAGGCCATAAGGCTATTTTTATAAAATCCATAGTGGGGGCGTTGCAACATCTTTTTTTACACTTTTCCGCTTTCCCTTAAAAAAGAGAAAATGGGAATGAAAGGGTGATGCATTCCCATATCCTGGTATCCCCTAAACAAGGGATAACTTGATGCGGGAAACCCAAAGTTCCCATATTGGATCAAAAATCCACTAAAGTCAACCGAGGCGCATTCCAACGCGTTATTTTAGACAGCATTCATCTCGCACTTTTAATTTTGTTCTCCCCTAAACGAGGGAGGATGGAATGAGAGCAGTGGTGACCCGCATCCGCACGGACGAGCACCCCTATCCAAAGGTGCGCGGGGAGCGGGCGCAGTCCGGGCGACCCACACTTATACCTTACTTATAAAAAAATAATAATAAAGTGGGAGAGCCAGAAATCAAGATGTGGTTGTCAAATTTACCCCTATCATAAAAATACATTTATGACCCTTTTTAAATAATTACCCATACCTAATAGCCACCCAATTTTTACTTATCGAAAAAAACAGCCACCCATTTCTCCCACTCTTTCAATAATAACCATCATGTGTACTACATTCACTAGTTTATTTAAAAGTTAACATGAGAATCAAAACGCCGCTAAAAGATTCGGTTCTACATCTACATCAGAGAACTGTGATGAATACAAATAATTAATCTGGCCACCAAATTTGCTTAAACACGTGACTCAATTGCCATTAAATGACAAAGCTTAATCCATATTCTCTTGTTTGGTGCATAATTATATGAAGGAAATTTGCAATCAAAAGAGAAATGAATTCATGCATATTTACTCTAGCACTTCCCGAAACATGATTCATTGTGTTCTCCCTTTCTTAACCAAACAGGGTAAGTTAAAGAAGGATGAACACAAACTATCTGATATTTACTAGTAGAAAGGAAGACAACACATGATATAGAGAATACTTACATGTGTGTGTGTGTGTGTGTGTTTGTATATATATATATATATTATAAACAAAAACTAACACATAACAGCAAAAGAAGATAAATACTGACCCGCCCTCTACTACCGGAGCCAAACTGGGATACTTCAAAATAGTCCAGTTATGATATCATGAGAAAAACATCGATTAAACTCCACAAATTGTCAAATTCTGATGTTCTTTAAAAATAAAATCTTTCAAAGAAACTGTGTGAAATTTCTACTGAAATTTCTTTTCACACGCGGTATACAAGGATTGTAGAGATTATCTCAATAAGATTGCAGAAATTATCGATTGATAGCTTTGATGTTTGTATATTAATGATTTCCTCAAAGCTTTGATTCTTATAAGTATTGGAGAAGTGTTCTTTGACGATATTCACTAGACTTTCCTTAACTAATACGATTCTAGAATTCAAGGATTATCCTTATAATCATCTTAATTACAGACAAACAAAAACCCTAAAGTGAGATATTGTTCCCAATTTGTATCAGTTAAGTGATGTAGAACAAGTGACCGAGACATATTTGAGCAAAGCGTTAGGGAAGAGTTCAAAGTTAAAGGGGTCCAGCGGCAGTTTCTGAAAATTGGGGTGGCGGGTTGCTTCGCAGTTTTTCCGTTAGTTTCAGTTAAGCACTAGTAAAGAGCACTTAACGGTCGGCAGAACTTTAACAGAGCGTAACTTTTGCGTCTGGAAGAATTACGGGGCCTGCCGCATATCAAATCGAAGCTCTCGACGAGTCATTCCGGCAAGCCCTATCCACGGAAGCATATGATTCGGCCAAGACCGCTTTTCCCCAGTCGTAAGAAGGTATCCGCCCGAAATCAACCAAGTAAGCTAGGACGGAAACCCGCAGGGTGGTTGAAGAGTTGGCAAAGAGCGACGTATCAAGAAAGAAGAATAAAAACGCTCTAGCCACTCGAGTCACAGCAGCCATGTCATTTGTGACGACCCGACCCAGATCCCAAAACGAGATCCCAAGGTCGTGCCATCAGGACAAGCTAAGGGACAGACAAGCACCTGATAAGCATAATGGTGCGAGTCAAAAGACGAGCTAACAAGCTCAAGACAAGAAGACATAGCCATAACGGCGATACAGGATAATAAAAACTAAAACCTGCGGAAGCAAAAACCAAATGGGACCCGAGCTAACAAGCTCCGAAATATAAACAACCAAAGAGATAGTAAATATCTCGGCCCAAAATTCGGCATGCGTGGCGCAACATTAGACACGCCAGACAAACCATCGGCAACCATGGCGGCAACTAACAAAAACCCAACCTGATAAACACCACTCAACGGCTATAACATGCCGGAGGGACAATTCAACTACAACAATATAATATCAATGCTAAACCACCAACCAAGATCTCACGACTATAACTGTCAGAGGTAGGAACAACAATAATACTAAAACTAGAATAAACGAGCCACACATGCTCGAAATGACAACGGGAATAATTCTAAAGGTACAAAAGCTTGGCTATACAACCGGCTCCCAAATACATAACAATAACATATTACTACAAACTACCTAAGTAAAGTCTACATAACTTTACATCCGAGTCTCAATGATAAATAGCAACATTAATAATAAATAACTCCAAGCTTATGGCTTGGAAGACCACCTGCTAGAAATCGTTATCCGAAGTCGCCGTGCGTACTAACGGAATCACTGCACACACTAGGGAAAACAATCACACGCAGTGAGTCATAATGACCCAGTAAGTTTCTAAATGAAACTATATGGCATATTATGTCATGGCATGGCATAATGTGCAATCATATAAAAATCATGGTATCATGCTAGTATACCAATAAGAAACATGTACTTAATTTTTTTTAAAGCACATAAACTCACATAAATCATGTAGCATAATATCTTTCATATAAATGCTCATAAATAAACATGTGTAAGGAAAGCGAAGCGTAAGCGTCATCGAACCGTTACAACCAAACCGGGTCAACACCCAACCAAGCTTACCATGAGATCCAATCTCGAACCAAGATCCGGGCTCAATACCCAATCAATCATACCCTGGGGTTTCATCCCCAAATAATCACAACTCATCAGTTTCCCTTAATGAGTACTCATTACATTCATCCAGTCTCCAGATGAGAAATGGGAGCTCGAAAGTAGGCTAGATGGCTCTATCCCGAGACCACATCCCACTATTGGCCAAATAGTGAGGAGAAAGGGAACCAATGCAACGATTCATAGCGATTGTTTCCAAAGACTATGAATCGTCCCATTGCCGACACAACAACCAAACCCGCCAGTTGGACTTAAACCAAAACGATCAAGTATATATTTACTTGCATAAACCAATGAGACCAAGTTCATTATTATCGGGCTCATTAAATCATGTAGGACATAATGCTCTACAACAACTCATAAACCATGCACATAATTGCATATAACCACGTAGGACATAATGCTCTACGAAATCTCATAAACCATGCATATATTTGCATAAGAACAAGTAGGGCATAATGCTCCACGAAATCCCATAATTCATGCACATATTTGCATATAATCAAGTAGGACATAATGCTCTACCAAGTATCATGAACAATGCATATATTTGCATATAACCAATGTGCTTAACTAACTTACAAGTTTAGCTCAAAAACTACATATTGAGGTACTCATTATTCCTCAAGTCATCAACAAAGTCAAGTATAGCCTACAAGCTTAATAAAACATAATGTGAGGTCTACCATGATCTTCAACTCAAATCAAACTAAAGACTACTACGTTAGTCTCAAAATATCCACAATTCAAGACTTATTATTTTAGTCTTTATTTTAAGTACACCGGACTCAATCATAGTCCTAATCGTCATACATGATCGACATCACCAATTCCATGCTCAAGAACAACATGACTACTCCGTAGTCACTTTCTCACAAATGTTTTCATATACACGCAACCAAAATCCTTACGAAGAGAATTCTTTCTTATTCTTCACTTAATATACCCGCGACCATACGTAGGTCTCTATTGTCCCATGCTCTAGCAAGCATGCTCAAGATATATTTCTAATAAGTCTCCACGACATGAGTGTCTCCATTAGACACAAACCAAAAACCCGGTGCGTACAAACATAACCCAAACAAACCCAAACATTGTAGGGTTTCAACCCAAGGCTCTTTATCATTTTATTGGCCTTATAGCGACTCCGTTGAGTCTTACTAACACATTTCATTCTTTTGTGTTTCATAAATCCACACCGTAATAATTCATTAAAGTTTACAACCAAATCCCAATAGTCGTTCGGGCTTAATTCCCAAGCATAAAAATCCATAAAGTCATCATAATTATAATTCCGTTTAAAGTTTGGAGACTAAGCATATCACAACATTAATCAAACGAAATCCAATCGTCGTAGGATTTCAACCCAAGTTCGTTTAGCATATTATAGAACTTATAGTGACTCCGTTGAGTCCAACCTACCCTTTTCCAAAATTTAGGGCATAGAAGCCATGAGTCTTAATATCCCCTATATTCATAATTATCATCAATAGCCATCCTCCCAAGTTCGTTGAACTCACATAAACCCAACAAAACATTTATCAATGCAACATAGAACAATTTCATCAATTGGAGCATAACCTCATTTAGTTCACCTTACCAATCATATTCTCCAAAATATGATTTAATCACACAACATGGTCTAATATACTCTACTAGACATATATAACTTAATAATCATGCTTACCATCATGTTAATAAGCCAAAACATCATTAGGGAAAAAATCCCCTTCCAAGTATCTCTACCAATCAAGCTCAATACCCATGAACAATTCACATAGCCAAGTTTAATAGACCATTTAACAAGTGAAATACATATAAATCAAAGTCTCACATAGGTTCAACCAAGCTCTATCAACAATTGGAAACCTAGGGTTCATGGCATCTCTAACAACCCTAGAAATTGCATCCATTGACCTCACTTAGCAAATATGATTGTTTCCCTAGGGTCAATGGAGCCAAAAGAAGGAGAAAGATGGGTAGAAACTTACCTTTGTTCAGCCCTCTCAAGCCACAATCCTGAAATCCTTGGTGGTGGGTGTTGTTCTCTTCAATCCCCTCTTCAAAACTATGGTGTAGCTTGAGAAATAAAGGTCCCAAGCTATGCCCTCCAAAATTGGGCACTCAAGCTCTCCCACGTTTTTGTGAAGTGTAGGCAGAAAATGAGAGGTTTAAGTGTTGTTTTGTGTCTTATATGATAGAAACTAAGTGGGTGTAGGTTAGATAAGTGGGGTGTTTCTCTTTAATTAACCACCTTAATCTCACCCTAAAACTCTAATAAATGGTTAGGACAAATCATAAGACACTTAGGAAGGTTTAGGATTAGTTTAGGATGGGTTTGGGTGGGGATAGGATAGGCAATTGGGTGAAATGGGTGAAAAATCATGTAACAGCACATCAGGGACCCTTGCGGTCGCATCCTAGGAGTATGATGCGAGCGCATCATACTAGTCCACACCATACACCCCTTTGTTGATTCCTTGCTCGGTATCGGTCGTTCCCGTATGCATCCTCGAGCCTTAAAGCTTCAAAATGGCTCACAATTGAACCCTTAAAGTCCTCAAACATTAAACTAATCCATCCAAGTCTCAAACCACTTTTAAAGTAGGTCTAAACTCCCATAAACAACACCCGAAACAACCCGGGGCAAAACCGACGCAATATGTAACAACTTGCTATCGAAACGTCGAATGAAACCACAAACCGATGGGTAATAACCCATTATTGTAAAAACCTATAAGGGCTACAAAATAGGCCTGAATGCCTCTCAGAAGAAGAACAACAGATAGGGAAAATAAGTTCCCAAAAGACGAGACGATCGCCCGGCTCAATCTCAAACTACGCGAAAAGGAGAATTGCTATTCTCGAAGCGTCAAAACTTCAGGAGACTTAATGAATGCATCCAAATAGAAGTCTAATAAATATAAACATGTTATTTAGTAGTCATGTAAAGATCTAGGACCAAATCGAGGTCAGGAACACAAAACCCGAATAAACTATCAATCGCGTTGCATTTCGACTATCGTCGGGTTACGACTTTTGACTTTAGCAAGTCAACAACTATATGAAATCTCTTAAAAGTGTTTTGGTCTTAATGTGATCTCTCATACACATTTAGACTCTCTCACAAACCAAACGAGCAATCAACCAAAGAAGAAATGCGAGCATTGTACGCAATTCAAGCTAACCGGGAATCGGGATCTTACACTATTCTTCTGCACATTTGAATACTCTATTTCCCAGATATTCAAATTCCCCAAACCCAAACGCAAATCAAATATTTTGTACACGATCCATCGGACATTTCTGTAATAGAACTAGTGGAATAAATAGTGCACATTTAAATTCAAGGTTGACTGCCTTGGTGGTGGATGTAGCACTCATTATAGTGCGAACCAGCTCAAAATACTTGTGTTATTCTTTCTCTATTGATTACTGCTTTAAATTGTCATTCTTTCCTTTAACTTATTCCTTCGGCAGCAGACTTAAGTATTCAGTCAAGTCTACCGGTAGTACTTCACCGGCTGACTTGAACTGTCTTCCTTAACAAGACTTCCGCTACTTCAATCTTCTTAATAGATTGCAAGTGCTTGTTCTAGGATTTATTTGAAAAGTTTTTAGTGTTAAATAAGCTATTCAACCCCCCCCCCCTTTCTAGGTTATTATTGTGCCCTTTGGGACTAACAATTGGTATCAGAGCTCAACTCTTTGAAAACTTGTTTTTCCAAGATTAAACTCTTAAGAGACACGATCCAATGATACAAACACACTACATGCTACCCACGTAAAATGCGAACCACGTTCCAATATTGGACGAAGGTCATTTCGATGTTTGGAAGGATAAGATAATGGACTTTATGAACTATATTGACAACAGGTTGTGGAAGTGTGTACAAGAAGGACGTCATGTACCAATGAAGTCAAATCTTCTAGCAACCGTTGCTGGAAATCCTGCTGAAGTACCGAAAGAAGAAAGGGAATGGACTGAGGACGAAAGGAAACTAGTAGAGCTGGACAGTAAAGCCATCAACATCATAACAAGCTCACTAAACACAAGTACTTACCAACAACTGATCTGGTATACCAACAAGTGATCCAATGTACATCTGCCCAAGAGATGTGGGAAGCTCTTGTTGAATACTTGGAAGGATACCAAGACACAAGAGAACACATAAAGTACACCTTCACCAACAATTCCATTCTTTCAAGAAGGATCCCAAGGAGACCTTATAAGCATACGATCGCTTCAGCGAGGTAATAAATAGTTGCTTTTCTCTAGGTAAAATTTATGACAAGAAAGAAATGAACATGAGATTTCTAGGCTCTCTAGGTAGTCTATGGAACGTTAAGACTACCACCATGAAGGAATCTAAAAAATTGAATGAAATGACTCTTCGTAGTCTCTATGCAAGTTTAAAGGTTTACGAGCTCGAAGTTAATCAAGCTCTAGAGCAAGACGAGCAGTTTAAAATCTTGTCTTTGCCAGCCATGGTACAAGAAGAAACTCCAGTTGAAAACAAACCTTCAACTTCTTCTAGTGAAAACGATTTTGTTTTAGAAGAACAATTCGCTATGTTTGTAAAACGATTCAAAATTTGCAAAATATGGAAGGAAGGACACACACTAGCAGCCTTTTAGAAAATCTGCTGATAGACCATCTAACAATGAGCTTGTGTGTTACAATTGTAGAAAACTTGGTCACTTCGCTTCTAAATGTCTAAAGCCAAAATATGAAGCATAGAGAAAACCTCCCTATAAAAAATATCAAAAAGGTATGCTGGCAGAAGACATTGCAGAAAGACAGGTTGCTACATGGTTTGAGACAGATTCACAAGAGGATGAGGACGATTGTAAGCAAGCTAACATATGCTTAATAGCTCATGAATCAAGTCCCACCTATGACTTTGAGCATGAAGTCGAAATCTCACCTAGTCCATTCGTAAAAGATGAGATCAACTGTGAAAACTTCAGTAAAGAAGAACTGCTCAAGGATAATCAAGAAATGCTTGAGGAGTTCAACTCGTTTAGAGTAGCCTATGTAAAACTCGCTAAGAACTTTGAAAAGCTTGCTGCTGAGAAATCTCTGTTGGCAGCTGAGATTCAAACTCTCAATAGCTGTCAATAGGAGAATATCAAGATAAAAGGAGAAAAAAAAATTCTTTGTGATAAAGTTGATTGCCTAACTGAGCACATCAAAGGGCTGCACCTTAAGAAAATTGCCTTGCAAATGACAATTGACTTATGGAACTGCTCCAAGGAAACCTTCGAAGGAATCCTCTCTAGCCAAAAGCCAAGTGGAGATAAATCAGGCTTAGGCTATAATGATGAGCCCAACATTGCATACTCTTCTGTCACTTAGTTTGAGGTGAGCATGATGGGAGAGCTCACCTACTTGCTAGGATTTCAGATTCAACAGACATCAGACGGAATCTTCATCAGCCAAACCAAATATGCAAAGAAACTTATCAAGAAGTTTGGTCTTGATTCATCTAAAGGATTCGAGACTCCAATGTCTACCGACTGCCATCTTGACAAAGATGAGAAGGGAAAGCAAGAGAACATGACCAAGTATCGAGGAATCATAGGTTCACTTCTTTACCTTACTGCTAGTAGACTTGATATAATGTTTACTATTTGTGTTTGTGCTAGATTTCAGGCAGATCCAAAGGAAACATACTTGCTTGCCACTAAATGTATCATCCGATATGTTTCAACAACTACAAATCTGGGTATCTGGTATTTTGAAAAAGGAACAACTTCAATCTAGTTGGGTACTCAGATGCAGACTATGCAACATGCAAAGTGAGCAGAAGAAGCACCGGTGGGACTTGTCAATTTTCTTGGAAATAGACTTGTCTCATGGTCATGCAAAAAGCAAGGTTCAGTTACAAACTCTACCACTGAGGCAGAATACATTGCTGCCAGCAGCTTTTGCTCTCAACTACTATGGATGAAGTAGCAACTAGTGGACTACAACATCAAAACTGCAAATTGTCCCATCATGTGTGATAACACTTCAGAAATTTCAGTCTTAAAGAATCCAGTGATGCACTCAAAGACAAAACACATTGATATATGTTATCATTTCCTCAAAGATCATGTGGAAAAATGTAACATTAGTCTGGAACACGCTCCAACTGAACATCAATTGGCTGATATTCTCACAAAGCCACTGGATGCTACCAGGTTTGCTTATTTAAGGAGAAATCTTGGTATGATTGATCCTACTGCTTAAACGTTTGTTTTTAAGTTTACAAGTTTTCTTTCATACCGGCAGACTTAATTTGCTATCTACCGGCAGACTTAAGCTCTTCATTTTTACCAGGTTAGTACTTTAATTGTTTTGCCTATTAATGTGTAAAAGGTTTTCTAAAAAGGCAAAGGGGTTAAAAGTCATTTGTTTGTTAAGTTTGAAAATATCTTTAGTTAAAAGCCTTTTGATAGACACCTGTCAATCATCTAAGACATTTTTCCGCTAAAATGACTTTTCTCATTCTTTAAATAGACTTTGAACCGCCTCCTTCAAAACTTTTACAAACCCTCTCTCTCAGATATTCTCTCTCTACTCAACCCCTTACTTTCTCCCTGCAAACTGCTTCACCCTCTTCAATCTCTTCTCGCTCTTCTTCCTTTCAGTAACAATGGTAAGATTTTTGACACTCATTAGGAAACTTCTCTTTGATTTATGCTTGAAATTTCTTCTTTTGAGTCACTTTGTTGAGGAATCCGAAAAGACGCTTTGCGTATCTTGACGGTCTCCGCCATTATTGTTCTTCACCAAAACATGAAACCAATAGTTCTCCTCTGTACTTTAAAATTATTATCTGTTGATGTTTCACTATTTTCACTTGTGTAAACATTCAAAGATTTCAATTTATTTCTCAAAAATGAAATCTTTGGTTGTTTGTCCTGTCGACAAAAGCATTAATTTCTGAATATGTTTTTGTAGGTGAAATCTTCTACCAAGTCAAAGACCGACAAAAGGAAGGTGCTTGACCCGGAACAAGTCATTCAACCTGATCCATCCATCAACCTTCCAGGATACCATCTGTTTCCTGCTGTTCATGATATCATTCCAGCCCTGGACCCAAAGTTGTATCTGCCCGGCATGTGCATTGACCTGAAAACCGTTTGCACCTTTGCCGCCGGAGCCAAAGCATGCGACTACATGAACGAGTCTGGGATTCTACTGCTCTTCTGTCTACATGACGAAGACTACAACATCCTCCTCGCAAAAGAATTCTACCAGCGAATGGTTATCAACCCCAAGACTCCGTCTGTGATGCGTGGATGGATTCGAGGACGACCCATCTCCCTCTCTGCCAAAGTGATATCCAGAATCATTGGGGTTCGCTACGGCGGAGATACTGAGCTATCCATTGCTGCGGCTGACAGAGTCTGGGAAGCAATGAGGGGACCAAACATCTTTCCCTATGATGTCTATTGTTCCAGTCATCTACTGGACAAATCTCTGATGTTCAAGAACGAAGCTCATGATAACTTCACGGCTCAACAACTCAATCTTACAAGCGTCATCTACTTAAAGACTCACCTCAACTACGGCACCATCATCTTCAACGAGCTTCGCAACTATGTTGAAAACGTGAAGGAGAGCCCCAACTTTAAAAGGTCAGCCCTTTCTCCGGCTCTTCAACACCCTGCTAAGGGATACGCCTGAGGTCAACTCTACCGTTACAAAGGATGAGCTCATCACAGTGGCCAAAGAAAAGCAGATGACGGCTACCTTCATCAAAAAATACATGGATTATGAAAACAAGAGAAGGAAGCTACGAAGGCTACCACATATCTCTATTGAAAAAGTGGCCAAGCCCTCGCCAATGGTTGTTATGCGTTTCAACATGGACACGTATGATGCTGCTAGCAAAGGCTTTCGTTCTGCAGCGACAAAATGGGGAAAATGAGACCCTACCATTGCTCATGACATTCTACGAGAAGCCCAAGATTTTGTTGCTGAGTCTGAGCGTCTGTTGAGACAAAAGAAAGAGGCTCAATCAAAGAAGGCAAGACAGGAAGAAGATGCTAAAAAACTTCAGGCCAAATGGATTCGCAAGGAACTGAAGACCGGAAGACATGACAAGTCTACCGGCAGCTCCTCTGCTGCTGGACAAACTTCTTCTCCCCAGCCATCCAACCCTAAACTAACAACTTCCAATCCCAAGCCATCCCAAACCCCCAAACGTAAACCTTCATCTAACCAACACCCACCTTCACCCAAGCCTAACACCAGCAGACCCTACAACCTCTGCCGATGAAGCAGCTAAACCTCCTATTCAGCTGCTAAGGAAGAACAGGAAGTCTGCTGGCACCAAACCACCTACCTCTTCTCAACCCACTCCTACTGAGTCCTCTACTCAGATGGAATCACCCCCTCCTGGAGGAGTCTATCCCTTAGGAGGAGCCAATAGCTCTTGAGAAATCTATTCCTCAGGAGGAGCCTACCAAATCAACCTCTCCATTCAACTACTCACCAAACCCTTCAACCCCATCATCACGCCCTCGAAGTCCAACCAACCCAACTACACCATCCGAATGAAACCAGACCACCCCCTCCCAAACCAACCCTTCTTCACAATCATATCCAAGCCAACATATCCCCCTGATCCTAACACCCTGGTATTCACCTACCCTTTCCTCTGCTTCTGTGAGGTTCATCTTCGAACTCTCATCAATAGCAGACCTCTTTACCAACCCTGCTCCCCCCCAGCCAAAACCTACCCTTGTGAGACCAGAAGACATTTCCTATCCTCATCCTTCCTTCTGGTTCTCAACTGAACCCCTACCAACCTCTTCAGATATCTGTGATCATTCGGACACATATATTGAAATCCCCCCAACCCCTCCTTCATCAACTCCTCACTCTAATTCCTCCTCTACCCATACCTTTCCTACACCCGACTCTTATTCCTCCAACTCAGCCATTCCACCTCTCCAGCAGCCCTTCCGCCCTGGCACCTCTGCCGACGCCACCTCGTCTACCGGCATTGAGCCAATTCACATAGGTCTCGACGTTTCTCCATCCCAACCAGCAAACTCAGATATCCTAAGCCACCTGGACGCTATTTACAATGGACTAAGAGAACTTACCAGTATCTCCACAGCTGTTGCTGAACTTGCAACGGCAATGTCCAAGGCTGCCGACAAGAATGCCACCATCCTCCACCAATTTCAAGGGATATGTGGACCAAGTTTTGAGAAATGCGGCACGAGTCCACCGACCTCAAAATAAATATGGAAGCTCAACACAATGAGTGTGTCAGACTCTGCTCAACTCTCTTCTACCAGTTCTTCCATAGCATAACTCTACATCTGGGTCATGGTCATGCTCCAGTACTGCAGTTGAACGATGAGATGCTCAACTCAGCTCATGATCGTATCAATGCTGAGCGTGAACGTGATCTGGCCATCACAGAGAAGAGACAACTTCGATCTATGAACCGAACTCTGATGGAGGAGAACAACAGACTTCGTGAAGAACTTGACTACCATTCTCGCTCCACCAGACAACCAATCTCTGCCGATGATGAGTACACAAGAAGAGTTGAAGAACTCGAACTCCAATGCAGAGAAAGAGAAGCAGCTGATAGAACAAACAAAGGAAAATGGAAAAGACCGTGGTAGCTCATATATCTTTCTATCCCTAATCCTTTGTACCTATCTAAGTTTTTGAAAACTCTGTACAATTAAACTTCTCGTTTGAAATACAAAAGCTTATTCTTTTCAAAAATGTCTACTATTTAAATTCCTGCTACTTTAATTAATTCATCTGCTTAGAATTTAAACATACAGTTTAAATCTATTTTGAACTATTTATTACTAATATTTGTGCCTGTTCTTTACATCTCTTCTGTTTGTATGCACTTAGATTAGTTGTTACATTTAAGGTGTCTTCTTTTTTTATATAGAAGCATGCCTGCTGTTATAAAACTTAAAGATTACTTTCGGACATGCTATTATCTATATTTAAGACTTCATAACCCTCATTTGTAAGTAATGATGATCAGATGCAAATAGGAGGAGATTGTTGTTTTTCATTGTATCTTGATTTCCATTTGTTCATTCATTACTTTAGGTCCTATACATAGTGGCTAAATGGGCTGCGTACCAGTTAGCGTGGCAACTATGCATAAGATCTTTGCTTCAAAATAGTTTTTCTAGACTTCACAGGTTCAGCAGATGACTTCGTCTGAAGGTTTCACTGGATAACTTCAAGTAGCCTTCAGTGGCAGACCTTGTCTGCACAAGGAAAAGCATGACATGTCCAGCTCTTAATTAATCAAGCTTTGGTGGATTAATTAATTCAGCTCGAATAAGTTTGAATTTGAATTAAATTCATCATCAATCAAACGCCTGACTTCTCAGACACGTGCCTCCAACTTTTTCGAAAAAGCATGAAGACTTTCGCCTCCTGAAAAGTGATAGAGCAGGTGAACAGACTGTACCAAATATTGTAGGTCTGCAACTCTGATTGCTCACCTGCTAGTTTCTGCATCAACTCTGAACCTGTACCTACTTAGTCCCAGTTGAAGACAAAATCAACAAAGCAACTCGAAGCATTTAATGCATTCAACCTAATAGAGTTGTTGTTACTCACTTCGTCTTCTCCAACGATCTCAAGAATGCCCAGCTATAAATACTGCCGTTAAAGCTTAAAGAAACAGATGCTCTGAATCTCTCCAACAACATCAAGCCTTATACATTCAGTGCATTCAAAGAGATCATTAACTGATCAAAGAAATCCTCAACAACAATAAGAAGATCTGCATCAATTTGTTAATCATTTGCTTCTTATTGTTGTAACCTTCATTATTCTTACGCACATTTGAATACTCTATTTCCCAGATATTCAAATTCCTCAAACCCAAACACAAGTCAAATATTTTCTACACGACCCATTGGACATTTTTGTAATAGAAGTAGTGGAATAAATAGTTCAAATTTAAATCCAAGGTTGACTGCCTTGGTGGTGGACGTAACACTCATTATAGTGCGAACCATCTCAAAATACTTGTGTTATTCTCTCTCTATTGATTCTTGCTTTAAGCTGTCATTCTTTCCTTTAACTTATTCCTTGACAATAGACTTAAGTATTCAATTAAGTCTCTGACTTGCTTCACTTAGGCCAGACTTGAGCTGTCTTCCTTAACAAGACTTCAGCTACTTCAATCTTCTTAATAGATTGCAAGTGCTTGTTCTATGATTTATTTGAAAAGTTTTTAGTGTTAAATAAGCTATTCAATCCCCCCTTTTAGCTTATTATTGTGCCCTTTGGGACTAACAACGCAATTATTCATTTTTTAGTGTGAAATTCAGTCGGTACCATGTGGTGAAATGTTAGCGCAAAAAGTCAATGATTTATTTTTCAATCGCTAAAATACACTTTTAGGGATAAAATGATGAGGATACATAATGAACAACAAGCGCGTGCATAAAACCATGTAAAATGCACGCTCATATTGGGTCTCGCAAAGAAAAAAATTGGGCATCAAAATTTACAATTGAAGTCCCACCAAAATTAGGCATCGCCAAGAAAAAATTGGGCGTCGTAATTGTTTTCAAAAAATACACATGTTTCTTTATTTAAACATATTACGCCGTTGTTAATTTATTAGGCATCGCCTCTTCCAATCTTGCAACGATGTTTTATATTCCTGCGTCGTTTAATAAATAGGCAACGGTCCATATTAATTTCAATTCTAATTTTTAATAAATATTAGCTGTACATTGGATGTCATTGTTTTTTAATCACATATCGCATCATCCTATGCTGCCTTGTTGATTTATATTTACGCATCGTTGGCGTCGATTGTTGTGTCGTTGACTTCAATTGTTGTATCATTGGTTTATAATGAAGTATTGTTATTAAATTCGAGACATAATATTAAGATACAATGCTTGAAGCATACACAATCGTAAGAAATTGAGAAAAAATCAACATGTTGTGCTTGGTGTCTTTACTTTATATGACACACGATAAGAAAGAAAAGAAAAGAGATGAAGTAGACACAAATTATATTTACGCACTCATATTTCTACATCGTTGGCTTCGATTGTTGCGTTTGGCGCCGATTGTTACGTTGTTGGCTTCGATTGTTGCATCGTTGGTTTATAATGCTACATCATTGTTAACTGTACATTGGACGTCATTGTTTTTTAATCACATATCGCATCATCCTATGCTGCCTTGTTTATTTATATATTTCGTCGCTAGCCGATTGTTGTGTCGTTGACGCCAATTGTTGTATCATTGGTTTATAATGAAGTGTTGTTGTTAAATATCGAGGCATAATATTAAGATACAAATGCTTGAAGCATATACAATACGTAAGGAAATTGAGAAAAAATCAACATGTTGTGCTTGGTGTCTTTACTTTATATGGACACGGATAAGAAAGAAAGAAAGAGATGAAGTAGACACAAATTATATTTCGCCTCGTTGATTTATATTTCGCTGTTGCTTCGATTCTTTATTATGCGCCGTTGCTTCATTGTTACGCGTTGGCTTCGATTGCTGCATCGTTGGTTTATAATGGTACGCCAGTTAAATACCGAGGCAAAATATTAAGATACGATGCCTCAAGCACACACAATATGCAAGGAAATAGAGAAAAACCACTACTATATTTTTATAGTATATTACATTGTAGATAGAATGTAAAGTTTGACCAAATCTCTTGTAGAAACTCACATAACTTAGATTTACTTAAAACCCATTAAAACCAACTAGTGTAAATACTTTTCCAAAATCCTTAAATTCGGTTTTAAACTTAGATTTTGTAACAAATCTAAATCTATCTGCTGAAATATTCAGTAGAGAAGATATCCTTTGTTGTTTATACAACATATATCTTTTAACTTTGCTTGGCAGCCTACATTCTAGTTTCATTATATATGCCTAAAACATAAGTTATCACTATGTCAAGACCTACTTATACTTTAACTTTTATCGCTGAATCAACATCAGATTTTTTTATTTTTAAAAAAAAAATATGACCTTCATGCTTAGTATAAACAAAGAACTATTCACATGCATGTCATATCAATAGAAGACTTTCGTGCATGACATAAATGTTCTTTGTATACCCATACCTAGCTAATCACTCTCTTTAATATTTTATGCTAGGAAATGCTCTTTGTCTCTTACATTCTTCCAGAATTTCTAGGCATTCAATGGAACATCATTTCATCAAGAAATTCAAGATTCAACATACCTCTCTCAAACGACTACAATTCTGGATTATCTATAAAATGTTTGAAGCAAAGATTGAATAACATACTTTTGCAATATCACGTGCTCAAGCTTTCATAAATCAAATCTCTCTATAGCACTCAAAAGAGACAAACTAGTCGAAGCTCTCATTCAAACTAAGAACTTCAAATCTTTCGTTGAAGAGCCTCTTCTCCAAAACATTAGTAGATAGTTTGTTTCATAGTTATTCTGTTCTAGTTTCTGTTTTGAGCAATCTTTGATTTTATGTTCCTTTATTCTTCCAAATCCTTGAAGGATCATAGATTCTTGCTAGATCAAACTCCCCCAAATACTTTATTTTTGTACACGCATCCGTTAGTGATCACTTAGCATATACATAATCTTAGTGCACTTCAAAATCCATTTTTGACCAACTTGGTAGTGGACGAATAGCTTTTAACACTCGTGAACCACTCCAAATACCATGTTCATTCTACTGTTGTTTTATCTTGTTCATACACTTAAGTAGCCTATATCTACTTAAGTGTTTAATTACAGCCGGGTTCTTTATATATTTGATCTTATATAGTATATTTTAATTCAATCCATATATTTAAGTGATCAAAAGAAAAGAAAATAAAATTGTTTTAAGTTCAACAACTGCTACCTACTGATTTTCAATGAATAATTTATCTTTTCCTCGTATCTTTTGAAGGTTTTCAAAATAACCCTTAATGTTTTTAAAAGCTATTCACCCCCTAACCTTATTTCGTTACCAACTAGACTTATATCTCTTAAGGAGATCGGCTGCTATAATATATTCATAATTTACTCCTAATTCGACAATAAGAGCCAACGAATATGGAGTATATTGATTCTTAATTTGAGTATCAAAATCAAGAAGAGAATTAAGGAAATGATGGATCGGTGCAACAATCAAGGAGAATTGATGGGCCTTGGGTGGTGCTCATAATTATCAATGATGATTTCTTGAATTCTTTTTTTGAAGGGAAAAGTAGAAAGAAAGGAAAAGTCTTGAAAGACCCATTTGTTAACCAAAATGAAAGAGATAATTAAAGGAAATGAAAGATATATTGCAAATAATCTTCTTCTTCTTCTATTATTAATGGTAGATTTGCTCTCAAATGAAGGTAATAGATAAAAAGTCACGCATGAAGGACAACGATCTCCATATTTTTATCGTTTTTTTTTTGCTTGTGAGGTATCTTAGGACGAAAATTATGAAAATGAACTTATATGGTTAGAAAAAATAATTAGGTACCTAAGCGGTTAAAAATTCTAGAAAGTGGATCGACCTACAATTATTTATTTTTGGGGAAAATTTTGACCAGTCTCTTTTTTAAAGTTTCTAACCCCATAAGTCCTTTTTTTTCAACTGCAAAAGATCACTTTTTGAAATATTGTTCAAAAAATGACATCGTCTTTTTCAATAGCTTCCCGACACACACTTTGGATTCAAAAATCATGATTGTTCGCAACGAAGCAGAGGATCGAGCTGCTCGGTCGGTCGCTGGGTCGAGAGGCGGCGCCCTTTCATCGGGATCGAGAGGGCAATGCCTCCGAAAGATAAACGAGTTTTTGATTCATGAAATACTGAAACTATAATGAATCTGCGTTTCGGTTGAAGAATTTTTCGTTGAGACGAATGTGGAGGAAGACGAAGGTTTACGACGAAGGAGGTGGTAGAAGCGGGTGGAGAAATGGTCTCGATTCTTTATAATTTTGTATCGCGGTTCAAAAATTAATGCACTAAAATTGATGAATCGCAGTTTAAAAATAGACTAGCAATTACACTATTAAACCGGTGCAAAAATTAATGTACTAAAATTGATGAATCGTGATTCAAAAATAGACTAATAATTACACTATTGAACCGCGTTGCAAAAATGAATGCACTAAAATTGATGAATCACGGTTTAAAAATAGTCTAGCAATGACACTATTGAAGCGGCAATGCAAAAATTAATGCACTAAAATTAATGAATCGTGGTACAAAAATAGACTAGCAGTTACACTATTGAACCGAGGTGCAAAATTAATTCAATAAAAATTGATGAATCACGGCTCAAAAATAGATTAGCAGTTACATTATTGAACGGCAGTGCAAAAAATAATGCGATAAAATTGATGAATCGCAGTGCAAAAATAATGACCTCCGTAGCATGCATACGGTTCATTAAGGATATTGTAGTTATTTTGTCACCTAAAATGACTTTTTTTCTAATTGAAAATAAAAACAACGTACTTTAGTGATTAAAAATTTCAAAAAGTGGATCGACTCACAATTTTTTCTTCTTCTTTTTTTTTAAAGGCAAGTTGAATGCAACCCACCAACGAGCTCTAGCTCAACTGGTACTGCTCACTTCTCCTAACGGAGAGATCGGGTGTTCAAGTCCCACTAGAGACACCCTAGACTTTATAACTTTCAATAGAAAGGTCGGATGATCAAGCCTCTTTAGAGGCAACGTTGTTGTTCAAGTCTTACTCAAAGGCCCCATTTAGGCGCTCGCTTATCTTACGGAGAGGTCGAGTGTTCAAGCCCTACCAGAGGCACTCTGGTACATCACTACTCTCATCCGAGAGGTAGGATGTTCAAAAGCCTCACCAAATGCACCATTTGTTCTAGCCATACCAAAGACATCATATATCTATTTATAGTATTTCAAGACATTATACAAAAATAGGGGAAAAAAAAGTTGAAAGCAACCCTAGTGGTAATCACTCTCGCCCCAAGGGGAAGCTGGTAAAGCAAAGGGCTTCAGGTTTGCAAGATAAATTAGGAAAAACTGCGGTTGGTCCACTTTCTAAAATATTTTATAGGTATAGTACACTTTTTTTTATTTTTAATAAAAAAAATTAGTTTTGGTGGCAAAATGACTACGATACCCTTAATGAATTGTATGCACGTTACGGAGGTCATTATTTTTGTATTGCGGTACAATTAAACTTTATGAATCGCGGTACAAAAAGTGACTAGCAAATTAAACTTTGAACTACGGTACAAAAATTAATACAATAAAATTTATGAATCGCGGTGCAAAAATAGATTAGGAAATTAAACTTTGAACCTGATGTCAAAAATAATGCAATAAAATTTATGAATCGTGGTGAAAAAAATAGACTAGAAAATTAAACTTTGAATCGCGATTGTAAAAATAATGCAATGAAATTTATGAGTCGTGATACAAAAATAAAATAAGAAATTAAACTTTTGAATAATGCGGTGCAAAAATAATGCAATGAAATATATGAATCACGGTACAAAGGATAAAAAATCGGTTTACATCCTCCACCTTCTTCTTCAATCTCCCTATCATAAGTCTTCTTCCTCCCTCCTTCTCACTTCATCTTAGCGAAAATTCCTTCTTCAACACACAAGTCAATCTCCGGTTTTGTTGTGTACAATCGTGATTTTAATTCAAAGTGTGTTGCAGAGTTTGAAGAAGACGATGATTATTTTTAACAATATTTGAAAAGTGGTCTTTTACGATTGAAAAAAGACGAGACTTTTGAGGTTAGAAACTTTAAAAAAGCCCGACCTAATTTTTCCCAATAAATTACTCCTCCCTTCTGAATAATTAACTTTCCTAAATAATCGTCTTGTTCAACTACACACTGATTAAGAAAAACTAATTAACTCTATAATAGATATTGATATAAGAACTATTTCACTTAAAGTCTTTAAAGATGATGTTATAACTAAAATAGTTAGAAAAGTAATGCTAACGTAACGTGGTAAAAGAGTGTTTCCTAAAAATAAAATTAGAAATAAGAAGGCTCAGTTTCCAAATGATAATCCTAATCCCCACTTTAAAAAAAATGATAATCCTAAGTCATTTTAAACTGATCTGTTTGCTTGTCATAATTTGTATTTGGATCTTTGTGATATGACTAATTCTTATCCTAAAGCTACATCTTTTTTTTTTTTTTTTTTGAGTGGCACAAGGTATATATACCATATCTTCATTACGATTATATAAGTGAAAAATGGAACGCCAATTAAC
>CM028382.1:93688437-93751014 GCA_013146195.2 Codonopsis lanceolata | reverse complement strand
TACTTTTACATTGAGCTACCCAACACAATTGCTTCACCTCATCAATTGAGGAACACAAACTCTACTCAAACCATACACCTTCGGTCTCAAAGTCACTATATTAAAAACAACTAAGTAGGAAAAATCAAGCGCCAAGAATCTCGCATACACAAATTAGAAAATTTTTCAATGACCATAATACCAAGCACTTTAAATTGAAAATATCTTGACTCACACTTGAGTCACATAGCATCCACAATTTCCATGTCTAATTAATTAAGCATGTGAATTCCAAATATATCATTAGGCGTATCCAAGGACTTTATAAATATAAGTCTCTAGAAACTATTTGCTTGAAGCTACAACATGGAATATAAATACAAGAATTTCTAAATCATGAGATGTAAAATGGCCGATAGAGCAATTCACAATTTAAGGAAGAGTGTTCCAAAACACACTTCTAAAAACAAATAATTAACATTCGGATCATGCAAGTCATGCTCCCAACTTCCAATCATATAGACAATGCACATAATAGCATCATGTGAAAATTTATTCCATTCATTTTTCCTTTTCTCCCGGTAAGAGGTTTAGTCAATTTCTAACCCTTGCTTACTACCAATCCTAGTGTCCACCAACGAACCTCTTTTGATCACCAATTTAGGGCCGGCTAAATTGATTTCAAAAGCTTTCGTTGCAAGGATGCGGGGTTATGAGAAAAATCTTAAGCATCCTTTACTACAGTCCCACCTAATCATGCAACAGCGTAATCATGGCATATTCATAAGGCATGAGAATCAAGATTTTATCATGCTATACTTCAAACAACTTACATTGCTTACTAATGCATATAAGCATGTTCATGCTCAAATACAACTATTTCCGTTAGACATATTTATTATTCTTATAAACCATGTCTTTTCTTTTTAACAAAATGCATCTACCATGCATGTTCGCATATAAAGATCATATATTAATTCTCCTTTTAAGATAACACACGCACCGGTATAAGTTATGTCTATACTTCAAAATCACAAATATATCTTACTCAAAATTTTAAATCCTCAACGAAATGATAAAATTCCTATCATTAACAGTGTCGCATGTACACATGTATATCATGCAAATATGATATAAAATAACCAAGTATCATCATACATCTTCTCATATACTCCATGTAATTTCCGCTATTCATATAATGCATAAAACTCATGTAACTCATAATCATGCATATCGGTTAATCAAACGGCTAATATAGCGCATGAGATTTCGAAACTATTCATACATGTTTATATCACAAAACCGAGAAGAAGTACGCATAAGAATTCCCTCGTGATAATTTTCTAAACAAGGGCAACTCTAACAAATAGCAAGGTTCGTATATTCACTATACTGCCTAACAATACTTCCGTAGTAATTCGAGTAAAAGAGGTATCATTCACTCTAGTACTCACAACCGTCAAAACTCAGAAAGTCTTTCATTACCTTAGTCCAAAATCTCGTGATTCGTTAAAACACACGAAATACTCTCGCTGCAACGACAACGACACCTATTAGTCGCGACTTAGCGGTATTCTTGCTCGTAATAACCGCAATCCTTCTCGTAACCACTAAGTAACAATCGAAAATGCGATTCAAGCGCCGTCTACTCGCATAAAAATCACACAACAAAGTATAATTATTTTACTATACATATATCTCTATAGAGCATACGAATTTAACGCACCACTAGTATTTACCACTAGTAGCATTAACACATATTCAATATTCACATATGTATAACATCGCCATCCATATAGGCTTACATAACCGTATTACCTTCTTTATCAGAATCGATCTGTCATCGACAATTCAAGATTCAACCCAAAACCATAAACCAATCCCATAGGGGACATCCTCCTCAATAATATCCATAAATCGAGGAAAGCAAAAGTAATTAAATCTCAACACACAATGCAATGTATGTGTTAATACATATGAGCTACCGATACAACGGGCACTCATAATAGCGATAATAGCAACCATAATATCCGGTATAATGAATTACCTCCTATCCAAGGTAGGTCTCAAAACTCCGCAATGGCCAACCACCGCACGCATACAATCTCAAACTCTAACTCGCCTATAACCATTTCCCTAAGGGTCACTAGATCGCTGCTTATTAGTGCTCTTAAAGTCATTAATCCTCAATTTAAGGCAATCCATTCTATGTGATCACCAATATTGCTCCAACACCTACACATGGTGTCACATTTCTTTAAACGAAATTTATACAACAATTCATCACCTCTTCATCTATGAATTTAGGTAAAAGCATCACTCCGCTTACTAGTCCACTGATTTGCCTACACGCTTTCAAGAGGTACTAACGTCGCCTCTAACCACATCATCAACCTTAATATTCCCCGAGGTCCTCTCTCAGTGCGTTCTTAACATTTAACTTTTTCTCGTAGTATAAACCACAAGCCTCTCGAAAATCCCACAGAAAGTAGTCTGTATCAAAATAAATTGCTGTAACATCTCATCCTTAATCCTTAACTCTTTCACAATTTATGGAGTTTTCCTAGTCTCATTTGGTACTAAGTACTCTTACTCTAATGAGCTAATTTTATGAAAATCCATAAATATTGAATCACAATATCATAATATTTGCCACCAATTCTCGGTGGATTCCCAATCATGGATACCACTAGTACCACCTTATATTTATCAACATTGGCACCTCTACTAGTGCTAACATCCATTCTAGTTCAAACATCTTAACATACTATAACTCTCGACGTTAAGATATAACAAATCACACAAACCAAACCCCAAAGCCAAGGAACCTATCCCGGCTGAAAGCTAAATTTATAATCATAGCTCGATACCAGCGTGACGACCGCGACGGGATCTCAATACGAAATCCCAAGTGCGCCGAAAAAGCAAATAACAACAAACAAGTAGCAAATAATGGGTAGGGCCATAACGGCGATACACCGACAACTCAAAACATGCGCGGAAGCAAAATATATAACATAACGGTGGCGCCAGAGCTAACAAGCTCCAAACTAAAACAACCAAAGAGATAGTAAATCTCTCGGTCCAAAAATTAGACTCGCGTGCTGTGCAACATTGGGCACGTAGAACAAACTCCCTGTTATGCAATTCAATATAGAGCATAAAATAAACCAAGTCATCGGCGAAGCTACGGTAGAACCCAACATTACACTAAGTCTAAGACTCTAGTCTAACAACTCAACGGCTAAAAACATGCCAATTACAAACATAATATTTAACTAGCAATTTAACATGCTAACATAATCACCAATTAACCAAGCGCGACCAAAACGATCGGCTACCAACAACATAAGTACTAACATTTATAAGTACTAACAACAGAAAACATATGGAGATATAACCATAAATAAACATCGGCCACGACTTCTACTTGTCGGCTACCAAAAGAATAAGCTAAACAACATAATTACAAATAACACAATTCACATTTAGGTTGCTACCCCAACATGAAGTTTACATAACTTCATCTTTCCCCAACGACCTCACCAAAACAAATAAACTATCTAAGTAGCAACCTTGCGAAATAATACTTCGTCAACGCAATCTTCTTGATTTACTTGGATCCGCACGCTTTCGGCTCGGATCTAGGGAAAACAACCAACAAATAAAAGTAAGTCACAAAGACTTAGTAAGTTACTAACCGTAACTTCCTATCATGGCATAATGCTCAATCATAAATTACATCATGCTATCGTCATGAAATAACTTTATATAAAATCATGTTATGGCATCCATGCTCAACATTAATAAAACATGTTATCATTGTAGTATAACATCTCACTAAAATCCATGTCAAGGCATTTATATGCTTAACGATCATAATTCTTGTTATTGATATAACATAGCCTTCCGATGATTTACATGTCAAGGCATATAAACTTAACAACAATAATTCACGCTTTTAACATAATGCCATATCCGAATAATATTCATGATAAAGCATATTAACATAACAACGGTAATTCATGTTATTGTTATAACATAGCCTTCCCATAATATTCATGTCAAGGCATATAAACTTAACAATAATGATCTATACCTTTGGCATAAAACCACATTCAATAATACTCATGTGATAGCATACATGCTTAACAACATTAATCAATATGTTATCTATTAAGTATAACATGTAAGAAACCAAAACAAACATCATATCATATCCAATTCACCAAGCACGTTATTCACTTAAGCACTTGTGAAACAATTCATGTATAAGGGATATGATACCATTACCCAAATTCCTCGCGCGTGTCGCTCTGCAAAAAACACGTGCAAAACCTTTATGTGCCCTCGATATCCTCGTCGTAGATATCGGCGTCCCAGAGCGATCTCCGCTCGAGTTCCATAGTTATCAAAGTCATGTGTATTACTACAACTAAGATAAACTACTTCCCCACCGTGGCCATCGATGGAGGGTGTGTGCAAACCCGACACGGCGATCCATCGCGATCACGAATCTCACAATTCGTGAAGGCGATGTATCGTCCCACCAAACTCAACCAAAGCCGGCTCAATTTGGACTCAAAACCCAAGCACAAGTAATATATACTCATATGCTCAAAACAAGTAGGTAAACACTCTACTATCAAACTAGTCATGCAATTCATCCACAACTAGCATAAACATCACAACCGAGAATCATATAAGCTCTCATAATCAAGTGTGCTTCACACACTTCAAAACTTCTTGGAGGCTCGACCTCCATGAATTCTACCCAAAATTCCGTAGGACTTAAGATTATAGTTCTAGGATTCATACTAACCCAAAGGTTAACTCCGTTGAGTTCAATCTAAGTTTTCGAAAATTCAAGGAATAGAAGCTTAGGCTTCATCATCCCCTATATACATAACTATCGCCCAAAACCATAATCCCAATGTTCAATATACTCATATAAACCCAACAAATTATTTAACAAAGCAACTTAGAACAAATTAATCATCTTGAGCATAATTTCATCTAAGTCATCATACCAATCATAACCTTCAAAACATGATTAAAATTTACAACATGGTTTAATATAATCTCTTAAACATGTGTAATTCAAAAACTAGGCTTACAATCATGTTTAACAAGCCGAAACACAATTTGGGGAAAATCCCCTTCCAAGCATCTTTGTCATTCAAGCTCAATACTCATAATCAATTCATATAGCAAAGTTTAATATACTCTATTAAGCATATAAAACACATTAATCAAGCTCACATCATCAATTTGCAAGCTAAAACAAAATTAGGGCAAGGCACCCTCCAAGAATCTCAACCAAACCAACATCAATCCACATGAACAATCAACATAATCAAGTTCAATAAGCTAGTTAGAACATGAATTTCACATAATCATGGTCTCACATAGGCCAATCAAGTTCTATCATGAATTTGAAATCCTAGGGTTCATGCATCTTCTATAAACCCTAACAATGGCTTCCATTGACCCAAATAGCATAAATGGTTGTTTCCCTAGGGTCAATGGAGCCTAAAAAGAAGAAGAAGAAAGGTAGGAACTTACAAGAACTTAGCCCTAACAAGCTGAAAATTCGAGCCCTAACAATGGTGTCTCCTCTTCAACTCTTTCTTCAAACTTGTAGGTAGAATGGGGAAGAAGAAGACCCTAGCAATGGACACCAAGGTTAAGCCCTTCAATCTCCCTAGAAATCACCTTCTCGAGCTTTTCCCCCAGGTCTTGGCTGAAGTGGTCGCAGGAACTCAAGAAGAAGTCGCACTGTCTGGCCGAACTGAAGAGGAAGAATGCGGCTGATTGCTTTTATATGGGGGGTTAAATCCTCTAATCAAGTCACTAATTAACCCCTAATCTCCTAATAGATGTTTAGGATTAGTATTAGGCTAATTAGGTGAGTTTAGGATAGGTTTAGATTAGGTTTAAAGGGTAAAAATTTCGGACAGCGCAGACACAAATTGAAAATCCCGAAATCTGGGTTTAAGACCATTGCGGTCGCATCATAGAGGTGATGCGGCGCGTCCTCTCTTTCTCATTCCGGCCTTTTTCGCTTCTGCTCGATCCCGGACTCTCCCGCATGCGTTCTCGAGTCCTTCCAAGCCAAAAATGGTCTACAATTCAACCTTAATGTCCTCCAAATCACAACCCAAGCAATCAATCCTCAAACCTTAACAAAACAAGGCCAAGAACTCAGGCAAAACTCGCCCGAACGACGACCGGAAAAGTCAAACTGAAAAGGGTTTTCGCTAGAATCAAACTAGCAACCAAACCGACGATGCAACCAACATCTAACCAATATCCAAGGCATGTTAATGATGTTTTAAATGCCCTCTAACAATTATCCATGAAGTTACAACATAAATCTTAAACCCGAGATTCAAAGCATCTCGCGAAAGAAAAATGCATACATGCATCTCAAACGACGTCAACGATCATGCTATTGACTTTAAACATATACGGGAGCTAAATGAACATAATCATGATGATTATAAGTGTATGAATTCATGCATAACACAAGCAAACCATAAATTAGGGTTTTACAGAGTGGGATTGATCATGAAATATCTTTCCCTTGCAATTTGGCTGAGCGTATGAATAGAACTCTGTTAGAACGAGTGAGGGTTATGCTTGCTTCGACGGGTCTTCCCATAGGCTTTTGGGGAGAGGCGGTTGTGTCTACCGCCTATGTGCACAATAGGTCCCCTTCTATCCTGCTTGGTCATCGATGTCCTGAAGTTGTGTTTTTCGGTTGTGAAATTGATTTTTCGAACTTGCATGTTTTCGGTTGTGCTGCATACATTTATCGAGAGAATGACAAACTTGAACCTCGGTCGGTTCGTTGTGTTTTCTTAGGGTACTCGAAGAGGGTGAGAGAGTATAGATTGTGGATGAGAGATGAGGATGATGAGAGACTTCTCATGTGTAGGGATGTAGAGTTTGACGAAACTCAATTTCCTTACTTGTTGCCTGCTCAGCCTATTAATGTTATTGTTGCACCCCCTCCCCCGGCTCCAATTGTGGTGGAGCAACCCTATGTGTTGGTCTCTCTTGATATGAATTCGTGTATGCAAACTGAAATTGTGGAAAAACGTGAAACTGTGCTTGCTAATCTTGAAATTGTTGATAAAGAATTTGAACTAAATGAGGTGGATGAAAATGTGATGGAAATTCCTAGATTTAAAATTTTAGGTGCGTATCATCTTGTTAGTGGTACGCCTAGCCCTTTTGTTAGGAGGCCGTCTAGTTTTGATAGAAATTTTCACATTTCCTCATTTGTGTTTGGTATGCTAAATTCTTTTAACAATTTGAATGATCCCATGATTTACAACAATGATGCTTTAAAATGTGGAAATCCTAGTGATTGGTTGAATGCTTTAATGGTTAATATTAATGCTTTGCATGTGAACCATTCTTGGACTTTGGTGCCCCTTCGTGTGGGTGAACTTACCTCTTTTAAAGCTAGGTTGGTTGTAAACGGGTTTTTTCGAAAACAAGGGATTTTGATTAAGCTTGCTTTAGTTTCCCAATTTGATTGGGAGGGTGAACCTTTGGTGGTAACAAAAATTCAATCTAGTTTTAAAATGTTTGATTTTGATACTTGTGATTGATGGTTTTGTTTTTTTTGGTTACCCGAAAATCCTCGACGTACTTGGTGTGTGTCGTGGTATCTTTCTTGTTCGTACTTTGTGTTTGAGAATAAGTTAGATTGGCTTACTTTGTGTGAGCGGTGGTGATTTCCTTAAAATCCATGGGCTATTCTTTGTGATTAGTTATGGTGTGTCTTGACTAATTTTACTTTGTGTTTTAATTAGTTAAGTGTTTTCCCGACTTTGGTCCTCCTTTGTGTTGGATCAAGTGCAGGGTTAAGGCGATGATGAACCTTTTCTGTTTTATATATCCTCGAGTCCAATGGTGTGAACCGGCACTTGCTCCAAGGTGGAGATTGTTAGAAATTGTGAGGTCCAAATTTAGTGAATAGTGGCAGCCTCTAATTATTCTCCCTAAGCCCACTAGAGACTTGGCCCATTTGCTCCTTGTGTAGCCCATCTCGTCCTTGTTTTGTTCAGCCCCTTTTTGTGATTTCAATAGGAAATCGGTTGACAGCTCACTCATTTGTTGGTTTTAGTGGATTGGATGACAGCTCATCTATGTCATTATCCCTTAGTAACCGATTTTGGCCCTTTGTGACCTTGCCTTTTTCCAGCCGCCCTTTATAACCTTTCAGCTGCTGCCTTCGTCATTTTTGGGTGAAGGGGACTATGAGTGAGAGTGTGGGTTTGTGAGCTTTGGAGATTCTGTGAGTAGGGGATTCCGAGAGATAGTCATGGGCTGTTGTAACGAGAGAGCAGAAAGAGAGAAACAGTGAGTTAGAGACCTCCATTAAATCCCGTTTCATCTCTGTCTTATACCGAAATCTACGGCGGTTTTTCTTCCTCCTTCACCATTGTTCTTTGTGAGCTGTGAGTGGTGAGTGACGGTGGTGGAAAGCCCTTTGTGAGCCCTATTCCGTCCGAGTGGAGGGTGACCATGGTGGTGAGCTCTTTTAGAGTTATGTTCTGCCTTGTGAGCTTCGCTGATAGAGTGAGCATCGGTAGTGGGGTGATCGGGTTTGGGTTTGCGTGAGCCTTGAGGGCTATTCTGGGTTAGCAGTCGTTTTACCCCCTTTCCCTTTATTCTTTTCTCTAGTTGGGCACCTCAATGAATATCTATTGGTAAGCCTCTTCCTTCGTCTCTTGGGTTCTTGGTGAGCCAATGAGTGAGAAGAGTGACATAGATTATGAGTTCTTGGTGAGCTTGGATTATTGAGTGTGTACCGAGAGTGAAGAGCGTGGGATTGGGGTCTCGGGTTGCTGTGTATAGTGAGCAGTCTGTCCGTTCCATTCTTCTTCTCTGTTTCGTTTATGTTGCTTGGTTGCCCGGTTGCCGGAGCTTGGGGTCGAGTCTTTGTATGGCTTTCACCTTGGTTACGCGGTGGGCTGGTTCCTTTGGACTCGTTGGTGGATATGGCCGGTGAAAGGGTGTCTGAGCCGAAGAGAGTGTAAGCCGAGGTCTTAGTGACCAATTACGGCGAGTCGCGTTCTTGGGAACACGGCGTTTAGTTACTCTCCTTTGTTGCTACAGTTTTATATTATGTTGCCATTTTTCATTATTACTAACTTGTTCAGTTTTATGCTCATAGATTCTTAATATTTAAATTACTTACTCTGCTGCTCCGTTTATCCTTCCGTTCCTATCCCACAGTGTATTTCCTTTCTGTTTTTTCCATAACAGATTAGTGGAAATACTGAACTGTGTTTATCAGATTAGTAGTTTTGACCCCTTGGTGATTAAATGTTATCCCCTCCCCGGTTTGTAATGGATAAGTAAGGTTGATTAGTTATTTTGTAATAACTAGGGTTATCTGCATTATTTAATCTTGGGTCTGTATTTAATCTGGTTGCTCCGATTCTTGTACTGGACGGTTCCTGGCTAAGTGTATTGGTGTAATTACACAACATATACATTACTTTTAGAAACCTAAAATTGAAATAAGGCAGTGGATACATTAAAAAAAAAATTCCAAGAATAATGGGATGTGTGTGCGTATATATATATAAAGACAGTTCTGGGCAAACAATAGTGTGCATCAGATTTATATTCCAAACAAAAAAAGAGGAATTAAACCAAGGGTGTAATTTTTTGATTTTTAGAAATCTATATTAGATTCTGTTGGGATTTTTCAGAAACTAGATGAGTGTTTTATATCTTGGGTTTGTATAGGCCTATGACAAATAAGTATCCATATCGGCTTTTCCAGATCATATGAATGAATAGAGGTACCTACCTTGATCCTAGAAGCGAGCTTATTGTTCAGGCCGCAACACTCAATGGCTTCAGAAACCTCACTGAGTTCCGCACAATTAACTGCATGCCAATCTAGAGCTTCCTTGCTGTTACCATCAATATCCTTATGGTTTTCACTTGCCTCTTCTGCTGCTACTTGTGAACCTGCAATGGCAACAGAACCTATATATAGCCATTACACTTTCAATGAAATCATATGGATTTCTAAGCCAAAAAATGAAATATATATATATTCTAGCTATGATGAACTTAATTGGTACCTTTCTGCATCCGATGCTCTTTTGAGTTGTAGCTTGACCCATACTGATCTGAAGTATGTGAACTGCCAGCTTTCACATCTGAATACTTTGTTTGATCCATTGTCATATTTTCATGGTCAAATTTTAAAGGCCTCCTGCATGAAAATCTGGACTGATATCTTATTTGAGCGATTATCATGTCTTGCATATCCTCAAAGGGAGTGTATGATATAAGAATAAAGACACAAAAATAAAAGACTTAAACAAAAAACATAAGAAAACTGTTATCACAGAAAATTGGATCAGCCGTGTACTTTCATTAATTTCATGAGATATATATATACAAAGGTTGACTTGCTTAGCAAGATGTATCCTAAATACAATATTGCCTAATCTTCTAATTACAAAAAGCTAATCAATCACACTAATTGATATGGACAGAAAATACACTAATTACACCTTGTTTCCAAAAGCAGACTTACGGGAGATTGATGGTGCTGCTATCACCCGCCCTCAAGCCAAGCGGAACATTGTGCAGCTGCAGCTTGGAGGATAGTAGATGCAGTCATGGTCGGGCAAGACTTAGTGAACAAATCCGCCGTGATCACGGACTAGGAACATAGGAGACAGGAGAAAGCCACGGCTTTTGAAGTTCCCGAACAAAATGATAGTCGATATTTACATGACGGGTGCAAGCATGAAAAACTGGGTTTCGTGACATGTGAATTGATAAGAGATTGTCACAGAATATAATTGGTGGTAGTAAGGAGATACCCATTTCGCGGTACAAATAGGAGAACCATTTGATTTCAGCAGCAATAGTGGCAAGTGCGCGATATTCGGCCTCGGTGCTAGAACGAGCAATGGTAGTCTGTTTCTTTGCAATCCACGCAACCAAATTTGGTCCAAGGAAAATACATGCGCCGGTGGTAGAGCGATAATCGGAGGGATCACCAGCCCAATCTACGTCACAGAATGCTCGAAGCGAGAAATCCGACGAAGATCAGAACTGGGTACCAAGAGAGATAGTGCCCTTGACGAAGCGAAGAATTCTCTTAACAACTTGAAGATGACTTGTACGCGGTTGATGCATATGTTGACAGACTTGATTCACAGCGAAGGATATGTCGGGACGTGTGAGAGTGAGGTACTAGAGACGACCCACCATGCTGCGATATGAGGTCACATCCTGAATAGGATCTCCATCAGTGGAGGAGAGGTGCGAGCCGGGAATCATTGGGGAAGAAGCGGGTTTACAATTTTCCGTGTTGAATTTCCGTAATAGATCAGCAGCATAGCGAGCTTGGCTAAGAGTGGGAACTAAAGGTATTCGGGTGGCTTCAATACCCAAAAAATATCCAAGCGGACTAAGTCGTCGGCTGTCAAATGTCGCACACACGTGGTTAATGACTTGAGCAACCTCGGATGATGACGACCCAGTGATAATTATGTCATCCACATACAGTAGTATAGCCACGGTTGAGGCGGGCCAGTGACGAACGAAAAGAGAACTATCGGACTTGCTATTGAAAAATCCCAAAGTAAGCAAGAAGTCATGGAGACGTTGAAACCACGCACGAGGAGACTGTTTCAGACCGTAGATTGCTCGGTTAAGTTTGCACACATGATGAGGAAACGCTGAATTTATAAACCCAGGTGGCTGCGACATGTAAACCTCTTCATTGAGAATTCCATTGAGGAAGGCATTACGGACATCTAATTGCTGAATATCCCACGAACGAGACTGAGCTATGGCTAAAATGGAGCGGATAGTAGGAGGTTTAACCACAGGGCTAAACATTTCGTCGTAATCCACTCCTTCTTGTTGACTGAACCCTTGAGCCACAAGACGAGCTTTGTGGTGTTCGATCGACCCATTGGCATGTCGTTTGATCTTAAAAATCCACTTACTTCCAACCACATTCATATCGAAGGTGCGAGGAACAAGATCCCACGTGTGATTTTTGTAGAGAGCAGTGAGTTCCTCATTCATGGCATGCTTCCATTAAGGGAAGGGAGCCGCTTGTTTAATGGTTCTTAGCTCGGAATCAGTAAGAATCTGAGCAGCGAGGGTCGTAGGCAAAGGATGCTTGTACACGAGGTCATTGATGCTGCGAAAACCTCGAGGTGGGATACTGGACGCAGAGCTCTGGGGCTCGCTGGTGTACTCGCTGGACTGTGACGAGCTGCTAGTATGCTCGCTGGATATTAGAGAGCTGCTGGTGGACTCATCGGGTAAATGAAACGGCACTGGGCTGTGAGTAAAGTTGGGCCGACTGTCATTAGAAGCAGCTGGAGAGCTTGGACGCAATGGTGAAGAAGTGGGCGAAGGCCCAGACTGAGTAACGCCTGGCGGACAAGCTGCTGGAGAGGTAGACAATAGCGAGGGGTTCTCACTTTGGGCCTGAGCAGGTAACGAGGCCAAGGGGCTAGGAGCAACATGAGATTCGGTAGGAGTGCTGATTGTTGACCCTGTAAAAGGAAAGAAATTTTCATCGAACCACACATTTCGGGAAATATAGACACGTCCCGTGGCGCGATCAAGACACCGATACCCCTTCCGTTGTAAATCATACCCTAAGAAGACATATGGGGTAGACTTGGGCATTAATTTATGAGAGTTATACGGAACTAAGTGGGGAAAACACACACATCCAAACGTCTTTAGGAAGCGATAATCAGGAACACGCTTAAGTAGCTTTTGGTATGGAGATGTGTAGTGCAATTGACGTATCGGTGTACGATTAATGAGAAAGACAGAAGTGGTAAAAACTTCGACCCAATATTGTTGTGGAACACGAGATTGAGCTAGCAAGCAAAGCCCCATGTCCACAATATGTCGATGTTTTCGCTCAACCACACCATTTTGTTGTGGGGTGTATGGACAAGTCAGTTGGTGTCGAATACCATGTTGAACCAAAAATTGGGCAAATTCCTTGTTGACAAATTCCCCACCCCCATCAGTTTGAATTGATTTTATAGTGTGTATAGCTGATATTTTTCTGGATAACTGGTTCTCAACCTGACTTTTAAAAACCGAAAATACTGAGAGAACATCAGATTTGTGTTTTAAAGGAAAAAACCAAACATATCGAGAAAAATCATCAACAACAGATAAATAAAAATGATATCCACTAGTTGAAACGATCAGGGAGGGTCCCCAAACATCCAGGTGTAGAAGATCCAAGGGAGATTTAGAATGAAAAGTTCGATAAGTAAAGGGAAGCGTAGATGATTTGCCTAACGAACAAATGTGACACTTTTTATTTTCTTTCACAGAGCCGCTTATCGGTATCCGAAATTTAGAGACAACATTATTGAAGACTTGAGTAGAGGGATGGCCAAGATGTGCATGCCAGACAGAAGATGTTACACGTTCGCCGATGAGTGCCAAAGGATTGAGCTGGGGAGAGGATGTGAATGACAAATGGTAGAGGCCACCTGAGCTAATGCCAGAAAGCATAATCCGCCTCGTTTTGTTGTCCTTCACACGAAAACCAAATCCATCAAGTTCAAAAAAGCAATTATTATCTTAAGAAAAACGACGAATAGATAGCAAGGATTTATGCATATTTGGAATGCACAATACATTATTCAATTAAAACAAACGATGGCCATTCGGAAAAGAAAAGGTATCAGTGTGAGAGATTGGGAGTTGTGACCCATTAGCAATGGTCACAGAGTCAGGACCTGTGTAAGGAGAATATTGTGCCACGTTATCAGTTGAGGGAAGCATATGATTCGTGGCACCAGAATCTAAGACAAAGGAGGCCAGGACCATGGGAGATGGTGACTGGGTTGAGAATGGATATTGGTGTTGGTGTGGGTTGGGAGACTGGGCAGAGTAGGCAAAGTTTGTCTGTTGGGTGCAAGTTGGGGCTAGGTGACCGGGCTTATGACAAAGTTGACACACGTTTTGGTCACTAATGAGAAAAGGGTTTAGAGGTGTATAGCCATGGAAAGTGGTGGGAGAGTTAAAGTGCCGAAAGGAGTTAGGGTTTGGGTTGCCAAAGTTATACTGAGGAGTTGGAAGTAAACCACGACCAAAGCCGCCTCTCCCTTGATTATTTTTCAACCAACGTTTGCCCCTACCCCGATTTCCACGACCCCTATTATTCTGTTGAGGAAGAAACTGCCCTGGAGAGTTTCCACTGCCCCCTTGGTAAAAGGGCAAGGTACTGTTGTGTTTAGATTGGGCTGTTTGGTTGTTGTTACTCACGTGGAAGGCGGTGGTGGTGTGAGATAGAGGGGATGAGAATTTCTGTTGTAAGGCTTCCTCTTGAAGAAGTAAATCTTCGAGATCAGACAAAGTGGTGGTACCTCTAGAGTTTTGGGTGGTGATGAATTCCTTGAAGGTTGATCCTAAGCCGGCTAGAATACGTTGTGTTAGACTGGAAGAGGGCACCGCTTCACCGGCAATGGCTAAGGAGTTGGCTATGGTTTTGGCCTTGAGAAGGTAATCACGAATGGACATTTCTGGGTTTTTGGTCAAGGAGTGAAGGTGATCTTGTAGTTTCAGAACATGAATGTTGGATGCTACCCCAAACTCTTTGACTAGCAACTCCCACACATCGGGAGCGGTTTTACAAGGATTGACATAGGCTTGGATTTCGGCAGTGACAGTGGCTTTGATCCATACTAAAACAAGTCCTGATGCTTGGACAAATAGAAAGTAAGATGGGTTTTCGGTGGAACCATATACTAGGTACCTAGGTGGAGGCGTCTTTTCAAGGATAGTGTAGGCTAGTTTGTGTGTGTCGAGAACTTATTTGAACATAGAACTCCAATTAAGGTAATTCTCTTAGGTAAGATGGCAGTGAGACATGACAGACTGTATGTTAAAGAATAGAGGAAGAGTGGTTTGAGAAGTTCCATTCTCAGATTGAGTGTTTGTGTTTGAGTTAGAGGAAGAAGTCACAGAGTTATCTCCCATGGTCACTAAGGGCTCTGATACCATATAAAACTTAAGACACAAATAAAAGACTTAAACAATAAAAGAAGAAAAACAAAGAAAACAGTTATCAAAGAAAGTGAATCAGCCGTGTCCTTTCATTTGATTTCATAAGATATTTATACAAAGTTGACTTGCTTGGCAATATGTATCCTAAATACAATATTGCCTAATCTCTAATTACAAAAAATCAGGCTAATCAATCACACTAATTGATATGGACAGAAGAATACACTAATTACACCTTGTTTCCAAAAACAGACTTACAGGAGATTGATGGTGCTGCTATCAACTAATAGCAGATTTAATAACTAAAACCTAATCCTTATGTGACAAGGATTCATGGAGGCCGCTCCCTTTCCAAGCCGCACGACTGAGCTCTCCTTGCATGCCGTGCCATGCAAGGTCTTTCATAGATGTGCCTCATTTCCACGAGCCCTTCTTAAACAGCCCTTCAAGCTTCCTTCAAGCAGTGCCTTTTGCTAGCCTTTTTTTCCAAGAAACAACCCCAATCAATGCGAGGATTGAGCCTCTCTTTAGTAGCTTCAGCCCCTGTGCCTTGAGCCCACTTTATTTCCTCTTTCCAGCCTAAGCCATCTATTATCCCTTTTTTAGGACTTGTTTTAACATCCCAAATGGCCCCTCTTGAGCAAGAAATGCTCCCACACTCTTGCTTCCCTTGGAAAGCCCCTTCCTTTAACATCGTTGACCTCTTTATATGCATCAAACTCTATTTCTTCGAAAGGGATTGCCCTCAATCATGGACCTTCTTTGTTAGCGAACCATTCTTGTACCCCTTTGTTGACTTGTTCTTCCTTGCATCTGCTTGCTAACTGTTGGAGTAACCCTATGTCACTTGTTTCCTTGCTTTTGCCTAAGTGTTCCATAACTATCTCAAACCCCAAAGCTTCGGCTTTGTCTGTTACTTCATAAAGTAATGTTGCTGCCAACTTCTCCGTGCCATGCTTCTTCTCCACTTTTTCTTTAAGCTTTACGACTGACAGAAAAGTATTCAAGAAGCTGTCATCCCAACCCGTGGCTTCATCCTCCTCTAACAACATGGGACAATCGAACTTATAGTAATGAATGAGCAAATGCAAATTAAGATACAGTGAGAAACAATAGAGACACTTTGTAGGTTTGGGTGCAATGTGAGATTTAGTTTGTAATTTTGAGAGCAAATCATATTTCAGCCCCATCGAAATTAGTTCAAAATACAAATTTCCCCCTAAAGTATCCACCAAATTCACTTTGGCCCTCGACGAATTTTTTTTCATTTCCATTTACATGTCAAATTTGGTTATGGGGATGTCACGTTTGATAATCATAGTGATAGACACGATTGCGTAAGATCGAAAGTTTTCTACAATGAAACCATAAACAACATCAACGGTGCTAATGAGTAATTTGTTGAAATTGAAGCTAGGGACGATGAAAACTGATTAAACCATGTCGTGCTTCATTATTGTCGTATACATCTGTGATGGGTTCAAATATGAGTTTTGAATTCATGGTGTATGCTTGTGTATTGTGTTGTACGAGAGAGAAATAAAGAAATTAATTGTGGAGTTTAGTCATTCAACATCAATGGTTGTGATGTCTTTAATTTTTGACGAGTTCTTATTCGTGGCGGCCTTGACACTCGAGTGTGATTCTCTCATCTTGAGTTCAATCTCTCAAATCTCTGATATGATTCCGATCTATATTTATTTATTTTTCTATATAAAAAATTGAATAAAAGATTCATATACTTTTGAGTTTTATCTCACTTAAAATTTACATAAGAGGTCATTACCGAAGAAGTAGTAGAGAAAACGTTGTCGGAAAAGAAGAAATGAAGCTTCTCTTTAGGTAATAAAAGTAGAGAGAGTGTTGCCAAAAAAATGACCAAAATGTCCTAAACGTGAAATACCATGACACCTTAACGTCAGATTGGTAACCTTCATCGTGGCTAGGGGCAAATGAGAAAAAAAAAATTATAAAATGAGATATGAAAATGACACAAAACATATGTTTGGTGGCAAAGTTGGACTTTATAGATACTTTGGCGGAAATTTGTATTTTTTTTTTTAGTGTAAGTATATACTTTGGGGTTGAGAGTTTGATTTGTCTAACACAATATATTATTTTCTAAAGGATGTCATAAATTCCAGAAACGACATAAGCAAAGTCTCCAACAATATGCATATATAAGATAGTGTGTTTGAATTGTTTTCAATTCACACACTGATAAAAATGAATGAATTCATGTTTGGTATTACAAAAAGAGAAAAATAACTAATAAAAAAGACAAATGTATATGTTAAGTTACTAAATATACAATGACTAAAAGCATACATTATAAATAACCAAAAAATAAAGTATTAGAAAAACTAAATATAAAAACATAATTTATAAGTCTCAAAAACTATAAAGACTAAAATACAAAAAGAATCCAATAATTAAAAAAAATGAAGGAACTAGAAAATCCCTTTTAAAAAATCATTACCATCTCGTGCAACGCACGTGAACCCAACTAGTATAAGTGTAAAAAGGAACATCAATTCATATACTTAAATTATGGCAAAAACTTAGGAAAGATTGTCTTATGAATATTTTGTGTAAAACATATTTCCTTTATTTGATATATCGTGTGTTAGTGAATTAAGTTATGAGAAAGTGAGACTACGTCTTATAATTGAAAATCCGTAAAATGGACTTATAAGAGATTTACTCCTTAATTATATAATAGGCTTGATTAGTTCTTATCAAGCAGAAGCAGAAGAGGTAATAGTAAAGCCTCCCCCTTTTGATCCACTCAACCAAGCTCAAAAAACGCCTTTGATAATGGATAGTAGATGTGGTAAATGGGCGGGGTATGGACAGTGCTCATGTGGATAATGAGCTCAAATAGATGGGTAAGTAAATGCAAATTTAATAACATGAGTAAAAATGAGAGGGTAACAAATGGGTTTGAGCGCTCATGGACGCTCATTTAGCCATTAAGATAAAATTATTAAACAAATAAAAAAATAAAAAAAATTCATTTCTTTTACGTACAAAAATTACTCAAGTATTACAAAATTGCATATAGGATGAAGATCCATGAACCTGTAAATTAGCTGCGCATATATTTTCTTTGAAGAGTGGACTTGAAACTTGTTCGGAAAGTTTTCTTTATGGTATATACTCATCTTCAATTGGCACATCCATGTTTTCCATTGATAAGTTCTTCGCCTGGACTCAAACCAATTAGTAGGAACACTTACAGATGGGAGGATTTGTTGGAGGATAATGCCTAGGGGTGTAAGTGGTTCGATTTAGTTTGGTTTAGACCAAAACCATAAACCGAATTGCCCCCGATTGCTTTCAAAATCTCAAACCGAACCGAACCGAAATGAGTAAGGCTTGAAACCGAACCGAACCGAACCACTCGGATTGATTTGTTTGGTTGGGTTTTGTGGTTTATATAAATTATTTTTAATCAAATTAACCAACATTAAAAATAACAATAAAATTAAGATTTTAATTTGGAATTAACATCAAAATTAGGAAATAACCTACTAACAACAAATTATTATAAAGAAAACAATACAAATTCTAAAATAAACACAAACAATAGGAAAATATTATATACGGAGTATATTAAACCAAGAAAAGTCATTCATGAGCCGCTGGTAAAGTTTGCTGATGCTGACGAAGCCCCGCAGCAACCTCTTATATGTGAACACCTCGACCTGGAAAAAAAAGAGGGTGTTGGAAAAAGAAATGCATCAGTCCAAGAAAAAAAGTGATATAAAAAAAAATGAAGGATGATGATGCTAAAAAAAAAAAGAAAGGGGAGGGAAGAAATGTAAGATTCTCATAACCCCTTTTTCTTGCGTAATCGGTATATATTAAAAAAAACATATAAATATATGTCTTTCATTCATGCATTTTGCATTTTATCATGTATTTAAGAATTTTTTTCATTTTTATTCTTGCATAAATAAAATGTATATTAATCATTATTGTATCATAAATAATATATAATAAAAAAATCTTTGCTTATAATAATAAAAAAAATCTTTGTTTAAAAAATTATACATATATATATATATATATATATATATATATTGCATTTGAATATTTTAAGTGCATCCTTGGCATTATCATAAAAATAAAAAAGTGCATTTATGCATTTAAAACTTTTCAGGCATAAAATAATGATTCTTTTTCAAAAAAATAAAAAAAAAATGCATCTTTTTGCATCTAAATGTGCATTTTGGCATTTTAGGCATCATAAAAGTGTATGTTTTGCATTTAAAAATAAATACCGCATTTTGCATTTTGCATTTTGCATGCATGATAAAATAAGTATACCCATGCATCATATTAAGTAAAGCATCCTATAATTTTTTTTTTTTGCATCACATTGGCATCAAATAAGGTGATATATGCATCTATCATTTACATTTATTGTCCAAATAGCTGCATTATGATATCAACAAAAAGAGAATAAAATACCACCAATCATGAAAGAAAATATTCTCATGGCATTTATTATATCCTTGCAGCATAGTCATGCATTAAAAGTGAATTCTGGTGCATAAAATATATCTGTTTTGTCCTGCATATATCCAAAAAATGCGTCTGAAAATATGCCCGAAAAAAATTTGCATTATGTTCCGAAAAGTCCGTTTCATAGGCATATATCATGTAAAAATATTTTTAGGCCTAAAACATGCATCATATAGCCTCATTTGCATTAATTGCTTAAATCATGCATAGTAGGGTCAAATAGTGACCACTAGTTCAATTATGCATCGTAAAAATAAATTGCATAAATTTCATGCATCATTTTAGTTCATAAATTGCATGCATAAGCATTATAAGAAATATACATACTCCAAATGTCCAAAGAAGTGCAGAAATTAAGTAGGTCTGAAGAAATAACCAAATGGGTTAGTGAAAGAATATAATTACATCGGGATTCTGAATATTCGAGACATGTTTGTGCCAATCGCCCACCAGATTACCCAGTCATTCTTTGAGTAGAAATACTCAACATGATTCCGGACCAAAGGAGGAAGTTCTCTCCTCTATTCACCTGATTCTGGATGCATTGGTGCTTTCCCCTTCCTAGATCCCGAAGAAGAGGCCATCTATGCAGAAAAACAAACAATTTGGCGAAAGAAAATTGAGAAAAGGAAAAGAAATGAAAGAAATAGAGAAAATTTACTTCGTCGGCAATGGAGAAAACCCAGCAAACAGAAAGGGAGAATGAAGGCTGCTTCTGCCTTCATCCCATAAGTGAGAAGGAGAGAATTTGAGATTTTTTACTTTTTCCCCTTCAAGCAACTCAAAATCAGCACTCAAGTCCTCAAAATTTCAAAATTTCAAAATTTCAAAATAGCCCCTAAAACTTAACAGAAAGTTAACAAAAGTAATTTTGTTAACCAAATTCGACGGTCTTTCGTCCAAGAGTAAGGAAAATTCATGTCTCCAGCAAGTCAGTCGCAAGACAAGCAGAAAAGCCAAAAAAATCGACGGCAAAGATAAGTATTTTTGTAAAAATAAAGTCAGCAAAAAAAAAAAGAGAGAGAAGAAAAGAAAAAGAAAATAAATAAAGCATGCAAAAGGAACCTAAGACAAAACAAGAAAATAAATTGGCAGTAAGGACAGCGGTAGGAGGCGGTGTTGGCGCAGATGTTTATCGGGATAAAACGACGGGTGCATCTACGGCATATCACGTAGCCATGGAAATCATGGAATTCTGGCGGCATCTTCGGTAGGATTTGTAAAAACTGAGCAGAAAACAGAAAACAATGGAACCTAAGACAAAACAAGAACAAGAACAAGAACAGAAAGCAGGAGACGATATAGAGGAACGCACAATTATATAGATGGATTCGGAAATAAAGAAAAAGGCAGTTTCCTAGTAGATTCATCGACTTGCAATCAATTACTTGAATTAATTGCTTAGGGTTTACAGATTAGGTCGTCCAGGGTACGGATGTAGCTGCCGGTAATTTGTATTACATTTTTTATGTTATTAATTACGTATTTTATGATTTTCAATAATATATACTAGATCTTCGTGTCCGTACTTATGACACAGTGTCATTATACCTGATTTCGTTAATTGAAATGCTAACCTTTAAATAGAAGGTATGATTTTTAAAAAATATTAGAATACATTACTTCAAGTGGTAGTTGAGGGGCGCTATTTAAACTCGACTCATAATTGAGGGAGGTTATTTGTAAGGAGTTATATGTAACTTCAATTAATTGAACTCTATTGTGAGATTATATTAATGTAAGGTTGATGTTTTGTAAGGGGTAATGGTTTAGAAGATTAATCTCAGGGTGTGATTTCTCATAATATTAATTGTAAGAGGTGACTTTGTAACAGGGTGAGAGAAAATATATATTTAAAAATAGATAACTGTACACATGTGAATGTGAGAGTGAATCTCAACCATTAAATTTTTTAAGATAATTTAATCTCAACCTCTAAATAGTTTTAATCAATTGCACATGTGTGAGAATGAACTCTATTGTAATATAGAATATATAGAAGCTAGGTAATTGAGTAGGGCTATTCATAGGTCAAGATTTAATTTTTTTTTTTACTATCATCCTACGGCTGTCATTATTTGTGTAACCATCTCTTTCGAGTTTCCTTATACTGTTATAATTATAATATTAAATCTACTCAATAAGTTTGACTGATTTTTTTTAAACAAATAAAAAAATAAAAAAAATTCATTTCTTTTACAAAAATTACTCAAGTATTACAAAATTGCATATAGGATTAAGATCCATGAACTTGTAATTTAGCTGCGCATGTATTTTCATTATCTTGTTTGAAGAGTGGACTTGAAACTTGTTCGGAAAGTTTTCTTTATGGTATATACTCATCTACAATTGGCACCTCCATGTATTCCATTGATAAGTTCTTCGCCTGGACTCAAACCAATTAGTAGGAACAGTTACGGATGGGAGGATTTGTTGGACGATAATGTCTAGGGGTGTAAGTGATTCGATTTAGTTTGGTTTATATTAAAATCATAAACCAAATTGCCCCCGATTATTTACAAAAATCTCAAACTGAACCGAATCGAGTAAGACTTGAAACCAAACCGAACCACTCGGTTTGGTTTGTTTGGTTCGGTTTTGTGGTTTATATAAATTATTTTTAATCAAATTAACCAATATTAAAAATAAAAATAAAAATAAGATTTTAATTTGGAATTAACATCAAAATTAGGAAATAATATAAATTCTAAAATAAACACAAACAATAGAAGGAAAAAAAAAAAAAAAAAAAATATATATATATATATATATATATATATATATATATATATATATATATATATATATATATATATATGTTATATGAATAAATCAAAGGTCTAGATTATGCATAAAGTTGATTCAAATGTTCAAAAAAGTTAATAAATGTAATATAATATATATTATATAATAAATAAATAAAAATATATAAGTTGGTTTGGTTTGGTTCGGTTGGATACCAAAAATCGTGAATCGAACCGAACTGGACGTTTTTTGAAACCGAAATCGAACCAAACTGACTAGTTTGCTTCGGTTCGGTTTGATTCAGTGGTTCCGATTTACACCCCTAGATAATGGTTTAGTTTTAAGTTTAGTGATGTGTGTCCAAATAAGCATCCATTTAGCTCATTATAATTAGTGGTCCCAAATGAGCATATCAATTTGTGCCAATTAAAATTTGAAGTGTAACCATGCCTATTAATTAGTGGATGGTCTGGGACGGACAAACACGAGCAGAAATTGCCATCTCTAATGGCTAGGCACCAAACCAAATTACGTATATTTTCTTTAAGGGTCAAATAGGGTCTCCTATTTTCCTTCATTGATTTTATTATTATACTCTTACTTTGTTTAAAAACAATGGTAAGAAATTACAACATTGAATATCTTTTTTGGTCCTAAAGCTATGATAAGTGTTACCATAATTAAATACTCCCAAAAGCTCTCAAGAGTCCTTATTTTACTATAACAAAATCTTTGGTAAGATCTTTGGTTTGAATAAGGAAACTAATTATGAAAACTAAATCTCTTATTTCCTAATCTCTGTTTCATTGGAGATCTTGATTTGTTTATTGTGTTAGGACTCCTCAGCTCGTGTATATAAAGATGAGCAACTCGTGCAGAACAAGATAGAGCTTCATATGATACACAGAGAATACGCAGTGCATATATAGAGAGAAACTGAGAGCTTTGCTAGATAACTGAATGCAGTTTTGGATGCAGCTTCATCACAAGCTACAATGTTGTTTTTGCTGTTTGCTTTCCTAAGTTGTAAGGTAACTTATTTTTTAATCTCACATATTCTATACTTTTTATTTTTGTGGGTTTTCTTTCCCAGACTTGTTGTCTTGTGATAGGTTTGATATTTTGATGATTTCACAATTTATTTTGTTTCATAATCCTCTTTAGTGAAATCTTTTTTAGGTTTGATATTTTGATGATTTCACAATTTATTTTGTTTCATAATCCTTTTTAGTGAAATCTTTTTTAGGTTTGATATTTTGATGATTTCACAATTTATTTTATTTCATAATCCTTTTTAGTGAAATGTTTTTTACGATGAGGTTGGATCTACAAGCAGCTTGTTTGATAAATATCTGTTTTATTACTACTCTAATTAACTTAAAAACTTCCACTGTTTACGTTTTTTGATTTTTTGGTTACTTTTTTTGATTTTTTGATTTTTTGGTTACTTTTTTTGATTTTTTGGCTAATTCACATCCGGGTGCAACTGCATAGACATATTTTTTGAATCACAGCTACCGTTAATCTTTTAGTTTCCCCGTCAATCCAAAATATGTTATATAACAGAGACATAAAACAATAATAGACCTAATACCCAAAACACAAAATCAACACCCTAAACAAGATCAAAATTGAATCTAAATGCAAAGACTACAGAAAACAATGCACATTAAAAAAAATATATTATTGAAATTAAATTCAGTTAACTCGTTTCTTTAAAAAAAGAAAAGAAAAAAGATATGAAGTTGCACAAATTAATGTCATATGAAACCGCCCAAATTAATCTACTAAGTATAGAATCTTCATCGTTGACTCATAATTGGTTTTCCGATGCCCGCCGGTCTCACCATATGTATTTGATTCACCTTTCCGCCAGTATTCTGTGGAAGAATACCGTTCGCATTCTAGCTGTGCGGCGTCCTCTCACCGACGGTGTTGGTGGAAAACTCCCTGACGTCGTTGCTGTTGTCTGATGCTCCGTAGTAGGAAATTCATGCCGACACAACGGACAATTGTTCTTCTGATTAAGCCACGGGATAATGCAATCGGTGTGAAAATAATGGCGGCAAGACAATTTGTTGACTTTCTCCAGCAGCTTAAACTTCTCTGAACAGATGGCACATGACCCTGCATTAACCGGCAGCTGTTTTAAAATAGGGCGGGATAGGGTGAGTTGGTCGGCTTTGAGATCGTTTATGAAGGAATTGGAGGCTGGGGTCGGGCGGGGTTCGTAGTTATCATTAGTCTCAGAAACAATTCCATCAACCAAAGTGTTGTATTCATCTATGTCAAAGAAGAAGGAGGTGTTGGGTGGTGTTGGGGGTTGGGGTGGGGTGGTTGGTGATGGTGGTGGAGCGGTGAAAGAGAACATAGAATATTCTTGAAGGGGTGGTTGGGGGAGGAGGGCTAATAATTGGCAGTTAGGACAGCGGTAGGAGGCGGTGTTGGCGCAGATGTTTATCGGGATAAAACGACGGGTGCATCTACGGCATATCACGTAGCCATGGAAATCATGGGATTCTGGCGGCATCTTCGGTAGGATTTGTAAAAACTGAGCAGAAAACAGAAAACAATGGAACCTAAGACAAAACAAGAACAAGAACAAGAAGCAGGAGACGAGATAGAGGAAGGCACAATTATATAGATGGATTCGGAAATAAAGAAAATGGCAGTTTCCTAGTAGATTCATAGACTTGCAATCAATTACTTGAATTAATTGCTTAGGGTTTACAGATTAGGTCGTCCAGGGTACGGATGTAGCTGCCGGTAATTTGTATTACATTTTATATTTTATTAATTACGTATTTTATGATTTTCAATAATATATATACATATATATCAAATATTAATTTTACTCAATAAGTTTCACTGATTTTTTTAAAATAAAACGATAATAGGAAGAGAGGGGGTATTATTTTTATAATTAAATAATTGTCATCTTTTCAAACTTTATCTTTTAAAAACACTTTTACCACTTTACATTTATTTACATGCATTAATTAGGGCTACATGCTCAAGGGCATTAAAGGAAAAACCACAAATTTTACCAATATTTATAGTATAATCAATTATTTTTCTTAAATAATGTGCCAAATCAAATAAAGCAATAATTTGAAAACAGAGTGAATATTATTTTTAGGATAATGCTAGGGCCACTCTAATAACACATAATTTTGGGTACCAAATGATGTGGCATCTTATGTATCATATTGTTAACATAACTTTTTAACTTATTGTGGAGCCCACAAAATGCCAAATAAGATGACACATTGGAAACCACATCATTTAGTGCACAAATTTGAGTGCTCATTGAGTGACTCTAGCATACTCTTATTTTTATTAGGCCTACCTTATTTTTTACCATTGTACTTTGGTTCCAAACCACTTTAACTAACTACTACTCCTTTTTATTTGAGGTGATCTCCTGTAAGACAACATTACGAATTCTTATCCGTAAGATAGATATCCAGGTTAAATGAGTCAAAATTTAGAAATCTCAATGCAATTCCTTAGTTTTTTAAATATTACAGCGTCATCCTTCATGTTTATATATGCAAAGTGTCACTTTTTACTATTAACAATGTCACTTTGTAATATAAAATGCGTTGCTTTTGACACTAAGATTATAACTTTAGATTTTTAATGAAAATTATCATATTTTTTTCCCTAAAAAGTGTTACTTTTTTGGCTTAAATGTGTCACTTTTGACCTTAAATGTGCAACTTTTACTTTGCAAAGTGTCCCGTTTTTTTATAAATGAAAATCATTACGCTTGACAATAAAGTGTCTCTTTATAGCAATAAAAGTGTCACTTTTTAGCATTAAATATGTTACTTTTGACCCTCGAAGTATCATTTTGCCTTATAAATAAAATCATCGTTATTGACTTTAAAAGTGTCACTTTTTAGCATTAAATGTATCACTTTTTAACATGAAATGTTTCACTTTTTATCATTAAAAGTGTCACTTTTGGTTCTATAAATATCAGTTTGTATTTTAACTTTGTATTTTAATGAAAATAATAATAATTTTTCATTGTGTCACTTTTGAACTTAAAAAGTGTTACTTTTGCCTTTTAAATGTGTCACTTGACATTTTGTCAAAGTTCACTAGGGTCTGTCAAGAATCCTAAGGCAAATGAAGTTAATAGAGAGCTCACGGAGCTGACAAATGATTAAATTGTAAAGATTAGGAAGGAAGAAATTTTCGACAGCAACTGTTGGAAAACCAAGGACACCGGATCAAAAAGAACATCTTAGCCGGCCATCAAAATAATAACTCATTTTTTAGTATAGAAGGACTCAAATAGAAAACCTCCAGTCAAAGTTTAGAGCTTCCGAGTTCTGCCTTTGACTAGCTCAGCTAAACCATTTTTACGAGTCATAGTAACATGTTGTATATTTATTATGACCTACGAATTCCTAAATGAAGCTCTGTCTTAATGATCCGTCTTATCAAATTACGTCTTACATAAGTTTTTATCTTTTTATTTACATTCATCTCATCCTACCGAGAGTGTTGTTTCTAATTTGACAAATGTGTTAATGAGTCGTGTGTTAATTCAACCACGTGTCATAATAGAGCGCAAGTAACACGTCAACATTTTTAGGATAAAAAATGAATAAGAACTCTTAGCATGTAGAATGGAAAAATTAAAGACAAATTGTAGTGTAGTCAAGTTGTATATTGGAACCTAAGTACAATGGTTCAATATGGTATTGGGCCTTTTTATTAGGGGGAAAAATATGAATAAGTCTCACTAAAAAATCTCATATCCAAAAAGTCTCAAAACTTATTCTTCTATCTATAAAGTCTCAAAGTTAAACTTTTAATATCAAATAATCTAAAACTTAACGCTTCTTTTAATTTCGTTAGAGTATAATGTTTTATTTGAAAAGAAACTCATTTTTAGCTTCAATGATTTTAATGATTCAATATTTTACATATAATAATAATAATAATAATAATAATAATAATAATAATAATAATAATAATAATAATAATAATAATAATAATAATAATTATTATTATTATTATTATTATTATTATAAATTTTTTTGTTTTTTTTAAAATAGATTGGAGGGAACATAGACCGTACCACAACCCTTATTTTTTTTAATTAGTTTAATACCTTGAAAGTCAACAATTATATATATGATGTCTTTGGTGTAGCTTGAATAAATGATGCTTTTGGTGAGACTTTGAACATCCGACCTCTTGGTTGAGAGTAGTTAAGTACCAGGGTGCATTTGGTTGAGTTTGAACATTCGACATCTCCATTAAGATAAGTGAGTAGTTAAATGGAATCTTTGGGTAATGCTTGAACAACAATAATGTCTCTGAAAAAGCTTGAACACCCGACCTCTCCACTGAGTTGTAAAGCCATTGGTGTCTCTAGTTATATTTGAACATCCAACCTCTCTTCTCAGTTAGCTAGGAGAAGTAAGCAGTATCAATTGAGCTAGTGCTCATTGGTATAATAATAAAATTAATAATAAAAAAACAACAAAAAATAACTTACTACAATATAATGATAATATTTAAAAAATTGCTATTTATATCATTATAGTTCTTAATAATGTTATTATTAATAATAAATAATAATATTAATATGATTATCATTATTATTACTACTATGACTACTAGTCTACTACCACAATTTCATATAGCGTAAATGTTAAGTTTTAAAATCTAAGTATGAAAAGATTAATATAAGATTTTATAGATTTGAATAGTTGTTTTGGGATCGTTGTAAAATATATTTCTTAACTAAACTTTTGGTATTTAATGCTAATAGTGTTAACGAAGATAATAATAATGTTATTATATTAGTAATATTATTGTTCTCGCAATAATATTGTAATAATAATAAAAAAACTTCAATATAATTTTTATCATCATTGTCATAAATGAAAAAATAAATAAATTTTCGTATAAATGAAAACTTTTAACATAACTGATTTCGTATATATGTTAAGTTTTGGACTATTTTCTATTAAATTTTGAGTTTTGGACTTTTTGTATACAAGAATTATTTTTGGAACTTTTTAAATATAAGAATTTTTTGGTGGGGCTTTGTAGCATTTATCCTTTTTTTTATTATTAAAGCGTACAAAGGAGTGGATTACCGGGGTTGACTCAGTTAAGTTTTGTAACGATTTAAACTTTGAAAATCTAAAACTCAAACTCAAATTCAGCTAATATTATTTTTCTTACCTATCTCAAGCTTGGCTCGAAATATTCATATAATTTTCCAATCATCGGTTGAACAACATAATAATAGAATCACTAGATATATCTATATTATAAAACAACTCGGTCAGTTGGTAAAAGCTAACTACTGGCTTAATTAATTTTTAGCAAAGACAAGTATCGAACAACATTAACTCTCACATATCTGAAATGGGCTCCAAATCTGCTGTCCCCTATTCCTATCCCAATACCTGTCACACCAATCCATGGCTGCCACGTGTTCAATTGGTTTTTACCCCCACTTAACCTCCTAATCCTTCCGTCAGCCTCTTCCGTTAGACTCCTAATACTTCATTCCGTTAAATCAGTTAGGGTAAAAAAAATTGGGAAAAAACTTGTCTAACAGTTGAAGCCGGTAGACAAGCCGACGCAACCACCACGTACGTCTTCCTCTCTCACCCTCTCTCTCGCCATTGTTGGTCTGCCATGCTGCTCAACTGGAATCTCTCTCGGAAACTCTCTATCTCTCTCTACCCAAAATCAGTCGGGCAATTGAAGCCGGTAGACAAGCCGATTATCGATCAATAGTCGACGCAACCACCACGTCTTGCTCTCTCACCCTCTCTCTCATCAGCGTGGTGGCTATGTTCACCGTGATTTAGCCCCTGAGAATTTGGTGCTTGTACCTAGTACTGATACTAGTACGGGGTATATTGCAAAAATTGGTGATTATGGATCAGCAAAGTTGATTAAGAACATTGACAAGTTGAGGTTACTGGAGCCTTACTTGAGAGGGAGAATTAGGTATTTGTCTCCCGAGGCATTAATCAATAGTGTGCAAGTGCCAACTTCTGATGTTTGGGCCCTTGGGTGTATTGTTGTTGAAATGATGACTGGGAAATCGGTTTGGGAAGGGAAAACAAATTCTGAAATTCATGATATTCTGTATGCTATTGGAAAAGGGCGGAAAGCGTATTCTGATCTTATTCCTATGGGGTTATCCAAAGAGGTAAAGGATTTCTTGAGGGGCTGTTTTGCAACGAAAATTGACGAGAGATTGACTGCTAGTGAGCTCTTGTGTGACCCCTTTGTTGCAGGGTCATTAGATGATGAAGAGGGGGAGGAGAGTGCCAGCTTGTTGAAGATGATCTCAAACTGTTCGTTGAGTTTTAAGGCTTTCCAAAATGACGTGATATACAACAGATTGATGAATGCCAAAAGGAATATCTTCAAATGCAATTCATCTCGTAGTTTGCCTAACATTGTTCTTGCTGGGGCTTAGCAATGATCTGCAATCCCCTGTAAATGGTGTAGCAGTGATCATAATCATATCCCGGTGAATCTATTCTATTTTTATTGCAACCCCAAAATTCTATGTTATCAGTTTTTCGTAAATGAGTTCGATTTTGCATCATATTCTGAGACTATATTTTTACTTATTATTGTCTCGATTATTTTCTTTCTGTCAGTTTTATGTACTTCAGATTGACTTTTTTTTATAGCAATTATCACACTAACTGAAAAATCAGTTGGAACTTGAGAGCTTCAACAATCCCCTTTACTATTGATTGCCTGAGATTTCTAGGTTATCATTGATGCCTGAAGACCTTACTGCTAGAAGAAGGCAGGAAAGATAAGCTTCTTAGACTCCACTATTTTCGTGATTCTGTGGAATTCCGTAAGTACCTACTTAGGTCTTGTTAGTAACCACTAAAGGGGTATTACATCTTGCACATATGATTGCAGCATATGAACAAATAAATGATTAAACAAATAAATGATTAATTATTACTAAGTACTAAATTTCTAACACAAGGTGCTTTTGTTAGTACTCACTCCATAAAATAAAACGAGGATCCATTTTTGTTCCTGAGCATTGACAAAAAACAAAAATAAATACTCATTTTGGGATGAGGTAGATATTAGCACATGCTATAACCTGGGGGGGGGGGGTTGGTAAGGTAAGAGACTGCCTCAATCACTTTCAGAGTTTCAGGTACCCATTTCCTTTTATTTGTTAATACAATATATTTTCGTACACACACACGCACATATATATATTTTTTACTTCTTTTTCAATTGATAACTCTGCCTGTGATTACACAGCCGGTCCCAAGCCCGGATAAAGGAGGAGGGTCAATTTATAATGTATATTATTTCGTTTTATGTCTTTTACCTAATTGTTTTTGAAGTGTGGGTGTTGTGTTCCTGTATTTGTAATTAGCATGTGTCGTCTCGGTTTTCTAATTTTCTTGGAGTGCCCGGCTTATGCCGAGTTTATTGACAAGTAGCTCTGCAGGCAATATGGAAGCCTTGTTCTTTCTAATCATCAATGCACCAAAGCCTATTGTATTAACTTCCTATCTTCTCCTAATGTCACCATTTGTAGCTGGATATTACAGTTGTGGAAGTGGTTAAGATTGCTGCAATTTTCAGTGCTTGTGATCCAAATCTACAAAGGGAACAATGAGTATGTTGTTACTTGTACTGGATGAGTGTTCCAATGTTGGTGGTTGTGTAGAATGGTTTTTGAAGAAATCTTAATCTCTTAGCACGTCTTGGGAATGCTAACAGTTGGGCAAGGTTGGTTGAAAACAGCCCATGTTTAATTGAATCAATTTCCTAGGACTGTAGTAAAAACTCTTATCGTTGCCAACACAACGAAACAAAACAAAACAAAAAAGATAGTGAGGATAGATCTAGAACTACTGGCTACTAAAGAGAGGACACTGTTAGTACCCATGCTTTGGCAAGTATTTTAATCATGGAGGTCTAATGTGAGTGTGATCATAGAATTAGGGGAAACCAAAAAGTAGTCTGTGGTTAGCATTGCTAGATAATCTTCAAATTAGAACAGTCTCCATTGAACAAGATTTGACCAATGAGTCATCGTTGATAACCCTAAACTGAAATAGTATTTGAAGGCTAGGTAATAAAAGCATGAATATAATGAAGCTACCAGCTTCTTACATGGTTTTTGGTTCTACAAGGTAGGATAAACAATACCAGTAACAACACAAAAGATAACAGGGTCCAACCAGTTCCCTACAAGCAAACCACACGTGAAATACAACCTTTAAGCACATATAAGCTAGATATCATCCTATAGAAGCATGAACAATCCAGAGGGAGTCCACAACAAAGTCTACAAACTACTACAGAAAATTATCCATGTTCGACTCTCTAAATAAGTCCAAAAACAAAGTTCACAGAATCACAGATGCAGGCATTCCTCTCCGATAAAAAAATTCTGCAACCCAGACTATTAGCTCATGTGTTCTTTGAAAGGATATAGCAACGCTAGCGATGTCAAATGGAGAAAAGAGTCCCACCAAAGATATAAGGGTTCCTTATTGATTATAAATTTTACATCTCCGCTATAGATTAAGAGTGCAGGTTCTAGCCACATGTACAAGTATGAAGTATGTTCACCAGGAAGTATAGGAAGTATGATCTAGAAATTCCTACCTAGGCTACCACATAGTGAGTGTCACATAGCCAGTGCCAAGAAGCAATAAGGGTTGTTTATGGGCATTTATGAATATGATACACAGGAACATACAGAGAGCTAGGCCATTCTTGTAAGTGGCGTGCTACTGCACTGCACCAACAACAAAAAAAGGCTTTGAATACATCTTAATTGTGGAAAATATTCCCTCTAGCCAATCCTAAGTAGTTGGACAAGGATTAGTTGAGTTGAGTTAATAAGGGGGGAAAGAAACTCTACCAGAAAGATATGAGGATTACAAAAGAATGAATGACAGGAGAGGTCTCTGAAGAGATGGAGGAAAATCCAAAGAAAAAACACATAGAAAAACAAAGACATTGTACCATAAGAAACATGGCAGCCCACACTTTCTGATTCTGACGCTTCCGAAAAATATATAGTTCACCAATTGCTGTTATTATATTTGTCACATTCTTCAGAATCGTCACCATAGTAATATTTATGTACTTCAAACTAGAGAGAGGACAAGTGTATTGGCAAGACATAGTTAAGCATTCAAGTACACCCTGAAACTCTTCATGGTTAATTAACCAGACAGTTGCAACAACGTAATCACGTAGAAGCAATTGTTAACAGATATTGGCCAAAGGAAAGCAACAAGGTCTGTTTCCTTCGTACTTTCCACTGTTGGTTATGACCAAGCTGACAATGGCTGGCCAATGATCAAATAGTAAGAGTAAGGCTCTGAGCTAACTCTCGTCATGCTAATTGAAGTTCTTATCTTCCACTGAAGAAAAGCTATACTTGATACAAGGAACCGAAAAGAACAAACTTCTACCTTGTGTACAAGCATAAATATTGACTGCATGCATCTTATCCTTGAAATACCCTCAACGGCCTCAAGAAAAAAATTTCAAGATCTCAAATACTCTTGACCAATAAACAGCCAATATTGCTGTCGATGAACATTACTCTTGACCAATAAAAAGTAGTCGATGAACAATCTTTTGGATGTAATCTCAGTTGCTTGTGAAAACTTTATTGCAGCAAAACAGTATGTAAATACAGTAAAATTATCTCTAAAAGGTCACAAAGAAATAACGTAAAACAAAATTAGCCCTTGTGAACTCGTTTGAAGTCAAAAACTTAAAAAACAACAATAAATTACATTAATAGCAGTTCTCGGCACTCAAACTCGTTTACTCAAACAATAGCGAAACAATAGTTTACTCGTTTTTAATTGCGTTGTAATATATTTGTTTATAATCATTTCAGTTACAATTTTATTCTGAAACTCTTTTGCACTCTTTCAATGAACCATATGCTAGGAAGGAGATCCTCATTTTATTACATCACTGCAAAAAACCAACCAGAACTTGGAAGAACTACACACTGTTGTACCTTCCAACAAAAACTACAACGTGCAATCTCCGGAAACTGCAGCTGAATTCAAAGCGTGCAATCTCCGGAGACCAAGCCTCACTTCTATAGCCTTCATATTCAAACTTTCACAGAAACATCTCTCAAACTGCCAAAGCATTCAATCCAGTTGCAGCTAAAGATTTTGTTAACAAATAAAAGCAAAAAACTATCTATGATTAAATCAATAGAGCTAACAAACAAGCACAGAATAGCGACTAAAATCCATGCATAGTCAAAAATTAAAAATTAGAAAATCAAGAAGAAAACTTAATTCCAAAGAAGCTACAGAGAGATGTCCGGCAGTAACATTGAACAAAATTGCAGCAAAGCGTAATTTTAGTTGCTTATGAAAACTTAATTGCAGCAAAAATGTATCTAAATACAGTAAAATTAACTTTAAAAGGCCACAATGTAATAACGTTGAACAAAATTAGCCCTTGCATGAACTCGTTTGAAGTCAAAAACTTTAAGAACACCAATAAATTATATTGTTCAAATCAAAACATTAATCAATGCCATCTCATGTTTTGCTATAAAAGTTAAATATCTCAAGTCTTGTCGGTCAAAAGTCGCTTGAATTCTCACTCCTTTCACATATTTGGGTTAGATCTTTTCAAAGCGCCCATCCTTGGTATCCTTGTGGTGGCATGCTTAACATGTTTGTGGCAAGATGTTGATGATTCCTGGCAAAGTAATCATCTTGGTACATTTGTGGTTGAATGACTGTCACAAAAAGAAATATTAAGGGTTGTTTAATGTATGAAAATGTGACTTAACAAAACAGTGAACAAGCATCTTATCATCACCGGAGAAAAGATTACATGTGTGAACGGTGGTCGTATTAAGGGTGGAAAGTGAGGTGAAACACCATGTAGTGAGGGTGGTAATTGAGATGATACAGACCCAATCATGGAACTTTGGACATAGAATCTATCAACGGCGCTATGTTGTGGCTGAAGTTAACAAAAAAAGAAATTATAAACAACTAAGGGATTTTTAAAGTAACTATTATGAAGATGAATAAATTAATTAGATGACAATTTTCATTTTTAAATCCACATTATAAAGTTAATTTAAATAAACAACGTAAAGCTATATTAGGATTGGAAAACACACCTGATTAAATCCCAATTCTTCATCTTCTTCAACTACATCGAAACAAAATCCATATTATTATTGCAAAAGGCAAGCTTATTTTTTCCTTTAGACGTATTCTTTCTAATGGCTCTCTAAAGCCCCTTTTGGCCTCTTGCTAGATTTACTAGCACCGACGGCTTTGGTTTAATTCCTTTCACTTTAGGAATGCTACCATTACCAAGAGTATCATCAACATGGGTCTTTGGATGTTGCTCAGGAGGCTTTTCATTCACTTTATCCAAGCTCAAGTCCACTTGTTCCATCAAAGTCTCAATGCCACATTTAGCAATTTCATATGAACGTTTATTTCCCGAAGCTCTAGTTACCAACTGAGTATACAATCGACACAAATTTTTGTAACGTATTACCATCATTGCCTTTGGATCTCCTTCGACTGTAGTACTCTCAGAGTTAGTCACCACAATCCCTTTTTTTGCTCCTTTTGTCCACCTTTTTAATATGTATTGCTCAGGAATCTTAACCACATTTTTCGAATTAAGAACTTTCAATGCATGTGAACATAACATTCCCGAGAATTCAAACTTCTTACAACTACATGAAATGGTGCCTTCTGATAAATCACATGTGACAATATGGTGATAATTCTTACCATAAGGAGTAATATTATATTTGGCAATTGTCCCAGACTCATCTAAACAAGCATACCGCAATCATGCGCCTTACACAATTCTCCTTGAAACCACTTGAATGCTTCTAATGTGTACACAATCAAAGACATGCTTCAAAATTTCCACCGGGAATGAAATAGATGGAATAGAACTATACTCCCGAAAATCAGCAGTGGATTCTTCACACCGACGGTCATTAATTAATCTCTCAAAATGATGGAAAAATTGCAATAAGTCATGCTTATAACTAACATACCTTTTTATCACACTGTTCATACTCTCACTTCGCTGAGTGGTAGTCATGTCTGCACAGAAAGTTTGTCGACCATAAACTAATGCCCATTTTTCTTTTATCTTGAACAAACGGTTCAACCATTCATTCTCATGGAGATTATATTTATGAAGCATCCCATTCCATGCTCCTATAAATTCCTCCTCTTCGTCATAATCATATATGCAGCTACTAAAATCTTTTGCAAAGTCTTTAAACCTTCCAAATACAACACTCAGACTCATGGCCGCATTCTGATATATATGCCAAATACATAGACGATGAAACACTTCAGGCCATTCTGAAGCTAATCCTTTAACTATTCCTGAACCTTGATCGGTTAGAATAGTCTTAGGTTTTTTCCGCACATAGCCTTCGCAAAGGTGGAAAATAACCATATAAAAGTTTCGTGTGTTTCATCATACAACAAAGCAACACCAAAAATAGTAGTCTGCTTGTGATGATTTACCCCAACAAATAATGCAATTGGGCGACCGTCTTTATGCTTTCTATAAGTTGTATCAAAACAAACCACATCACCGAAACAAGAATAATCTGCCATCATCATAGCATCCGCCCAAAAAATGTTTGTGATCAAGTCATTCTCATCAACTTGTATCGCATAAAAGAAATTTGGATCCTCTGTCTTCATTCTTTGCAAGTATTCCAGTACACCTCCAGTATCACCTACCTTCATTTCCACAGTTCGTTTAGATCTCAAATAATTCCTGTAATCTAGTGGAATAAACCCAAGATTCTCACGTCCACCAACTTGTCTCGACATATATTCAAAAGCTTCCTTAGGACGAATTCCCGAGCTATCAACCATATTTGCTTCAGCTGCTTGAGCAGGAGCAATCTTTCGATGGGACCGATATAAATAAGTCTTACTTGGAGTAGTTAGACAATGAACATGCTCAGCAACAAAATTGGTTACCTGATACTTACCATTCATTCGGCAGTTAACTTTCAACATGGCTCGACAACCACATCGTGTCTCAGAACGATGAACTTTCACATTGACAGCTCGCTTATCTTTTCCCCGATGACCTTCACGATTGCAACAAAATATTCTATCTAATATCTTCCCACTTCTGTCTGTGTGTGCTTTACTTACTCGAGTACCAAAACCCGCTTTCTTTGCGTAATCGTTATAAAATATATGTGCAGCTTCTTCTGTTTCAAAATCCATCCCAATCTGCGGAATATCTTCCTTCGACATTTTCATATGAATTTTTTCAATATTTATCACCTCAATATTTTTTGATGCACAATCAAATATTTTATCACAACTACCTTCGTTTCTAGGTGAATCCCCAACCACTTTAAAGTCCAACCGACGGCATGACGAAGGATTACCTTCGAAAGTATTATTTATGTCCATACCTTAGAGAGGCTGAAATTTGTGAGACTCGATTGGGGGCGACCCTACAGAAAGAGGGAGAGGGAGGGGTAGAGAGAGATAGAGAGTTTGCAGGAAATCATATGAGATTCAATTGCCCGACTGATTTTGGGTAGAGAGAGATAGAGAGTTTCCGAGAGAGATTCCAGTTGAGCAGCATGGCAGACCAACAATGGCGAGAGAGAGGGTGAGAGAGGAAGACGTACGTGGTGGTTGCGTCGGCTTGTCTACCGGCTTCAACTGTTAGACAAGTTTTTTCCCAATTTTTTTTACCCTAACTGATTTAACGGAATGAAGTATTAGGAGTCTAACGGAAGAGGCTGACGGAAGGATTAGGAGGTTAAGTGGGGGTAAAAACCAATTGAACACGTGGCAGTCATGGATTGGTGTGACAGGTATTGGGATAAGAATAGGGGACAGCAGATTTGGAGCCTCTGAAATGTATGTCAAAGTTTATTTCCACGGATTCCCTCCCTCTTTCCTCTTCTTTCTCTCTCTTCAAGTTAGATTCTCTTTCTTTTTCTCTCTCCATTTCTCTCTCTTCCTCTCTTTTTTGCGTATTCTTCTCATTTCCATATTCTTCTTCCTCTTCCTCTTCTTCTTCAAACACTCTCTCGTTTTCTTCATCCTAGCCTCCTAGTTTATATATTTCGGTTTCCTCCTCCTCGGTTAATCTACCTCGATTTATTTCTCTCATCCCTAGTTCTCTCTCTCACTCGTCGAAATTTGTAAGTTCTCTCTGTCGGTTTATCTCTCTCCGAGTTTATGTTTGAGTTGTGGGTTTTAACTTGAGATTTATCAATCGCAAATTTTCTGGGTTTTAATTTGATTTTTCATTATTTATGATTTATGGGTTTCTCAGTAATTCAAATTTGTGGGTGAGAAAATTGGTTTTAGGTTTGGTGGAGTTTTGATAGGGTTTCAAGGCTTTATAAGAGCGGGGAATCACTTTCACTCACTGATCGCTCGCTGCGTAAAAATAACACAGAGTTTCTTAGGGCTTCAAGCCTTTGTGAATTGTGTCCCTCAAAGTGAAGCCGGGCACTGCTATTTATAGTTGGATTTGTACTTCATCGGCTTGTACCGTGCGCTTGGGAGTTTGTGCTAATTCTCATGCCGTAAACGCACTATTAAGGAATTGGGCGCCACCCCTATATAAACTGGGAGCCACACACACTTTGAGTGTGGGTGGCACCAACTTAGGCCAAGTTCTTTCATTTTTTGCACTTTAACCCCTGCATTTCACTGTTTTGCGCATCCTACTTTTTCCGTTTGTATTTTCAACCCTGTAACTTGACATTTGTTAAGTTTTAACATGTCTTGATATTTCATGTCATGTTACATACCAGGGGTACGAAATTGGGGTGTCTACAGTCCCAAATAAGCATATCAATTTGTGCCAATTAAAATTTGAAGTGTAACCATGCCTATTAATTAGTGGACGGTTTGAGGCGGGCAAATACGAGCAGAAATTGCCATCTCTAATGGCTAGACATCAAACCAAATTACGTATACTTTCTGTATGGGTAAAATAGGGTTGTCCTCTTTTCTTTCATTGATTTTATTGTTGTACTCTTACTTGGTTTAAAAACAATGATAAGAAGTTACTACATTGAATATCTTTCTTGGTCCTAAAGATATGATAAGTGTTACCATAATTAAATACTTCCAAAAGCTCTCAAGAGTCCTTATTTTACTTTGACAAAATCTTTGGTAAGATCTTTGGTTTGAATAGGGAAACTAATTATGGAAATTAAATCTCTTATTTCCTAATCTCTGTTTCCTTGGATATCTTGATTTGTTTATTGTGTTAGGACTCTTCAGCTTGTGTATATAAAGACGAGCAACTCGTGTAGAACAAGATAGAGCTTCAGAGGATACACAGAGAATACCCAATGCATATATAGAGAGAAACTGAGCGCTTTGCTAGATAACTAGATGCAGTTTTGGATGCAGCTTCATCACAAGTTGCAATGTTGTTTTTACTGTTTGTTTTCCTAAGTTGTAAGAAAACTTATTTTTTAATCTCAGGTATTCTATACTCTATCTGTGTGGGTTTTCTTTCTCAAACTTGTTGTCTTGTGATAGATTTGATATATTGATGATTTCACAATTTATTTTGTTTCATAATCCGTTTTAGTGAAATCTTTTTGGCCATAAGGTTGGATATACAACCTGCTTGTTTGATAAACATCTGTTTTATTACTACTTTAATTAACTTAAAAACTTCCACTGTTTACGTTTTTTTTTTATTTTCTGGTTAATTCATCTCTGGATCCAGCTATATCAACAAATTTTTTTGAATCATAGCTACCGATAATCTTTTAGTTTCACCGTCAATCCAAAATATGTTATATAATAGAGATCACATAAAGCAATAATAGACCTAAAATACCCAAAACACAAAATCAACACCCTAAAAAAGATCAAAATTGAATCTAAATGCAAAGACTACTGAAAACAATGCACATTAAAAAAATATTATTATTGAAATTAAATTTAGTTAACTCTTTTCTTTAAAAAAAGAAAAGAAAAAAGATAGAGTAGTTAATGTCATATGAAACCGCCTAAATTAATCTACGAAGTATAGAATCTTCATCCTTGACTGATAATTGGTTTTCCGATGCCGCCGGTCTCACCATATGTATTTGATTCACCTTTCCGCGAGTTCCGCGAGTATTCTGTGGAAGAATACCGTTCGCATTCTAGCTGTGCGGCGTCCTCTCACCGACGGTGTTGGTGGAAAACTCCCTGACGTCGTTGCTGTTGTCTGATGCTCAGTAGTAGGAAACTCATGCCGACACAACGGACAATTGTTCTTCTGATTAAGCCACGGGATAATGCAGTCGGTGTGAAAATAATGGCGGCAGGACAATTTGTTGACCTTCTCCAGCACCTTAAACTTCTCTGAGCAGATAGCACATGACCCTGCATTAACCGGCAGCCCTTTTAAAATAGGGCGGGATAGGGTGAGTTGGTCGGCTTTGAGATCGTTTATGAAGGAATTGGAGGCTGGGGTCGGGCGGGGTTCGTAGTCATCATTAGTCTCAGAAACAATTCCATCAACCATAGTGTTGAATTCATCTATGTCAAAGAAGAAGGAGGTGTTGGGTGGTGTTGGGGGTTGGGGTGGGGTGGTTGGTGATGGTGGTGGAGCGGTGAAAGAGAACATAGAATATTCTTGAAGGGGTGGTTGGGGGAGGAGGGCTAATAATTGGCAGTTAGGACAGCGGTAGGAGGCGGTGTTGGCGCAGATGTTTATCGGGATAAAACGACGGGTGCATCTACGGCATATCACGTAGCCATGGAAATCATGGGATTCCGGCGGCATCTTCGGTAGGATTTGTAAAAACTGAGCAGGAAACAGAAAACAATGGAACCTAAGACAAAACAAGATCAAGAACAAGAACAGAAAGCAGGAGACGAGATAGAGGAAGGCACAATTATATAGATGGATTCGGAAATAAAGAAAAAGGCAGTTTCCTAGTAGATCATTGACTTGCAATCAATTACTTGAATTAATTGCTTAGGGTTTACAGATTAGGTCGTCCAGGGTACGGATGTAGCTGCCGGTAATTTGTATTACATTTTATATGTTATTAATTAATCACTACTCTTTTTTTATTTAATTACATTCATCTCATTCTACCCAGAGTTTTGTTTCTAATTTGACGAAATGTGTTTACGATTTTCAATATATATATCAAATATTAATTTTACTCAATAAGTTTCACTGATTTGTTTTAGAAAATAAAACGATAATAGGCTGAGAGGGGGTATTATTTTTATAATTAAATAATAGTCCTCTTTCCAAACATTATCTTTTAAGAAACACTTTTACTACTTTATATTTATTTACATGCATTAATTATAGCCACATGCTCAAGAGCATTAAAAAAAATCATATATTTTACCAATATTTATAATACAGTTAATTATTTTTTTTAAACGATTTAGGGAATCAAATAAAGCAATAATTTGAAAACGGAGTGAGTATTATATTTATTAGGCCTACCTTTTTTTTATCATTGTACTTTGGTTCCAAACCACTTTAGCTAACCAATATTTTTTTTATTTGAGGTGATCTCCTGTAAGACGGACTTACGGATCTTTATCCGTAAGATGGATATCCAGGTTCAATGAGACAAAATTCAGAAATCTTAATGTAATCCCTTAGTTTTTTTAAAAATTACAGCGCTACCCCTCATGTTTATATATGTAAAGTGTCACTTTTTACTATTAATATTGTCACTTTGTAGTATAAAATGTGTCACTTTTGACTCTAAGATTGTTACTTTGGATTTTTAATGAAAATTATCATTTTTTCCCTAAAAAGTGTTACTTTTTTGACTTAAATGCTTCACTTTTGGCCTTAAAATGTGTAACTTTTACTTTGCAAAGTGTCTCATTTTTTATAAATGAAAATTATTACGTTTGACAATAAAGTGTCACTTTGATCAGATAGGCCGAAAAGATTGTGCCTCATCTTCTAGAACACCGAATCAGACACGACTCGAGATCAGATCTGCCTCCCTTTGAATACATCAACGCCACGAGTAACCTGACCTCGTCCCAAAGACTTAATTTACTTAAAATACCTCCCCACAATTCTTCTCATGAATCCTCCAATCACCCTTCACCTTCATCTCTCCTATTGCTGTAATCATTATCGATGTTTGTTTCAAAAGATGAAGAAAGCAAAAAATGGCTCGGGCAAAATGACTGTGCCTAATCAGTTTACTTCTCGGTCCCCGATTGCCGACCATGACCGAGATGTGGGGGCTACTGAAGGAACTCGACATGAGACGACCAGGGGCCCACCATTACTATATCAGCAATCCCAATTCATATATCAGAAATCTATATTATGCATCGAAAAACAAATTGTGCATAGGTAGTTTTCTTTTTATGTCTAATAAATATAAACTCTGTTGAAAAATGACTTTAAAATCTCTAGTAAATTAGAAACATTTAGATCTTGTAAATATTTTCAAATTATTAGTAAATTACTTTATCTTTTTTATGTCCTTAATTGTGATGTTCGTACGAACAACTATGTTTTCCGTATCCCTTAATTTTCTAAATTTCTATTCTCTAATTCCCTTATCTCATACAGTATCCACAAGCAATTCTCACATGCCCCCCATTATTACTCCCAACTATCTTATTTCTCTCCTTCCATAAACTTAGAATCCCTCCTCCTCTAAAGACCTCAAGCTTCGAATGTGTGTAATAAGACCCCATCCAAATCACCTCCGTCACCGTCTGCTATATCTATCCAGATTCGAGAACTTGCCGCCAATTGTCTCATGAACAGAGGGCTCGCGAATGACGTCCTCTGTCGCGATGAACTCCCGCCTCCTCCGCCGGCATATCTTGCACTCGATGCCAAAAGTGGGAAAAAATCAACGGGAGTCCAGTAGCAAAGCAATGAGATTCGATTTTCTTAACCTCTTGTACTCGCATGGCTAACAAATCAATGTCGAATCTATGCATAGCACAGAAAGCAGCAGGGTCCATACTGACATTTTGAGGGCCCTGTTTAAAATTTTAAATTAGGCCCTAAAAGTGAAAAGATAATTTCCAAATGATGAAAATAAATCACATATTTTATAGTATTATAATTTAAAACTTGGTTCATCAATTATTCCTTCAAAATCCCAATTAAAAACTTCTGAAAATTTCCACTACTCTCCATATATCTCGGACTCATATTTATGAGAGGATAACATATGGCAAAAGCTACACGGGAATTTCGTTCGTATATTCAACATAAGCATGCACGTAAGAAGACCTTAGAGCAGGAATGTCAGATTAAGGGGCAATTAAAAAAAAAACAGGTCCGAGAAAGCAGGAATGTTAGATGCAAAAGCGGAATCTCTCTAGCAGGCCTAGTAAGCTAAGAAAGTGTAAATGCTATAAGCTTCTCCGTTGTTTGTTGTTTTTTTTGTTTAATTACGCAGATCGAGATGCTGAGGGGATTGCGCTGTCGCATAAGAAACTCTTAGCTACCAACTGATTTGTATGCGAGATATGTAGCAAAGGCTTTCAGTGAGATCATAACCTTCAGCTTCATCGGCGCGGCCATAACTTGTCGTGGAAGCTGTTAATTGTAATATACTCTTTTAATTTTTTTTAATTATTTCTTCTCTAAATTGATAAAGATAGAGATAGAGATAGAGAAAGAAAAAGAAATAGAGAAAGGGAAAAGTAAAGAGAAAGGAAAAAGGAAAAGGGAAAAGGGAAAAGGAGATGGAGACTTCAGATGATAAATAGAGAAAATGTGGAAGTAGACAAAGCGATGGCTCAGGTTTTGGTAGGAGGAGGAATGGCATTTAAGGAAGAAGTTTACGAAAATAGACTTATGTAGTTTTTTTAAAAAAAAGAGATACTAGAGCGGCTAGAAATGTTGAAAAGTGTACCTGCAATTATTCCTATTAAATTCCAAAATAGAATAAAAACTCCTTCACTATACATGTATAATAATAAGCTAACACAAATCTTATGAGTCAGGGTGTAGGACCCCGAACCTTCATGTATTTGACTTCCTTGTTTTGTGTGTCGAATGGCCGTAGAAATTCTTGTTAGGCTTGTTGTGAAATGGATATGTGTGGTTAGGCTATCTATAGGTCAATACCCTAGTAGTAGGTGGTTCATACTCATATACTTATCATGGTCTCAAGTCGTAACTTGACGTTAGTTAAAATGCGATTTGGTTGATAGTTCATTTGCATAGTTATTTCTCATGACCTCAGTTGAACCCTAGGTCTTCTCTTTATTATTATTCACTTGTATATATAGACATGAACTAGTACATGTTAGAAGTGTTCTTGAGATGATGATGTGTTTAGGGCGATCGTTGCATAGCTTTCGTCTTCGTTTGTTTGTTTGAGTTCGATTTGTGTTAACAACTTGTCTTTTGGAGTTTAGACAATCTTAACCATTGCTAAACTTTGTGGAATTGTTCAATCCTATTCTTGAGTCCCTTGACTTCCTTAGGATTTCATGCTCTTTCCCATCAAATCGTTGTTTCATTCGTTACTTCGATTGTTAGTTATTGTGCTTTGTTCTGGTTTCATTCCGGGTTGTTTCGGGCGTCGTTTGCATGTGTTTCGGATGTGTTTTGAGTAAGGTATCATCCTATATTGATTGGGGTTGAGTTGGGTACCCTTTGGACTTGATTTCAAGCCATTTTCATCCTCCTAGACAAGGCGCTCACCTAGAAAAAGGACCAAGCGACCACCTAAATTGCAGTAAGTTGGATTGCTGGAAGGTGGACTAGGTGCTAGCCTAGTCAAAGGGACCAGACAGCCTTGTCCCGACTACAGCTTCGAGATTTTTTCTGATTTTGGAAGTTTTGGCCATTCTACCCTTAATGAACCCCCTCTAAACCCTCCCTAATCCACCCTACTTAGTCTTAATTGAGCCCTAACATGTTGACCTATTTGATTATCATTAAGCTTAATTATGTTTTGATTACTCCTAAACTATCACTAAGTGTACCATGGATATACCATATGTGCCTCTCCTCCTTGTGGAAGCCCTATATCCCCAAACCCTTATAATGTTCAGCCATTTTCCCTCTTTATTCTTCCCCAAATATTACGTCTTCTAGAGAGAGAGAGAGAGAGAGAGAGATGTGGCAGCCCGACCCGGACTCCAATCCGGAATCCCAAGGTCGTGCCACCAAGACAAGCTAAAGATAGATAAGCACCTGCTAATCATAATGGTGCGAGTCGGAAGTTAAGCCATCAAGCTCGAAACAGGAAGGTAAAGTCGTAACGTCGATACGAAAACAATAAAAACCAACACTTGCAGAAGCGAATCATAAGTGGGACCAAAGCCTATAATGATAAACCAAGGAATACAAGGCTGAGAGACAACTATCTCTTAACAATTCTACGACGCACGTGACACAACATTGCGCACGGGTAACAAACCATCGGCAACCAAAGGCCGGTGAACCAACAAGAACCCAACCTGATCATAAACAACCACTCAACGGCTATAACATGCCGGAGGAACAAATCAACTAAAAGAATAAGAGATTAAATACTAGACAACTAAACCAAAATCACACGACTAAAGTTGACGGAGATAGAAATAACCATAACACAATACTAGAATACGTGAGCTAAAACTTTGCTCGGGAAGACGACAAAATAACTTCTAAATAAATACAATAGCTTGACCAAACAAGTCGGCTCCCAAAATAAACGATAATAAAATACTAACATAACTACCCAAGTAAAGTTTACATAGCTTTACATCCGTGTCTCACTAGATAATAAATACAATAATAATAATAACTCCAAGCTATTGCCCGGAAGACCACCTGCTATCCAACAGGCACCCGTAGCTGCAACGCGCACTAACGAGCTTACTGCACAAACTAAGGAAAACAAACACACGAAATGAGTCATAATGACCCAGTAAGTTACTAAATGCAATTGTATGGCATAGCATGGCGTGGCATGACATAATGCACAAACATGTATAAAATCATGTTATCTTAATAGCATACCAGTAATAAACTTGTATTAAGTTATCAAGGAACATTAACTTCATAAACCACATAGCACATTATCTTTCATTTAAGTGCTTATAGTAAGCCACATAAGGGATAGAGAAGATACCCAAATAGTGCCATGATGCACGTGATTGATACATCGACATACTGAGTGGCTACGCCTCAAAAGGCAGCCCTTTCTCAATCTAGCTTAGCATAATCCACTCGCTCTATTGGTTACGAGATGGGCTAACTTCCCCACTGGGGCCAACAGTGGAGGGTGTGTGGGGTCCCAGGTACGGCGATCTATAGCGAATACATATCTTACAATTCATATAGGCGATGTATCGTCCTACCCTGACATAAAAACCAATCCAATTATTGCCAGCTGGACATACATGCAATGCACAAGTAGATATTTACTCGCATGCTCAAACAAGAACCAAGATCGACAAGAGTGGACTTATCAAATCAAGTAGGACATAAAGCTCTACACACCAATTTACAATGCACATATTTGCACACACTTAATGAGGTACTCATAATCATCAAGTTATCACCCAATCGAAAGTATCATATAAGCTCAAGGAATCACAATATGAGGACTACTATAGTCCTCTACTCGGGATTAAACCAAAGACTATTATTTTAGTCTAACAACAATCATAAATCAAGACTTAGCATTTTAGCTTCGCTTAAAAGTACACCGGACTCAACCATAGTCCCAATCGTCATATATAATTGACATCCTCAAAACCAATCTCAAGGGTACCAAAACTAAGCCGTAGTCATAACCTCGCAAGTGATTTCATGAGCACGCGACCAAATTCCCTAAGAGAGAACTCATCCAAATAATCATTTCTTAAAGATATACGAGATCATAGGTTGGTCTCTAATGCTCCGTGCTCTAACGAGCACGCTCTAAATAATCCCCAATAAGCCTCTATATCGTGGGTGTCACAAATGGGACACAATTCGAGATGCTCGGGTACTCACAATCAAAACCAACCAAACCCGAATATCGTAGGATTTCAACCCAAGGCTCATTAACATCTTATTGAACCTAATGATCCCATTGAGTCTTAATACAACGTTCCATTAATTAAGTATTTCAAACATCCCCAAATTAACACACCATTCAAATTATGACAAATTTTCCAAAAATCGTCCGGGCTTGATTCCCAAACCTAAAAATCCATGAACTCATCATAATCATAGTCAAACGAAACCCAAATGTCGTAGGATTACAACTCGAGTTCATTAACACATTATTGAACTTATTACGACTCTGTTGAGTCTAAATACTAAGTTTCATTATTTACACACTTCATCAATCTCAACATTTACACCCGCTTCAATTAACAACAATTTCTCCAATAATTCGGGCTTGATTCTCAAGCCCTAAAATTCATAACACTCAACATAGTCATATACCCATTTTATAAATCACATAATTTCAATTAAATGATCCTACTGATGATATCTAGTGAGTTCACAAATCCAAAGCCCCAAACATAGGCATATTTCCACAATAAACCCAAATAACATGTGGACATGATTTCTAGCATGCTCATAAGCCTAGAAACACAAGATGAAGAGTAATCGTATACTTCAACGATCATAGATGCCATTTTACAAATTCTCCTAACAAGTTCATACTTCCAAAATCCCCAAAATGGGCATACAAAGCATATCAAGTGTTCATTGCCCACAAATAGCACATAGGTTGTTTTCCTTAGGGCCAATGAACCAAAATAAAAAGAAGGTAACTTACCTAGCTCGGATGAAAACTCCAAAGAACGCAAATCCGATCGGTGAACTTGTTCTACTCGTCGAGGGCTTCATGAATCTGAAGTTTGAAGACAATCCGATGGTTGGATCGTCATGGATCGAAGAGAGAAGGAGGCTAGGGCTTGAAATCTCCCATGGACTCTCTCTCTCTAACTCACGGTTTGTGTGGAGGAAATGAAGGAGGAAATGCTGAAAATTGCAAAGGGTTTGGGCTTATATACCTCCATAATCCAAGCGGGCATAATAGTCATTTCCCTAGTACAATTAGTAGAGATTAGGAGTAATCATTCACTAATCTAACCTTAATTAACTTCCAACTAATGTTAGGACATGTTTAGGGTTAAGTATGGGAGGTTAGGAAGGGTTTAGAGGGGGTTTGATGAGGGTAGGATAGGTATTTCTCGTCAAAACACAAAAACAGGGCAAAGCAGGGTCGGGGCACCTTGCGGTCGCAAGGTCCCCTAGAGCTTGCGACTAAAAGCTCTCCAGCCCTCTCCGTGCACAAATTCTGATGACCTTGCGGGGGTAAGGTCCTTCCCCCTTACGACCGCAAGCCTCCCAGACCAAAAAGGGCTTAGAATTCAACCCCAAACGACCTCAAACACATAACCAAACCTAACAAGGTTCAAACCTCATCCAAAGTAGGTCTATAACTCCCATAGAACACCCACAAACAACTCCCGAAACAACTCGGAGCAAAACCGGGAAGAGGTGCAACAACGTGCAACCGAAACGACGAATGAACTAGCAATTGAACGAGCAATGAAAGGAGACTTTTAAGGCAAGTCTAAGGGATAATGAAGAAGCTTGAATACTCCTATAAAGTTGAATAACAACTAGGGAAATAAGAACTCCAAAGGAGAGACGATTACGTGACTCAATCCCCAAACTACGCGATAGAGACGATTGCTATCTCCAAATCTTCCAAATCATCGATAGACTTAAGGAACACCTCCAACTTGAAGTCTAATACATCTAAACATGTTAATCCATCATCATGTAAAGGTGTAGGACCAAACCGAGGTCACGAACGCAAAACGCAAGCAAACCCTCAATCGCGTCGCATTCCGACTATCGTCGAGTCACGACTTGTGACTTTAGCAAGTCAACAACTATATGGCATTTCTTAATAGTGTTTTGGTCTTAATGTGGTCCCTCATACACATCTAGACCCTCTCGCAAACCAAACATACAGTTGACAAGGGAAGAAGTGCAAGTATGGCACGCAAACCGAGCTAACGAAGGAACGGGGTGTTACACTCTCTCCACCTTAAAAAGAATTTGTCCCGAATTCTAAATCATGATACAAACCAACGTTAGGTCCACACTCAACCACAATACATCGAGACAACGATTAGGGTGTCTCTTAATCCCTAGTGAACACTCGAGTTCAAAACCACCAACCTAGACTCGAATCTACGAGTCTACTATCACATAATACACGAGGGTCGAACTATAATAATCCAAATTCAAAAGTCTACGAACTCTCAATAGACTCAACGACATCAACACTTAAGATTGAAAATAACATGACTCATACTTGAGTCGCGGATACACATACGAACAACACTATGCCAATCATGTAAGCACCACTCCCAAATTTTAACATGAAAAACACATTCAAGGACATTTCAACATCCAACTACTGAAATTATTTGTCTCGGGGCTCAACACGAAATTCAAGCACAAGAGGTTCTAAATTAAAAGAAATAATAATTGCCTATGGAGCAATTCGCAAGCATGGTAGAGATAATTAAATTAACACTTAGACAATGCAAATCACACTCGCGATTTCCTAATCATGGGTATAAACACATAAGAGCACATAATTGAAATGTTTTGAAAATTTATTCCATTTATGTCCATTCCATTTGGTAACGGGTATAGTCAATTTCTAACTTAATTCTTACCAATCCTAGTCCAACGACGAATACCTTTTGGTCACCAATTCAGGGTACCTACTGAATTAGCTCCAAAAGCTTCTGTCGTAAGGATGCGAAGGTTCATGAATAAAAAGTTTTAAGCATCCTTTAAACAGTCCCCTATACTAATGAAATGAATGAACAGGAGATAATAATCATGAAATGAGAATTTAATTTTATACAATGTAGATGCATCAAATAGATGTTTCGTACAACTAATGCACATAACTGAATAAAATCAAGCCAAGTAACAAGGTCTATTACCTTAGCAAACAACAATCATAAATACCACGAACTTGTGTACCTAGTACACTCAACCAAGACAACTTACTAGAAGTCACAATGAGTCAACGCGTCTACTAACACTCGTAACGTCTACAATACGCAAGATTATCCTCTCTTAGGCTCTAGACCAAGTCTACAACCAATGCATACACTAAACATCCTAACACAACGTTAACGTCTTAATACTCACGGTGAAGCGTCATCCTCTCCATACAACCATAATCAACTGATAAATCGCAGCACTTAACCTTCGTACTAATCGAGTGTATCCTACTCGCATAATGACCACTAACAATAATGTAGTATAATACTATTCGTCACATTAAACACATCTTTATAGATTATACAAACATTATACCAAACCAATAAGTATCAACATACAATTCATGCTTCATATATATATATATATATATATACTATGGTCTTTTTACATAACCACAAAAACCGCAACTCTATATATATATAGCGTAGTCTTATACATATATAGACTAAACAAGAACCCATACACCACGTGCGATTACCTACCGGTAATCCAAAAAACAAACCTTATTATATATCGATCTCACATTGGGGTATTATCCCCAATCAAACAAATAACCAATAATACACAATACACCATATGATGTATGTATGAATGCACATGAGCTACCGATTAAAACGCGTACTCATAATAACGATAATAGTAGCATTGGTATAATATATACATGAGAGAATACCTTTATAACTCGGGTAGGTCTCAAAACTCCGTAATGACAAACTGTCACTCACACGCGGCTTTAAACTCTAGGCCGACCATCACCATCTCTCTTGGAGCCACTAGATTGTTGACTAGTATTCCCAGACCGAATAACTCTCATCCTCGGGCAATCTTTACGAGCATGATCACCGCCACAAGCAAAGCATTTTCCTGATTTACCCCAAAACCTATTCTCGGTGTGTCCTGTTCTCTTACAAAAGTTACATACCAACTCATCACCTCGTCGTCTCCGTCTAGAGGTAAAAGTATCACTCCTAATAGTCTTCGAGGTTCCCTCTTGAACATGCTCCTCGATGTCCAACTCCAATGCATATACACGATCCACAGCCCCTTGGTAATCTGTAAGCTGAAATGGAACAAGTTGCCTACGATATTTCGTTCTCAGGCCTTTCACGAACCGCTCGGTCTTCCTAGTCTCATCTGGTACCAAGTAATTACAGTAACGAGCCAACTCCGCAAATTTTGTTGAATACTGAGCCACGGTTATATCTCCTTCTTCTAAGCTAGGAATTCCATCTCTCTTCTTTCTCGAATTACTGTCGGAATAAACCGTACCATAAACTTCTTGACAAAGTTCTCCCACACTCGAGGCACTCCATCCTGTCTCCAGTGATCTCGTAATTCAAGCCACCAATGCTCGGCCATACCATCCAATCTAAACATCGCTAAGGTCACCATCTCTTCTAATGTACAACCCAAAACTACAAAGATCTTCTCCATGCTTTCTAGCCAACGCTCCGCCTTAGTAGCATCTGACTCTCCATCAAAACTTTCCGATTTCAACTTCAAGAACCTTGCAAGAACAGTAGAATTGTCTTCCAATCCAAACATCTGTGGAGGAGTTACACGCGGATCATTAACGTTCTCCCCTCTCTCATCGCCACAAGCTGTACTCGAATGAGGTCTACTAGAACTAGCTCCACGCCAAGTTCCTGACATAATACGCCTACAAAGAACACTCAGCGTTACTAACTCAACAATAAACCCAACCCAAACTAGGCCAAGGAACCTATCCTGGCGAAATAGCTAACCTATAACTCTGATACCAACTGTGGCAGCCCAACCCGGACTCCAATCTGGAATCCCAAGGTCGTGCCACCAAGACAAGCTAAAGACAGACAAGCACCTGCTAATCATAATGGTGTGAGTCGGAAGTTGAGCCATCAAGCTCGAAACAGGAAGGTAAAGCCGTAACGGCGATACGGAAACAATAAAAACCAACACCTGCGGAAGCGAATCATAAGTGGGACCAAAGCCTATAATGATAAACCAAGGAATACAAGGCTGAGAGACAACTATCTTTTAACAATTCTACGACGCATGTGACGCAACATTGCGCACGGGTAACAAACCATCGGCAACCAAAGGCCGGCGAACCAACAAGAACCCAACCTGATAAACAACCACTCAACGGCTATAACATGCCAGAGGAACAAATCAACTAAAAGAATAAGAGATTAAATACTAGACAACTAAACCAAAATCTCACGACTAAAGTTGACGGAGATAGAAATAACCATAACACAATACTAGAATACGCGAGCTAAAACCTTGCTTGGGAAGACGACAAAATAACTTCTAAATAAATACAATAGCTTGACCAAAAAAGTCGGCTCCCAAAATAAACGATAATAAAATATTAACATAACTACCCAAGTAAAGTTTACATAACTTTACATCCGTGTCTCACAAGATAATAAATACAATAATAATAATAACTCCAAGCTATTTCCCGGAAGACCACCTGCTATCCAACATGCACCCGTAGCTGCAACGCGCACTAACAAGCTTACTGCACAAACTAAGGAAAACAAACACACAAAATGAGTCATAATGACCCAGTAAGTTACTAAATGCAATTGTATGGCATAGCATGACGTGGCATGGCATAATGCACAAACATGTATAAAATCATGTTATCTTAATAGCATACCAATAATAAACTTGTATTAAGTTATCAAGGAACATTAACTTCATAAACCACATAGCACATTATCTTTCATTTAAGTGCTTATAGTAAGCCACATAAGGGATAGAGAAGATACCCAAATAGTGCCGTTGTGCTGCTCCTGCAATACACAATATTAAACGGGTTCGTGCCACGATGCACGTGATTGATACATCGACATACTGAATGGCTACGCCTCAAAAGGCAGCCCTTTCTCAGTCTAGCTTAGCATAATCCACTCGCTCTATTGGTTACGAGATGGGCTAACTTCCCCATTGGGGCCAACAGTGGAGGGTGTGTGGGGTTCCAGGTACGGCGATCCATAGCGAATACGAATCTTACAATTCATATAGGCGATGTATCGTCCTACCCTGACATAAAAGCCAATGCAAATATTGCCAGCTGGATATACATGCAATGCACAAGTAGATATTTACTCGCATGCTCAAACAAGAACCAAGATCGACAAGAGTGGACTTATCAAATCAAGTAGGACATAAAGCTCTACACACCAATTTACAATGCACATATTTGCACATACTTAACAAATCCAACTAACTTATAAGTTTAGTCAAAGAACCACATAATGAGGTACTCATAATCATCAAGTTATCACCCAATCGAAAGTAGCATATAAGCTCAAGGAATCACAATATGAGGACTACTATAGTCCTCTACTCGGGATTAAACCAAAGACTATTATTTTAGTCTAAGAACAATCATAAATCAAGACTTAGCATTTTAACTTCGCTTAAAAGTACACCAGACTCAACCATAGTCCCAATCGTCATATATAATTGACATCCTCAAAACCAATCTCAAGGGTACCAAAACTAACCCGTAGTGATAACCTTGCAAGTGATTTCATGAGCACGCGACCAAATTCCCTAAGAGAGAACTCATCCAAATAATCATTTATTAAAGATATACGAGATCATATGTTGGTCTCTAATGCTCCGTTCTCTAACGAGCACGCTCTAAATAATCCCCAATAAGCCTCTATATCGTGGGTGTCACAAATGGGACACAATTCGAGATGCTCGGGTACTCACAATCAAAACCAACCAAACCCGAATATCGTAGGATTTCAACCCAAGGCTCATTAACATCTTATTGAACCTAATGACCCCATTGAGTCTTAATACAACATTCCATTAATTACGTAATTCAAACATCCCCAAATTAACACACCATTCAAATTATGATAAATTGTCCAAAAATCATCCGGGCTTGATTCCCAAACCTAAAAATCCATGAACTCATCATAATCATAGTCAAACGAAACCCAAATGTCGTAGGATTACAACTCGAGTTCATTAACACATTATTGAACTTATTAGGACTCCGTTGAGTCTAAATACTAAGCTTCATTATTTACACACTTCATCAATCTCAACATTTACACCCGTTTCAATTAACAACAATTTCTCCAATAATTCGGGCTTGATTCTCAAGCCCTAAAATTCATAACACTCAACATATTCATATACCCATTTTATAACTCACATAATTTCAATTAAATGATCCTACTGATGATATCTAATGAGTTCACAAATCCAAAGCCCCAAACATAGGCATATTTCCACAATAAACCCAAATAACATGTGGACATGATTTCTAGCATGCTCATAAGCCTAAAAACACAAGATGAAGAGTAATCGTATACTTCAATGATCATAGATGCCATTCTACAAATACTCCTAACAAGTTGATACTTCCAAAATCCCCAAAATGGGCATACAAAGCATATCAAGTGTTCATTGCCCATAAATAGCACATAGGTTGTTTTCTTTAGGGCCAATGAACCAAAATAAAAATAAGGTAACTTACCTAGCTCGAATGAAAAATCCAAAGAACGCAAATCCGATCGGTGAACTTGTTCTACTCGTCGAGGGTTTCACGAATCTGAAGTTTGAAGGCAATCCGACGGTTGGATCGTCAAGGATCGAAGAGAGAAGGAGGCTAGGGCTTGAAATCTCCCATGGACTCTCTCTCTCTCTAACTCACGGTTTGTGTGGAGGAAATGAAGGATGAAATGCTGAAAATTGCAAAGGGTTTGGGCTTATATACCTCCACAATCCAAGGGGGCATAATAGTCATTTCCCTAGTACAATTAGTAGAGATTAGGAGTAATCATTCACTAATCTAACCTTAATTAACTTCCAACTAATGTTAGGACATGTTTAGGGTTAAGTATGGGAGGTTAGGAAGGGTTTAGAGGGGTTTGATGAGGGTAGGATAGGTATTTCTCGTCAAAACACAAAACAGGGCAAAGCAGGGTCGGGGCACCTTGCGGTCGCAAGGTCCCCTAGAGCTTGCGACCGCAAGCTCTCCAGCCCTCTCCATGAAAAAATTCTGATGACCTTGCGGGGGCAAGGTCCTTCCCCCTTGCGACCGCAAGCCTCCTAGACCAAAAAGGGCTTAGAATTCAACCCCGAACGACCTCAAACACATAACAAAACCTAACAAGGTTCAAACATAATGAAAAGTAGGTCTATAAATCCCATAGAACACCCACAAACAACTCCCGAAACAACTCGGAGCAAAACCGGGAAAAGGTGCAACAACATGCAACCGAAATGACGAATTAACTAGCAATTGAACGAGCAATGAAAGGAGACTTTTAAGGCAAGTCTAAGGGATAATAAAGAAACTTGAATACTCCTAGAAAGTTGAATAACAACTAGGGAAATAAGATCTCCAAAGGAGAGACGATTATGTGACTCAACCCCAAACTACGCGATAGAGACGATTGCTATCTCCAAATCTTCCAAATCATCGATAGACTTAAGGAACACCTCCAACTTGAAGTCTAATACATCTAAACATGTTAATCCATCATCATGTAAAGGTCTAGGACCAAACCGAGGTCACGAACGCAAAACACAAGCAAACCCTCAATCGCGTCGCATTCCGACTGTCGTCGAGTCACGACTTGTGACTTTAGCAAGTCAACAACTATATGGCATTTCTTAATAGTGTTTTGGTCTTAATGTGGTCTATCATACACATCTAGACCCTCTCGTAAACCAAACATATAGTCAACAAGGGAAGAAGTGCAAGTATGGCACGCAAACCGAGCTAACGAAGGAGAGGGGTGTTATAATAGAAGAGGAGACTTTTGAGCCCTAGAGCTAAATCCTTCGATCCACGAAGATCCAACCATCCGATCTTTGATTCGACTCCGCCATCGCAAAGCCTTTGGCGAGTAGCCTACTTTCCACCAATTCAATCTTTGATCTGAATTGGTTTGTTGACCGAAACCCCCCCTAGTTATTAATTTCTTTATTTTAATAGATTAGTTAAATTTATTTTAATCAAAACTCAAATCTCTATGGTTCGACCCTTGTGTTTGCACAACTATACTACGGTTGATTCGTGCACTTGCGAGGTAAATAAATAAGACATCAACCACAGAGGTAAACTTGATGAAAAGGGTGATGAAGGTATTTTTGTTGGTTATGCTAAACATAGTAGAGCTTATAGAGTTTAGAATAGAAAATTTCAAATAATTGTTGAAACTATGCATGCTACTTTTGATGAATTTTCTTTACTTGAGTCCAATGAGACTCAATATGTTTCTAACAACTTTGAGATTTTTTAGACAGGAAATGATAACAGTTCACTACACAACAATCCTTCATCATCTACTCTTCCTACTCATAGCTCAATAGTCCAAAATACACATCAGCAGGACTGCTGATCGATGTTTTATTTAATCTTTTTCCTTGCAAGTGGACAAGACTATTATAGAATAGTATTGGAAGTAAGGGTCGAACCCACAGAGACAAGTGATCACGAACAGTGCAATTTATTGATAGCAAATTATTAGTCTAAAGGGGGTTTTTATATTTATTTCTATTCTAAACTACTATTTATATTTAGTTGTTTAACTAATTAGCAGCAATTACAGATATGAAGATCTTATGGTGGATGGCAATCTAGGATTTTGGGTTTCACTTGTATCTCCTTTACGTTCAATTCGTAATAATTATTATTCAATTTCTTGGGTTCGTTCACTAAAGATAGATATAGTCTGTTGAACTATTGGTTCAACCTCCATCCCCGCAATATTCATCCATTCTATATCCTAAGCACAAGAACTTTAATCTAGCTGTCACCTAGATTTATGATCTATCTGTCACCTAGATCATGTATGAACCTGGTCCTAACTTATCACTCTCGTGCATCGATAGGTCCAATTTATTGTGATGGTGAGCCAATGTACGACATATGCACATTGGTCATGCAATTATCCGTACCTCTAGACCTTTATTATTTGCGATTACATTCATTTGTTCAAAGCAAAATAATATAGGGATTGATAAACACCACAATCAACAAAAATTGAATGAACATACCGATGAATTAAAACATAAATTAGATACAAGTTACCTCCCACCTTCTAGATTATGGATGATTTAGTTCATCATAGACAATGAACAGCACATGGAGATGATTGGAAACATGATCTTGATCTTCATTACTTGTATTTACACAATCTAACTATGTTATACAATCTAAAATCTATCTAAAATCTATACGGAACTGTTTCCAGCCGTTTTTTCTATATCCTAGGCTTTGGCATCCGACTCCTATTTATAATTGGGAGTTGTAATCTAATCAAAACTCTGCGAAAATACAAATTTGGTGCATTCTGACCACCTTGCGATCGCAAGGTGTTGAGTACCTTGCGTCCGCAAGGTCTCCAGTGTGTCTGGCCTTGGACTTCTTGACTTCTGTGACGTTTTTCCTACCTTGCGGGGGCAAGGTCTGGGAACCTTGCGGTCGCAAGGTCTCCAGAATGGGACTTTCTTCGTTTTTCTTCATTTTTCATCTTTGGTCCTTCTTGGAATTTGCACGTAAGACCCTGGAGTTTTGCACATTTTCACTAAAAACCCTTAAACTTACAAAACTCACCGAAAACATATCAGTAGCCAAAAGCCTCATGAAATAGCATAATTTAAGTCATAGAAGCATATAAAATCGACGTATAAAATACATCGATCAAATACCCCCAAACTTAAACTTTGCTCGTCCACGAGTAAATAAAACTTATAAAAACAAAAAAATAATAATTAACTAAACTAATAAAAAGAAAAATCTTTTTGGAGGGTGACACTATTTACACTCCTCTATAAACCCACAAACTCAAGGAGACTCTTTCAAGTGACTCGACTAAACAGATAAATACAAAAACTGATAATTACAAAAGCAGATAAATAATAAACTAGAAATAAAACAAAAAATCTATTTGGTTTCACCTCAAGTTATGAATTATGGCATGCAAAGCAGTCTCAGTTCTATACTCACCACATATATGCAGGCTTAATCATATAAAACCAACTGATCTTTTCTTAAAACTGCTACTACTTTTAATTTCTCCGTGTGTGTGTGATCACCGGTCTTAGAGAATATCTTAACTAAAACAGTTTTATTAAGCTAAACACCACATTCATATGAAAATCAAAGTTTAACAGAAAATCATGCATTAAGAATTATGAGATCTACCATCCAAACCCGGCGATTCTGAGAAGGATTTCAAAGACTTATACATCCATTATACATCCATCCCATGCACTTTTATGTATGACATACAATGCTCTCCTATCTCAATGACTTGTATTAGCTAAGATTATGCTAACACAGTGAGCTTTAGGGTGAATAATAATGAACATGAAGTGTGTGATCAATTCCATATGACTCACTCGACAGTTAAAACAACATAAACATTGGCAAGAAGATCATTAGGTCTTTAATTAGCTTGTAATGGAAGGCCAAGGTGATGGGGGATATGATGGAAATGAATTGGAATTCAAAGTGAAAGAGTAAGACTACCCTTTATCCCTCATACTTCCAAGCAAAAGGAAGCTTTTCCCTATTTAGGCTAGGACCTGCAAAGACCACAAGTGGAGGGGTGCTTTTCGTTACTTTTCAGTTTTCTTCTTCCCCCCCCCCAAACTTGTTTTGGGCAATATATACTTCTAAAAATATCACATCATTATTATCAGCATGATTTTTTTTCTAACGTATTTTTCTCTTGAAAGCTATGCTTCCATTTGAATCTTTGTTACACTCTTCTTCTTCCGTTTCATTTTTCGTCGATACATAATTTTTCTTTTCTTTTCTTTTTCTATATTTTTTTTTCGACAACGGAAAGAAGAAGTCTTCCAAAAAATAGCCTAACTGAAAAGAAGTGGTCCTCCAAAAATCAATTTCCCACCCACATCCTACTCTCTCAAAGGGTAGGCTAAAAGTGTATAGGCTTTTAGGATTAAGTTAATGTGGGTAATAGAAACGATGGCGAATGTGGGTTTAAATAGTGTGCTTAGCACACTCCATTCTTTTTCATTAGGCTCAACGGGGACACTAGGGATATTTTTAGTATAGGTCAGGGAATATTTAGGCTCTAACGATCCAAAGATGGCCTAAGTCATTTCTTAATGCCAAATGCTCATGTAGTTTTTAAAGCAAGTAAGACACAAAATATCATATCAATTATGGGAATTGGGGGTTGAATGTTTAGCATCACTGGATTTCACATAAGCATTTGCTAAGATAGATGGTAGAGACAATTGAGACTAACATGCAGACACGGTTCGAAAGTGTGCTTGAGATATATAAATGAGAAAAATCCAAGGGATCTAACTATCATGCAATTGACCCTAAGTCACAATTTGATGTAACAATTATGTTCGAATGGCTATGCATCATATTCTTGTGCATATCTTGTTGTAATGAAATAGGTGCTATAAACTTTATAAAACTATTCTAATCAATCCATAATTATGACTGGTGTGGGTGCATGAAGAATTTGGAGAAAAGTAAAAGTTTCGCAAAATTCAGTAAATTCCAGAGGGATCTACGGACTAACTATGCGGTTCATTGCATTAACTCCTCATTGACTACGACTAGTATTACCACACCTAAACTTGAAGATGAAAATTTTGAAATATTTTATTTTTTTGATTTTGAGAAAATTGGAGATGATGACGATGACTCAATTGATGGTGGGTCCCCACAAGAGGAACCCACGAGCATCCAATGTGAGTGTATTCTGGTCAAGGCAACACCTCCGAAAATAAGAAAAAATTAAAAACAGAATAAGAAAAAATTAAAACAAGGGTGAAGAGTTAAATGGTCATCAAGAAAAGAAATTTTTCTTCACCCTAGAAACATTAGCCCAACTCCATTCCTCCTCCTAGGCTAGGACTGCAGGACTTTAAGCTTAGAATCCCCCAAACTTAATTTCTATTTTGTCCTCAAAATTGAGGAACATATGAGAGGATTGATGGGGCAGGACAAATATCAAAAGGACATAGCAGGTCCACCTAACGAAAGAGGATGGAACTTGGGCCTCGACTCACGGTGAGTCGGGTGGAAATAACGAATGAGGATGTAATTCGGGGATCGTGCCAGGAGGCAACCCATAATAAGTGGAGACATTTTGTCCCACTGTGTTAAACCACCCAAATAGCCGCTCTTTGGTTGGCACAATTTGTGCCAAGCCGCTTGAGAGTTGCCATCTGGGCTTCAAGGGAAACCTCTTCTAGCCTATTGGAGATCCCTACGAGTGGGTTCTCCTCCTCCTCTTCGGGTTCCTCACTGTGAGAGACCCTCACTCTCGGCTGCTAGTGGTGCTCAAACAAAATGGCCCTAGTAATGGCCGTTGATCAAACGACCAACATCAACAGACCCACCGGACATAATAGTGTAAGTCAAGACAGCCCTCTCCCAAGTCACCGTATGTTGGTGACTGGAGGGCATGAGACGCCCACAAACAAATTTGAACACGGTCTTGGTCGTGTTCTGAAGGAAGGACTCCTCCATGGTGCGTGGACCAAAAGGTGGATTACGGTTATAGTTCCATACAACACCAGGCAGGGCGATGGTCGCATTGACCACCTCGATAGGGATGGGGGGGATGTTGTAGGTGTGTGCTAAAATTATTGGCACCAACCGCAAAGTTGGAGGTGCCGAAATATTCGTTAATGCTTTGGGGCGAAAAATCTACTACGCCCCCTTGGCGCCCCCTAACACTAACCAATGCTGTGTTTATTGGCATCAGAACTCTCATGCTGCATTGGCATAGACTCTCTCAGACAGGACCATTTCTTTGCCTTTTGGGAGAGTCGATCAAACGCCCCCACCTACGGGCCGTAAAATTTGGACGGAGGCCAAATTCTTCAGCCTTGAATCCCCTCTCGGGAACCAAGGACTTGGAGAGTTTGGCCGCATATTTTTCTGAGGCCTCGTGGGATACAAATCGGGTGTGGTCAAAATTGTGTTCCTCCTCCTGAACAGGGCGGGAGGACGAAGCACCGGTATTTCTACGTTTTCTAAACATTTTGTTTGAATAAAAATTAAAAACTAAAGTTTTAACAATTAAAATAAGTTTTTTGAATTTTTTTTAAATTTAAAAATAAATTCTAAAGCATGCAAAATTTTATCTACGTTAAAACTATCTAACACCCTAGCATGCAAAGATTTGAAGTAAAAATTAAAGAGAGGGGTTAGGATTACTTGTTTGCAGCTTTAGATGGAGAGAGTAGCCCGAGTGTTGAGCTTGATCGGCGTCGGCAACTAGGGGTGTAAGTGGTTCGGTTTGGTTTGGTTTATACCAAAATCACAAACCGAATCGCCTCCTAGTGGTTCCAAAAATCTCAAACCGAACCGAACCAAACCACTCGGTTTGGTTTGGTTTGGTTCGGTTTTGTGGTTTCTATAAATTATTTTAAATGACATTAACCAACATTAAAAATAACAATAAAAATAATATTTTAATTTGGAATTAACATCAAAATTAGGAAATAACCTATTAACAACAAATTATCATAAATAAAACAATACAAATTCTAAAATAACAATAGAAGAAATAATAGTTCTCCAACAATTAAGATTTTGTTTGATTTAATATCCGTCTATATATATATATATATATATATATATATATATATATATTATATATATATTATGAATAAATCAAAGGTTCAAAATAGTTAATAAATGTAATATAATATATATTATATAATAAATAAATAAAAATATATAGGGTGGTTTGGTTCGGTTCGATACCAAGAACCGTAAACCGAACCGAACCGCGTGGTTTTCCAATTTTTAAAACCAAAACCGAACCTTCTTCGACCAAAACCGAACCAAATCGACTGATTTGGTTTGGTTCGGTTCGGTTACATGGTTCGGTGGTTTCGATTTACACCCCTATCGGCAACAATGGAGTTTGCTTCTTCTTTCTTCAAAGCTTCCTCAAGCTTCCATGGAGTGAAATGGTGGATGTGGGAGAGGTAGAAGATGAAGATTTGGTGAGAGAGGGAGACGATCTTTGGGAGTAGAGTCGGAATCTGGACTGATCTTGCTGGATTTCTTGAAGAGGGAGGCGGCTGCTGCTGTTTTGCTAAAGGAGGGAAAGAATTCTAGTGATTCTGCAAATGAAGACCCGACACTGGTTCAATAAGGGGGACCTTGCGGTCGCAAGGTCTACCACACCTTACGACCGCAAGGTGGGCAGTCAAAGCGGTTGATATTCTGCTGATTTCCCACGTCTGCCTGGTACACTGCACGAAATTCGCATTTACTTGGGGCCTTGCAGTCGCAAGGTCCTCTACACCTTGCGTCCGTAAGGTGTCCAGAACTTTCCAACTTGATTTTCTTTTTCTGCTTTTTAACAGTTTTGCAATTCAACCTTTTTTCGTTAACTTCCGTTATGTTTTGTAACTTTCCTGTATGCAAAAACTTAACAAAAACTCTAGACTAAAATTATTAGCAACTTATAAATACAACACTAAAATGCTTTTCTCCCCCAAACTTGAATTTTGGCACATTTAATTAAAAATTAAATGTCCAAAAATACATTTAACGGAGAAAAACATATTTAAACTAACTATAAAAGAAATAACATTCAAAATAGTGGGTTGCCTCCCACTTAGCTTTTGTTTAACGCCTTTGGCTCAACCAACCGGCAAGCCTAATCCCGGGGTGGTCATTGTCACCAAACGATTAACTCAATTGTTCGCTCAACTGACATCGCTCTAGATATGGCTTGAGCTCTGTCCATTAACTTTGAAATTTTCATTATTTTTAGGATTTTGAATATCAAACTTCCACGAGGATAAATTGCATTTATTATAAAGGACGTCACCATTTAGATTTCAACTTTCCAAGGAATAGCCTAAGTCTAGAATTAAAAGTAACACTTTCATTCCCCGGATGAAATTTTTGTTGGCAACCCACGTCATGATATTTCTTGGTCTTTTTCTTTATATGTCTTAGCATTCTCATACGAATTCAACTTATGTTCTTCTAATTCATTTAATCAAACAATCTTTCCTCTCCAGCCAAGTTAAATTCCAAATTTAATTTTTGACAGCCCAATAGGCTTTATGCTCAACTTCAACTGTAAATGGCAAGCTTTGCCATATACCATTCTATATGGACTCATTCCTATGGGCGTTTAAAAGCGTTCGGTATGCCCATAAAGCATCCTTAAGTTTAGATTCTCAATCTTTACGATTAGGCCTAACAGCCTTTTTCTAATA
>CM028382.1:93646037-93688337 GCA_013146195.2 Codonopsis lanceolata | reverse complement strand
TTGTCAGGAAGATGGGATATGGAGAAGGCTTTAGGTGGGTTTCTCGGTACATCAAGTAGGAAGGTTGAGATTTGGTTTATTTGTTTCGTGTTATTTCCTACTAGACTTGAGTTGTGGACATGATATACTGTTTGAATAGCAATGTTTTATATGGTTTCTCACTTGTTAGGGGTTTTGAGTGAAATAGGAGATGTTCCAACTTATAAATACATGATGTTATGGTTACAGTGCGTGTGATTACGCACTTAAGTCCCACTGTATGAATCTCGAGAAGAAAGTTGTTAATATATGCTTAAAGTGTTTAAATATGCTTAAACCTAAAAAGCAATAAATTATCGAAATTACAAAAACTCAAAACTTAAAAATTCAAGGCCCATAACCCTATCTAAATGACGTTTTTGGCCTTAAAAGTAGCTCGTAACCGAAGCTGCTCGCTAATTTTGTCCGGCTTTTTCGAGAGCTTCGATTTGATATGCGGCGGCCCCATAACTCCACCCGAGTCAAAAGTTATGTCCTCACACTTTCCGCACCGATCCAAGCGGTCGAGATAATCGGTCGCGGACTGCATCACCAAGACTTGGCATCGAGTTTTTAAATTCATTTTGGTCCTCCAAAATCTGTCAAATGCATCCTCGATGCGGAGGCTTGGCATCAAAGTTCGGATTGATTTGGTCCTCCAAAATAATGCGTAACTACATCCCGATGCCAAGCCTTGGCATCGAGAGTTTACGGATTGATTTTATGTCAAATGCATCTGATGCCGGCATTTGGCATCGAGTTTCGGATTGATTTGGTCCTCAAAATACTTTGAAATGCATCCCGATGCCGGGCTTGGCATCGAGTTTTGATTGATTTTGTCCTCCAAAATCTTCGTCAAATGCATCGATGCCGATTGCTTGGCATCGAGTTTCTGATAGATTTTTGTCCTCCAAAATCTTGTCAAATGCATCCTCGATGCCGGGGCTTGGCATCGAGTTTCTGAGATTGATTTTATGTCAAATGCATCCACGATGCCAATGATTGGCATCGAGTTTACAGATTGATTTGGTCATGCATAATGTCGTTGTCAAATGCATCACGATGCCGTGCTTGGCATCGAGTTTACAGATTAATTTGGTCCTCATATCTTTCGCAAATGCATCCGATGCGGGCTTGGCATCGAGTTTTAGATTGATTTTATGTCAAATGCATCCTCGATGCGGTGATTGGCATCGAGTTTACGGATTGATTTAGTCTGCATAATGCCGCTTTGTCAAATGCATCACGATGCGTTGCTTGGCATCGAGTTTCGGTTAATTAATTTGGTCTGCATATCTTTGTCAAATGCATCACGATGCGGGGCTTGGCATCGAGTTTCGATTGATTTTATGTCAATGCATCCCGATGCGATTGCAGCATCGAGTTTCTGGATAGATTTGGTCCTGCATAATGTTGTCAATGCATCCCCGATGCCGGGCTTGGCATCGAGTTTCGGATTGATTTTATGTCAATGCATCCCGATGCCGGCGATTGGCATCGAGTTTCGATTGATTTGGTCCTGCATAATCTTTGTCAATGCATCCCGATGCCGTGATTGGCATCGAGTTTCGGATTAATTTGGTGTCAATGCATCTCGATGCCGGGCTTGGCATCGAGTTTCTGGATTGATTTTATGTCAATGCATCCACGATGCGGTGATTGGCATCGAGTTTGGATTGATTTGGTCTGCATAATCTTTGTCAAATGCATCCCGATGCCGTGTTTGGCATCGAGTTTTCGGATTGATTTGGTCATGCATAATACTGTCAAATGCATCCCGATGCCAGGGCTTGGCATCAGAGTTTCTGGATTGATTTTATGTCAAATTCAACCTGATGCCAGGGGTTGGCATCAGAGCTTCTGTATTGTTTTTGGTCCTGCAAAATCCAGTCAAATGCATCCTGATGCCAGGGGTTGGCATCAGAGCTTCTGTATTGATTTTGGTCCTGCAAAATCCAGTCAAATTCAACCTGATGTCAGGGGTTGGCATCAGAGCTTCTGGATTGATTTTGGTCGTTCAAAATCCAGTCAAATTCAACCTGATGCCAGGGGTTGGCATCGAGTTTCAGATTGTTTTTGGTCATGCAAAATCCAGTCAAATGCATCCTGATGCCAGGGGTTGTCATCAGAGATTCTGTATTGATTTTGGTCGTTCAAAATGCCGGAACAGGTTGTGTTTTCATTAATGGCATTTTTGTCATTTGGCAAGCAATTTGTAGTTATATGAAATGTCTAAAAAATTGATGGTCCTATATGAAAACATGTTTTCAAAATTATACCCACTTGAAATTCCCCCTTTATTTTATCTATAAAGTCGCAAAGTTAAACTCTTAATATTGATGCGTATGGACTCCCTTAATTTACAAGCTGCCTTAACGAACAAACACAATCCAAAAGCTATTTCGAATTTCTTGCAAAACAGCCCCAAATCTTTAGCAAAATCCACTCGATTGAAGTGACTTGCTTGACAATGTTCTCCCCTACACCCTACCCGAATTACCCACCTTTTAACAGCCTTAAGCTACTCAAAACTCTCTCAAGAACAACTCCCTAATCTGCCCAAAACCTTCCCTTGGCCAAGATTCTCAATGGGACAACCAAACAACCCGAACTCTCTTTCACTGCTAGAAAATCGGTAATGGAAATTTCCGTCACTAATTTCACATCAGCGATGAAACATGTCCGTCAACTCTTCGTCACTAAACCATTGTCGCTGATTCTGGACGGGTCAATTCCCATCACTAATCAGTGATGAAAAAAAAAATTCCGTCACTGATTAAAGACGAAGGTTCCCTCACTATATTCCGTCAGTAAATGTCTTCCGTCATTAATTTGGGACGGAAGCTCCATCATTGAATGAATTTAAAATATATATGTAATATTGTATAGAAACGGAATATCCGTCGCTGATAAGTGTCCCTCCGTCACTAACTAGTGACAGAAATGTCCCTCCATCACTAATTAGAGACGGAAATGACCCTCCATCACTATTCAAACAACTATGTAGCGACGAGGACTTTGTTGCTGAATTCCGTCGCTAAATTAAAAAAAGTGAAAAAAAAAAATATTGCTGTCGTGTTTATCTCCATATTGTTATAATAGTATTGCAGCTAAATGCAAATTTTAGTGTAACCTGTATCAAACAAATGTGTACTAAAGATTTATAGTTACTCATATATATGTTATAAGAGCAAATCAATCCTTGAACCACATAATGCAAAGTGCTTCCCGCCAAGGATAAGTTTGCTGGTGCAACAGTTTGACAAGTTGCTACAAAACTAAAATCGATGAAGGGGACTTCTATAATTCTGCATATATAAAGGAGTGCTGTGACACATGTCTTGATAAAATGAAAATTAAGTTACGAGAGTTGCACTCTCCCGTAGGAGAAGAACTTAATTTACGAGAATGTCCTCTTTCCGTATTCCCTAGAGTTTTTTTTTTCAATAAAACTGACTATTTTCAATAGGAAAATGATATCTTTACCACTAATTCTACAACTTTCCTTACAACTAAGCCTTGAATTGAGAAAAAAATATTTTGAACAAAGACAACTTTACCCTTCTTCAAAGCTTAGTTGTAGAAAAAGTTGTAGAAGTAGTTGTAAGGCTAACAATGTTGTTTTCAATAAAACTGAGTATTAATTCTTTCTTAATTTGTATTACATTTTTTATGTTATTAATTGCGTACTTTATGATTTTCAAATATATATATATATATATATATATATATATATATATATATATATATATATATATATATATCAAATATATATTTTACTCAATAAAATAGTTTTACTATCTTTATATTAGTTATTTCATTATTCTGTTTTTCGTCTTTACTTTAATCCTCTTTCTTTCAAATATGAATATAGTAAAGTCCATATTGAAATTCAACGGAATTTGAGGTTCGTTTGATGGAGGTTAAGTCTCCATGTATTTTAAGTGTATGAAAAACACTTGGGTATTAGAGACCTAATTCTATTGCTCTGTTAGCAATGAAATACATAACTATGTGATTGTAGAGTAAATAACTACTTGATTGGTTGAGTGTGCTCTTCCTTTGATTGAGCATTTCAGTATACATTACGATGCATTGTCTTCATGAATTATGAGATTTGTGATTGCAATGGATCAACGTGACGAGTTTACACGCACCCCTCCATTGAGGGCCACAGTGGGGATGTAGCTCGTCATTTTTGTAGTAATAAATATAACCTCGATAGCTATGGAACTCGAGTGAAGAAATATCTCGGGGACGTCAATATAACGAAATGGATATCGAGGGCACATTAATTGCATGTGTTTTGCAGGAGCTACACTGCGGAAGTGGAATTGAAATCATATTCTACTTTATGTGATTTACTTTACGAGCACTTAGGTGGAACAATTTGCTACGTGACTTATGATATGAGTTGTCTATGACGATGATTATTTGATGAAATGTTATACTATGGAGATAACATGATATTTATATTTAGAATGGAAATCATATTCTCCTTTATATGATTTACTTTATGAGCAATTATATGGAACAATGTGCTACGTGACGTATGATATGATTTGCCCATGTTGATGATTACTTGATGAAATGTTATGCTACGAAGATAACATGCTATATACTTTGCTTGAGCATTAATGACATGCCATGTAATTACGTTTTTAGTAGCTTACCAAGTCTTTATGACTTACTCCGTTTATTTTATTTTCCTTGGATTCAAGCCGAGCTAGTGATTCGAAGAAATCCACCGAGTCTACGATAGTACATGCGGTTCTTTTGAGAAAGTTGCTACTAGTATATGTTTTATAATATTTACTTTTGGAAAGGACGAATGGGAAGTGAAGTTATGAAAACTTCATTATGGGTAGTAAGACTTGTTGTCATTTATTTAGTATTTGTACCTGTAATATTGGTACTTAATCTTTTGCGAGCCAACGAATGTTGGTCGAGCTAGGTTTATATAACCACGTCATTTCCGTTATATATTGAGTATGTTGTGTCTTTGGTTATGTTTGTACTCCGACACGTTTAGTCGTGGAGTTTGTAGACAAAAGTTGTAGACTTAGTTTAATGTTGGGTACGTTCATGTTTTAACGTCGCCGATGACTTGGTTTAATTATAATATATTAGTGCATATCAGATGGATTCATTGCACGTATGAAATGTTGCGTTACGTGCTTTGAATTTTTGAACCGAGAGAAGTACTATCTCTTTAATTGGTTGTCTTTTAGCTTAGTGTAACACCCCGGATTCTTGCATGATTATTGTGTGCTTGCCTTCACGCATTCTTAATGTTCATGAGCACGTTTACTTAGTTTATATGTATGTTAGAACCAATTATAAATCATTCATAATGCTCTTAATATGCTTATAATTTTATTTGCATGCTTATTGAATCGTTCATTTGGTTCTCCTTCTTTCCCTCATTCGTTCGGATTGTTCGAGTGTTGTTCGAGGGTGTTTGGGGTGAATTTTAGACTCACTTTGAATGAGGTTTATGCCTCATTGATTTTGGCTAAGTGTTTGGGGGTCTTTTATGTTGCATTTTAAGCCATTTTGGGTCTGTCGGGCTTGTGGTCGCAAGGTGTCCAGAAAATGGGAGGTTGGAGTGTCAGCTAGCATGCGGTCGCATGCTATGGGAGTCATGGGACCGCATGGTCCCCCGAGGCAGGTTGCTCTATTTTGATTGTTTGATGTATTTGTGTGTTCAACCCCTATCCAAACCCTTCCTAAACCTCATCTAAACCCCCTAACCCTCCTTACTTATAACCTAACCTTACTAACTAGTTTTAAGAGTGTTTAAGTGAGTGCGTTAGTTGGATTATCAAGCCCAAATCAGATTTTTAAGTGACCACATTACATTGACACTTGTCCCACTAGCCTTTTAACTTCACTAACACCACAAATCAGCTTTGGGACTCCTCATTTGCTGAAGCCCTTTCCAAAAACGTGAGAGATAGTGTTCTTGAGGGTTCCCATGAGTTCTTGAAGGTTCTCTCTTGGTCATCCATGATTCCTTCCTCCATTGCTCAAGCAAACTCCATAGAAGTGAAGAGTTTGAAGAGTAGAGTATTTCTAACCGAATAGTCTTCTCATTTGATTTCTTGTGTGTAGTTTACAAGTAAGTTACTCTTCTTCTTCTTTGTTTTAGTACTCATTAATCCTAAGGAAAGCAAAACCTATGATTTTTTAGGTCAATGAGAACACATACTTGCTTTATATACCTTCATCTTGTGATCTTAACATGTGAACTTAGTAGGAGCATATGTAGGATGATTTTATGACTATTGAAGCATGTTGTTATCCTTCATCTTATGTAATTAGGATTGTGAGCATGTTAGAAGTTATGCCTACAAGATTATTAGAAATGGTGTTGAGTGAAAGTACTATATATGTGGCTTACTTGGTAAATGGTGAATTGTTTTGTATTTTGGCTTATGATTGAACTTTATATGTTAGAAGAATCACATTGTAGTATCTTTATATGGTAGAAGGATCACATTCTAATTCCCAAACTTATTTTTTAATCTCACTTTTTTCATACTCTATTTTTGTGGGTTTTATTATCTTGTGAGGGGTTTGGTATTTTGGTAATTTCATAATTTATTTTGTTAACCTCATAATCTTTTTTAGTGAAATCATTTTGACCATAAGACTTGATCTACAAGCATGTAGATTATTTGATAAACATTCTATTTTATTATTGCTTTAATTAACTTAAAGACTTCTGTTATTTACATTTTTTGATTTTCTGGTTGATGCACCTAGGGGTGGCAAAAATTTATCCAACTCATTGGGTTGTCTATTATATCCATTATAAAAGACTTATTAGTTAGTATCCATTAACACCCAATTAAGTTAATGGGTGTTAATGGATATTAATAACAACCAATTAAGTTAATGGGTGTTAATGGATAATTATGGATATTCCCGATCCACTAATGTCACCACCGCCATCACCCACCGCCATTTCCCACCTCCACCACCACCGAACGCCACTGCCCACCATCACCACCCATCACCGGAAACCGCCACTACCAACCATCGCCACCGGCCACCGCCGGCTCTTTACTTAAAAATAATAATAATTAAATACATAACTTACCCATTAGCAAGATTCGAATCTTAGACCAATTGCTTTACAACAAAGCTTGTTTCCACCATGCTAGACCACTTTTTGATATACATTTGAAAGTTAATATAAATATAAACAAGTAATCATAAAAATTATTGATTATTATGAACGTATTTGTTATTTGTTTTGGATTAAGAATATTTGTTTCTTATTTATAATTTATAATTATAATGAATATAAATTTTTAATTTTTTAATAAGGTATTTGACTTTTTTATTTTTTATTACTTTTACATAATCATTTATTAGTGTCAAATCAATAAACACGTATATTTTTTATCTCACAACTATGAAGACTATTATAAAATCTTGACAACTTTATATATATTAGGTGATAAAAATAGTGTTTCATTGCAAATATCACTTTTTATTTGAGGTTTAAAAAAAAGGAAAGAAAAAATAAATATCAAAATTAAGAAAATAACTTGGTCATTGTTGAACGTGGGGCCCATTAATTTTTTATTAAATGTGAAAAGTTGGTGAAAATATTATAATTTATGAATATTAAGTTATTAACTTATTATTATGTGTATGTGTGTGTTTTTGCCATATGTGTATTTTTTTTTTTGGCATGTGTGTGTGTTTGAGTGGGTTTGTGTGTGTATGTTATGCTTAGTGAATCATAATATAAGTAGACAAGTAATACTCAAAACAATAAATGATATTCCTTGGGTATTATCCGGATAATACTCATTTATTAATGAATAATATTGGATATTATCCAATAACACCCATTAACTATATTGGATAGAAAATTGGTTTATCCAAATTAACCGGTAACACCCAATTATATTACCCCTAAATACACCTCCGGATACAGTTGCATTGTCAGATTTTATCTAATGTTGATCTTTTACTTTCCCCATCAATCCAAAATATGTTATATAACAGAGATCACATAAAGCAATAATAGACGTACCTAATACCCAAAACACAAAATCAACACCCTCAAAAAGATCAAAATTGAATCTAAATACAAATTAATAGCAAAAACATGGATAAGACCATACTTTTTACCCGACCTAGCATGTATTAGTGAGTTGAACTATAAAAATATGGAGTTTCGTCTTAAGAATTAAAAGTAAAACGATTTTACAGGAGACCTGTCAAATTATAATTGACTAAGTTCTACTCTCTCACAACTCAACTAGTTGGGTTCAACTTACCAACACATAATAAATTAATTAGTTAAGAAGGATCAGTCGTTAAAAAAAAATATATGTGTAAAATTGTTTTACCTAAGTTTTTGTCAATTTAATTATGCAAAGACTACTGAAAACAGTGCACATTAAAAAAATTAGTAATGAATATATTATTGAAATTAAATTCAGTTAACTCGTTTCTTTAAAACAAGAAAAGAAAAAAGATAGAGTAGTTAACGATATGAAGTCGCACAAATTAATTTCATATGAAACCGCCCAAATTAATCTACTACGTATAGAATCTTCATCGTTGACTGATAATTGGTTTTCCGATGCCGCCGGTCTCACCATATGTATTTGATTCACCTTTCCGCGAGTATTCTGTGGAAGAATACCGTTAGCATTCTAGCTGTGCGGCGTACTCTCACCGATGAGATCGGCTGCGACTCCGACGGTGCTGGTGGAAAACTCCCTGACATCGTTGCAGTTGTCTGATGCTCCGCAGTAGGAAACTCATGCCGACACAACGGACAATTGTTCTTCTGATTAAGCCACGGGATAATGCAGTCGGTGTGAAAATAATGGCGGCAGGACAATTTGTTGACCTTCTCCAGCACCTTAAACTTCTCTGAACAGATGGCACATGACCCTGCATTAACCGGCAGCTGTTTTAAAATAGGGCGGGATAGGGTGAGTTGGTCGGCTTTGAGATCGTTTATGAAGGATTCGGAGGCTGGGGTCGGGTGGGGTTCGTAGTCATCATTAGACTCAGAAACAATTCCATCAACCAAAGTGTTCAATTCATCTATGTCAAAGAAGAAGGAGGTGTTGGGTGGTGTTGGGGGTTGGGATTGGGATTGGGTGGTTGGTGATGGTGGTGGAGCGGTGAAAGAGAAGATAGAATATTCTTGAAGGGGTGGTTGGGGGAGGCGGGCTGATAATTGGCAATTAGGACAGCGGTAGGAGGCGGTGTCGGCGCAGATGTTTATCGGGATAAAACGACGGGTGCATCTACGGCATATCACGTACCCATGGAAATCATGGAATTCTGGCGGCATCTTCGGTAGGATTTGTAAAAACTGAGCAGAAAACAGAAAACAAAGGAACCTAAGACAAAACAAGAACAAGAACAAGAACACAAAGTAGGAGACGACGATACAGAGGAAGGCACAATTATATATATATATATATATATAGGTCAAATTGCGAATTTCACCGGAAGTATTCACTTAATCTTAATCTTAGATCACTACCAGTATAATTTAATCATAATTTGGTACTCACTTAATCTTAGATAACTACCAATATAATCTTATGTACTTGCCATTTGTGCCAAATACTACCTAGAGCCTAACTTAAAACTCTGTTTGTTTCACGGAAAATTATTTCCAGAAAATCATTTTTGGAAAATGATTCCTAGAAAATAAAAAGATTTTATTTTCAATTATTTGGTAAATCTTTTGAAAATATGCTAGAAAATATTTACGGGTGTTTGGTAAATACACAAAAAATGTTACGGAAAACAATATATGAATAAATACAAAAAATATGTTTTAATATTCATACACATATTGAATATAAGATAGTGTTGAACTTTAAGTAGTTTTTTTTAGTAGCCTTGAATTTATCATTACTGGAGAAATCAATAAGGTCCATCTTTTTTTAATCTCACAATTACAAATAAAAAATTTGATAATTGATATGAAAAAAAAACGTTTTAAAATAGAAAAGAGACAATTGTCCCTAGAAAATGTTACGGAAAACTATATATGAATAAATACAAAATAATATATATTTTAATATTAATGCACATATTGAATATAAGATAGTGTTGAACTTTAAGTTATTTTTCTTTAGTAACCCTCAATATATCATTAGTGGTATCAAATCAAGGTCAATCTTTTTTCAATCTCACAATTACAATTTTTTGATAATTAATATAAAAAAATATTTAAAATAGAAAATTGGCAATGTTTAGGATGTCCCCAAATAATATAATCTACACTAATTTTAGGACGTAATGATTATTTATTAAAATTATAATTTATAAATAGTGTGCACAAACTTCATTTATATTGCTAAATAATTTATTTGTTAGTGAAATATTGTGTATAAGTAAATATGTGTAATTGTTCCAGAAAAGAAGCCTTCATTTTTCGTTGACTCGGAAAAAACTTTTATTTTGACTACATTTTCCTAATGTTACCAAACACCGAAAAAAAATAAGGAAAATGTTTTCCGGAAGTCATTTTCCTTGAAATAAATGGAGTCTAAGTGTGTCTGTTTTTTACTAACAAAAGTTGGTAATTAGGGGTGAGCTTGGACCGGTTCGGTCCACTTTTTTGGAAAAAAAGAGAAAATCGGAATCACACCAATAGTCAGGTTATCAAAAAATTTAGAACCAAAACCAACACAATATGTATGAGAACCAAAGTATTGATCCGGTCTAGAACCGACGTATGAGAACCAAGACCGGACCAATACTATGATTTTTTACTTTTTAATTGTTTAATACAAATACATAATAAAATTTGTAAGACTGAAACTTTGTTTAAAATTTAAAAAACCTTCGATAAAAGTAAATTTAACAACTAAAAATGTCAATTTAATAATAATAATAATAAAAACAGCATGTTGGGTCGTTAAGGTTCTGTTCGATTCCGTGTTTTTTTGTTCGAGAACTGGGACCAACCTAAATGTCCAGTTTTATGAAAATTTAGATCTAGAACCAAACCAGAGTATTGGTCCAGTCAATATTTGATTGGATCGGTCCGGTTTTATTGGTTCGATCTGGTTCTGAAAAAATCCTGCACACCCCTAATATTGATATGTGATAAAATTATATTGGATAGTGATTTGAGATTTGGTATATATATATTTTGAGGGGAATTTGTAATTTGGTTGTGTGTTGTGTACTTACGTGGCCAATCAATTATAATTGAAATTTGATTATTTCAACATATACTATAATTTTAAAATAGAGAAATTGAGATTAATAATTAATTTATGTTAATGGAAAATTATACATCTACTATAATTATATACTAAAAATGAGAAATTATACATGAAAAATTGTTTGTCTGTTTTTTGAGTGAAATGAAGTGTTTTTTTAATTGTTTTTTATGTTTGTTTGTTTCTTTAGTTATTCAAAAAACATATTACAAAAATTGTTACAAAGGAAGGGCCCCGTTCGAGATGATCGGTCTTAGGCCCCCGATTTCACAGGACCGGCCCTGTTAGTGCCCTCACTAAAAAAAATTGGGATTAACATTTGTAATCTCAAAACTACCCCCGATATACAAGTAAGGATTAATAGCGAGGGTGCTAATAGTACTGAGATTAATAATACTGTTTATCTTTATCCAACTACCAAACAAACCCTGGGTAGGATGAGATGAATGTAAATAAATAAAAAAAAGAGAAGTGGTTAATTAAAGTGGTTTCGAACCAAGGTACAATGGTAAAAAAATGTAGGCCTAATAAAAATAATATTCACTCTGTTTTCAAATTATCGTTTTCTTTGACCCGATATTATAAATATTAGTGAAATGTGTTGTTATTTTTAATGCCCTTGAACATATGACCATAATTAATGCAGCTAAAAAAAGTAAGGGTATATTTGTAAAAGTATTTTTTGAAAAGATAAAATTTTAAAAGAAGATAATTATTTTAAAACGGGCTTAAAAAGAAAATTTTGAAAAGGGAGGGAGTAGTAAAATTTTCATCCACCATTGTAGAACATAAAAAATAGTCAATTAAGAAAGAATTAATACTCAGTTTTATTGAAAATAGTCAAATTTTAAAAATAGTCAATTTTACTCTCGTAAATTAATTTTCATTTTATCAATTTTAAAAAACTGCTGCACAAACTTATCCTTGGCGGGAAGCACTTTGCATTATGTGGTTCAACGAGACAACGACTCATTTGCTCTTATAACAAATATATGAGTAACTATAAATCTTTAGTACACATTTGGTTGCTAGGTTACCCTAAAATTTCGATTTAGCTGCAATACTATTATAACAATATGGAAATAAACACGACTGTAATATTATTATTATTATTATTTTTAATTTAGCGATGGAGTCCTCGTCACTACATAGTTGTTTGAATAGTGACGGAGGGTCTTTTCCGTCTCTAACAATATGAAAAACTCTAAACCGTCAATGGATGAAAATTTAATTATAAAAATAAGAGTAATGTTAGAGCCACTCAATGAGCACTCAATTTTGTGTACCAAATGATGTGGTTTCCAATGTGTCATCTTATTTGATATTTTATGGGCTCACTATAAGTCAAAAAGTTATGTTAACAATATAACACATAAGATGTCATATCATTTGGTACTCAAAATTAAGTGCTATTAGAGTGGCCTAGTATTACCCTAAAAATAATATCCCCCCTCTGCCTATTATCGTTTTATTAAAAAAATAAATCAGTCAAACTTATTCAGCAAGTTTAATATTTGACGACCTAATCTGTAAACCCTAAGCAATTAATTCAAGTAATTGATTGCAAGTCGATGAATCTACTAGGAAACTGCCTTTTTCTTTATTTCCGAATCCATATATATAATTGTGCCTTCCTCTATCTCGTCTCCTGCTTTCTGTTCTTGTTCTTGATCTTGTTTTGTCTTAGGTTCCATTGTTTTCTGTTTCCTGCTCAGTTTTTACAAATCCTACTGAAGATGCCGCCGGAATCCCATGATTTCCATGGCTACGTGATATGCCGTAGATGCGCCCGTCGTTTTATCCCGATAAACATCTGCGCCAACACCGCCTCCTACCGCTGTCCTAACTGCCAATTATTAGCCCTCCTCCCCCAACCACCCCTTCAAGAATATTCTATGTTCTCTTTCACCGCTCCACCACCATCACCAACCACCCCACCCCAACAACCCGTAGGTCTATTATTGTTTTATGTGATCCCTGTTATATAACATATTTTGGATTGACGGGAAACTAAAAGATTAATGGTGGCTAAAATCTGTCGATGAATTAGCCAAAAAATCAAAAAAAGTAAACAAAAAATAAAAAAAAGTAACCAAAAAATCAAAAAACCTAAATAGTGAAAGTTTTTAAGTTAATTAGAGTAGTAATAAAACAGATATTTATCAAACAAGTTGCTTGTAGATCTAACCTTATCGTAAAAAAACATTTCACTAAAAAGGATAATGAAATAAACTAAATTGTGAAATCATCAAAATATCAAACCTAAAAAAGATTTCACTAAATAGGATTATGAAACAAAATAAATTGTGAAATCATCAAAATATCAGACCTATCACAAGACAACCAGTCTGGGAAAGAAACCCACAAAAATATAGAGTATAGAATACGTGAGATTAAAAAATAAGTTTCCTTACAACTTAGGAAAGCAAACAACAAAAACAACATTGTAGCTTGTTCAAATACGAACAAAAACAACATTCTAGCAAAGCTCTCAGTTTCTCTCTATATATGCACTACGTATTCTCTGTGTATCATCTAAAGCTCTATCTTGTTCTGCACGAGTTGCTCATCTTTATATACACGAGATGAGGAGTCCTAACACAATAAACAAATCAAGATATCCAAGGAAACAGAGATTAGGAAATAAAATATTTAGTTTCTATAATTAGTTTCCTTATTCAAACCAAAGATCTTACCAAAGATTTTGTTATAGTAAAATAAGGACTCTTGAGAGCTTTTGGGAGTATTTAATTATGGTAATAATTATCATAGCTTTAGGACCAAGAAATATATTCAATGTAGTAACTTCTTACCATTGTTTTTAAACCAAGTAAGAGTATAATAATAAAATCAATGAAGGAAAATAGGAGACTCTATTTGACCCTTAAAGAAAATATACGTAATTTGGTTTGGTGCCTAGCCATTAGAGATGGCAATTTCTGCTCGTATTTGTCCGCGCCCAGTCCATCCACTAATTAATAGGCATGGTTACACTTCAAATTTTAATTGGCACAAATTGATATGCTCATTTGGGACCACTAATTAGAAATTATAATGAGCTAAATGGACGCTCATTTGGACACACATCACTAAATCCTAAAACTAAACCATTATTTAGGGGTGTAAATCGGAACCACTGAATCAAACCGAACCGAAGGAAACTAGTCATTTTGGTTCGATTTCGGTTTCAAAAAACGTCCGGTTCGGTTCGGTTCACTATTTTTTGTATCGAACCAAACCAACCTATATATTTTTATTTATTTATTATATAATATATATTATATTACATTTATTAACTTTTTTGAACATTTGAATCAACTTATATGCATAATCTAGACCTTTGATTTATTCATATAACATATATATATATATATATATTTTTTCTTCTATTATTTGTGTTTATTTTAGAATTTGTATTGTTTTCTTTATGATAATTTGTTGTTAGTATGTTATTTCCTAATTTTGATGTTAATTCCAAATTAAAATCTTATTTTTATTGTTATTTTTAATATTGGTTAATTTGATTAAAAATAATTTATATAAACCACAAAACCGAACCAAACTAACCAAACCGAGTGGTTCAGTTTGGTTTCAAGTCTTACTCGATTCGGTTCAGTTTGAGATTTTTGGAAACAATCGGGGGCAATTCAGTTTATGGTTTTAACATAAACCAAACTAAATCGAACCACTTACACCCCTAGACATTATCCTCCAACAAATCCTCCCATCCGTAACTGTTCCTACTAATTGGTTTGAGTCCAGGCGAAGAACTTATCAATGGAATACATGGAGGTGCCAATTGAAGATGAGTATATACCATAAAGAAAACTTTCCGAACAAGTTTCAAGTCCACTCTTCAAACAAGATAATGAAAATATATGCGTAGCTAAATTACAGGTTCATGGATCTTCATCCTATATGCAATTTTGTAATACTTGAGTAATTTTTGTAAGAGAAATGATTTTTTTTATTTTTTTAAAAAAATCAGTCAAACTTATTGAGTAGATTTAATATTTTAATTATAACAGTATAAGGAAACTTAGAAGAGATGGTTACACAAATAATGACAGCCGTAGGATGATAGTAAAAATAAATAAATCTTGACCTATGAATAGCCATACTCAATTACCTAGCTTCTATATATTCTATATTACAATAGAGCTCATTCTCACACATGTGCAATTGATTAAAGCTATTTAGAGGTTGAGATTAAATTATCTTAAAAAAATTAATGGTTGAGATTCACTCTCACATTCACATGTGTGAGAGTAGTTATCTATTTTTAAATATATATTTTCTCTCACCCTGTTACAAAGTCGCCCCTTATAATTAATATTATGAGTAATCACACCCTGAGATTAATCTTCTAAACCATTACCCCTCACAAAACATCAACCTTATATTAATATAATCTCACAATAGAGTTCAATTAATTGAAGTCACATATAACTCCTTATAAATAACCTCTCTCAATTATGAGTCGAGTTTAAATGGCGCCTCTCAACTACCACTTGAAGTAATGTATTCCTCAACTGTAACATTTTTAAAAAATCATACCTTCTATTTAAACGTTAGCATTTCAATTAACGAAATCAGATATAATGGTACCGTACCATAAGTACAGACACGATGATCAGGTATATATTATTGAAAATCATAAAATACGTAATTAATAACATAAAAAATGTAATACAAATTACCGGCAGCTACATCCGTACCCTGGACGACCTAATCTGTAAACCCTAAGCAATTAATTCAAGTAATTGATTGCAAGTCTATGAATCTACTAGGAAACTGCCATTTTCTTTATTTCCGAATCCATCTATATAATTGTGCCTTCCTCTATCTCGTCTCCTGCTTTCTGTTCTTGTTCTTGTTTTGTCTTAGGTTCCATTGTTTTATGTTTTCTGCTCAGTTTTTACAAATCCTACCGAAGATGCCGCCAGAATTCCATGATTTCCATGGCTACGTGATATGCCGTAGATGCACCCGTCGTTTTATCCCGATAAACATCTGCGCCAACACCGCCTCCTACCGCTGTCCTAACTGCCAATTATTAGCCCTCCTCCCCCAACCACCCCTTCAAGAATATTCTATGTTCTCTTTCACCGCTCCACCACCATCACCAACCTCCCCACCCCAACCCCCAACACCACCCAACACCTCCTTCTTCTTTGACATAGATGAATTCAACACTATGGTTGATGGAATTGTTTCTGAGACTAATGATGACTACGAACCCCGCCCGACCCCAGCCTCCGAATCCTTCATAAACGATCTCAAAGCCGACGAACTCACCCTATCCCGCCCTATTTTAAAACAGCTGCCGGTTAATGCAGGGTCATGTGCCATCTGTTCAGAGAAGTTTAAGGTGCTGGAGAAAGTCAACAAATTGTCCTGCCGCCATTATTTTCACACCGACTGCATTATCCCGTGGCTTAATCAGAAGAACAATTGTCCGTTGTGTCGCCATGAATTTCCTACTACGGAGCATCAGACAACAGCAACGACGTCAGGGAGTTTTCCACCAACACCGTCGGTGAGAGGACGCCGCACAGCTAGAATGCGAACGGTATTCTTCCACAGAATACTCGCGGAAAGGTGAATCAAATACATATGGTGAGACCGGCGGGCATCGGAAAACCAATTATGAGTCAACGATGAAGATTCTATACTTAGTAGATTAATTTAGGCGGTTTCATATGACATTAACTACTCTTATCTTTTTTCTTTTCTTTTTTTAAAGAAAAGAGTTAACAGAATTTAATTTCAATAATAATTTTTTTTTAATGTGCATTGTTTTCAGTAGTCTTTGCATTTAGATTCAAATTTGATCTTTTTTAGGGTGTTGATTTTGTGTTTTGGGTATTAGGTCTATTATTGCTTTATGTGATCTATGTTACTTAACATATTTTGGATTGAGGGAAACTAAAAGATTAACCGTAGCTATGATTCAAAAGATTGGCTTGTAGATTTAACCACAACAATTTATACTTATAATACAAGTGAATTATAAAGATGAAAGATTGTTAAAATTATAAGCATATTTTTAAAAAGTTTATTATTTTGTAAAACATCTCAAAATAGTATAGGAGCCTATTTAACTAAATCGGGGGAGTATATGATATAATATGCATATAAAAAAAATTAATAATTGGCCGTTAACCCAAAGTAAAAAAATATATACAAAAATGACCGAGCAAGGACTTGAACCGATTGGGAAAATTAGAAGTACATTTTTTAAAAGTTGATTATTGCGTAAAAAATCTCAAAATAGTATAGTAAACTATTTAAATAAATCGGAGAAGTATAAGATATTATATGCATATAAAAGAATTTAATACTTGACCGTAAACCCAAAATAAAAAAAAATTACAAAATTACTTACTGAAGGCTCAAACCCAAGAGATTCCTCTTATCAGACACCATTACACAATTATCCAACCAATTGAATTCAATTTGTTTACTAATTTTACATTCTTTATAATATATCTAAATGAAACTAGTGTACACTTACATAAAATTGGGTATTCTTACATTGGAGGTCATGTTTGATCAATCACTTTGAACTCCCCTAAAACCGGGCCTGATGTTATTAAATTTACATTTATTTATCCGTCCATCTGAACTCATTATTCACATGAGCTCTGTCCATACCCGCCCATTTAATTTGCCACCTCTGCTAACCATAATCAAAGTTGTGTTGGACCAGGAATTGTATTAGAACAAGCCTGACAGAATATGGTTTGTTGAGCTTGGTTGAGTGGATCAAAGGGGGAGGCTGTACTATTACCTCTTCTGCTTCTGCTTGATAAGAATTAATCAAGCCTATTATATAATTAAGGAGTGAATCTTTTGTAAGTTCGTTTTACGGATCTTCAATTGTAAAATGTAATCTCACTTTCTCGCAACTTAACTTACTAACATATGACATGTCGAGTAAAGGAAATCCATTTTACACAAAATACTAATAAGACCGTATGTCCTAAGTTTTTGTCATAATTTAAATATGTGAATTGATGTTCCATTTTTCACTTATACTAGCTGGGTTCACGTGCGTTGCACGGGTTGAGAAGAGGTAGGTGGTTTGGTGCCAGCAGCCCGAGCCCATAATCAACGTGCAAAGCACCCCAGCACGCTCCAACTCAATCTGGCAAAGGGTGGGAGCTACGAAACCCAAAAGAGCGAAATTTACCACCAATGTCAAATCAAGTCTCGGCAAAAGGATGGCCGGCGAGGGGTCTAGGACGAGCGTTCATTCTCGCCTAAGGTTCCCCCTCGATACAGATAACCGTCCGGATCATAGCGAGGAAGGTGAGTCCCAACCCTATGCCCAATCTTCAACCAACAAAGCTCTCTCCAGATCCTGACATCCGTCTCGCCAACTCGCAAAAGAGGCTCGCCTGGGGTCCCCAATAAGAAACACGGCCGAGGAAGAGGTCGGGGTACCTCAGACAGACAAGGGAGCCAACGGCATCCCCACACAAGCCATAGGCTCGGCACAAGATGACAAACCAATGACGGATGCCGAGATAAGGGCATGGATGGAGAAACTAGAAGCTCGACATAGCACGGGAACTAACACGGCCGTCAAGAAAATAGGAAGGCCATTCATAAAACAGATAAGAGAAGTGGAGGTGCCCTCCAAAGTAAAGATTCCATACTTCAAAGACTACACCGGTAGCACAACGGCCCTGGATCATGTGTCGGGGTTCGAATTAAAAATGATCATAGTGACTAGACTCGATGATATATGGTTCTTAGTATTTGCGGGAACCCTGAAGAAGCAGGCCCAACAGTGGTACAATGGGTTAGCCCATGACTCTATCACCTGTTGGGATGACTTCAAGGGGGCCTTTCTGAAAAAGTTCGCCTCGGCAGGTGCCCTCCCAAAAAGTGAGACAGACCTGTGCAGCGTGAAGCAAGAAAGTGGAGATAGAGACAGTGCTCTCATACATGACCCGCTTCAAAGAGGTCCTGGACCAAATCCTTGATATTCCTGACACCTCCGTGAGAATGTGCTTCGGAGCAGGCCTATTGCGAGGGAACTGCCGAACTGAGCTCCTCATGAGACCAAGGGACACGATCGGCGAGATGTTCCTAATAGCCCAAAGGGTGGCTCTGCTGGACGGCGAGCAACCCTCCACCGTAGCAAGCTCGCGAGCAGTCACATCCCCTCTAGGCACGGCTAGTGTTGCCGACCAGACGCTCGCCGCGGACAAAAACTACAAGGGAAAAGAACAAGGAAGGGCTCGGTAAGATGACGCCCACCCAGCAAAAAGGAGAGAAGAAGAAAGGGGTGTCAAGTTCACCGGTGAAATTAGGGGCCCAAGACGGGAGAACGAGTTGGAGGACTTCACCGCCCTCAATGCATCGAGGGAGCACATCATGGAGGTCTTCTTAACAGAGAACAAGATATGGCCCCCCTTCCCAATGAAATCACCCCTTGATACCCGAAACCCCAGAAAAAGATGCAACTTCCACAACGAGATCGGCCACGTCACGAAAGAATGCATACAGCTCAAAATAATCGCGACAACAGACAACCCGACACTAGGCCAGTGGTGAACACCATTCAAGAAGAGACTCAAAGTATCACACAGTTGAAAAATACAATCAACTGCTTGAGCAACTTGGCCGATAGCATCATGGAAGGGATGGTCGAGCATGACATGGTTTTTAGAGACACCGAGCTGGCCGTTAACTCAAATGCTCGGTAAAACCCGTTGACCCTACAAGTTGGTATACATAACAGCCTCGTCAAACGGGTCTTGATAGATACAAGCGCTGAAAGGGATGTGATGTACTACAAATGCTTTCTGGCATTAGGGCTCGGCGATGCCCACCTTACTCTAAGCCGAATCCAACTGGAAGGGTTCATAGGCCACAAGGTCACGGCAAAGGGAACCGTGGCCTTCAAAGTCGACCTTGGAGAAGGAGATACCGCTAGAAGCGAGGAAATCACTTTCCTAGTCCTCGATCTCCCTTCTCCGTACAATGCCATCCTCGGCGCACCGTCTCAGGCCAAATTCCAGATGGTCACATCAATGGCCCATCAAAGGGTCAAGTACATGACCTCGTGCGGGGTAGGAGTCCTCAAAAATGAAGCTCGCACTACCCTGGAGTACCTCATAAACGAGAGGAGAGAGGCAGAGAAGAGACTAAAAGGGCCGGAGGAGGCAGAGGGAAAAGAGGACAAGCAAGCTGCCAAACGAGCCCGAGGGCTCGACGGAGAAAGCTCTACCTCGTAGCAATCAAAGAAGGCCGAGGTAGCTGGCCCGCGTCAGGAAAAAGGAACGTCGAGCGACGAGATTGAAAAGACTGAAATCGACAGCCTCGACGTACGAGATCATCCAGTCTTACAGCCCATGGAGGACGTAGAAGAAGTCATCATAAACTTCAACTACCCTGACCAAAAAATCAAGGTGGAAATGGAAATAGCGGGCGAAGAGCGAAGATCTATCATCGAGTTCTTGAGAAACAACACGGATATCTTCGCATGGAGGGCCGAGGATATGGAGGGCGTTGCCGAGGAAGTAGCGGTTCACCGATTGAGCATTGATCCAGCATTTGTACCCATCCAGTAAAAGCCGAGGTATTTCTCTCCTAAAAACAAGATGCAATTAAGGAGGAAATAGTCAAACTGCTGCGGACCAAGATCATAAGAGAAATCCACTACCCCACGTGGGTCGCAAATGTTGTGATGATAAAAAAGAACATTGGAAAGTGGAGGATGTACGTCAATTTTACCAACCTGAACGAAGCATGCCCAAAAGACTGGTACCCACTGCCGAGGATAGATCAACTGGTCGACTCTATCTCGGGCTACAAAATTCTATGTTTCGTAGACGCCTACTCAGGCTACCACCAAATCAGGATGTGGAAAGAAGATGAAGGGAACACAGCTTTCCGAGCGGCAGGTGCACTTTACTGCTACAACATGATGCCGTTCGGCCTAAAGAATGCAGGGGCCACCTACCAGCGAATCGTAAACAAAGTTTTTGGGGACCAGTTATGGAGGAATGTCGAGGCGTACATAGACGATATGGTGATTAAGACAAAGGAAATGGGCCACATCGACGACCTCAGAGAAACTTTTACAAACCTCAGAAAGAATAAGATGAAGCTCAATCCCGCCAAATGTGCCTTCGGCGTAACGGCAGGGAAATTTTTTGGGTACATGGTGAACGAGCGTGGAATTGAGGAAAATCCCGAAAAAATTAAAGCCTTGGCCGAGATGAAGGTCCCCATATGTATCAAACAAGTGCAACAGTTGAATGGGAGAATAGTGGCCCTGGGAAGATTCATCTCGAAAGCTGAAAAAAACCTCCCCTTCTTCAAAATCTTAAAAGGGGCGAGAAAGTTCGCATGGGACAAAGAATGCGATCTCGCTTTTGCCGAGCTCAAGAAATACCTCGGTAGCCTACCCTTGCTCAGCTGCCCCACACCATGAGAAAGACTCTACATCTACCTCTCGGTTACGGACACAGCCATAGCATCGGTCCTGTTGCGAGAAGAAGGGGGACTCCAGAAACCCATCTATTATGTGTCCCACGCACTAGCTGGGGTAGAGACGAGGTACATGCAAATAGAGAAGGTGATTCTCGCGTTGATGATAACAGCGAGAAAATTGAAACCATACTTCAAAGCCCATGAAATCGGGGTATATACCGACTTGCCTTTGCAAAGGATCCTGCATAGGCCTGACGTCGCTGGAAGGATGATGAGATGGGCCGTCGAATTAACAGAATATGCAATCATCTACCTCCCAAGAAAATCCATTAGAGCTCAAGTCATGACAGACTTCATTGCCGAAACCTCCTTCACCTCGGCAGAAGGAAAGAGCGATGGACCAGATCAAGGACCCTCCACCAGCAAACAAGTGCCTGTGCAAGAGCCGCCGCAAAAACGCGACCTCGACATTGTTCGTAGACGGATCGCCTAGCAAGAATGGCAATGGATCAAGCATTCTACTCAGAACCCCGTAATGAACGGAGATCGAAAGCTCTTAAACTTCGAACTTCCCAAATACAAACAACGCTGTAAGCACGATAGCAAAGCCAAATCGCCGAAATAGGAGCTACTCAAATCTTAATCTTCAGCGACTCCCAGCTCGTCGTGAAGCAGATTTCGGGGGAGTATGGGGTAAACCACCCGACACTGGACAAATACAAGGAACTAGCCCTGAGCGTCCTCGCCCAATTCGAATATTGGGAACTGGAGCAAATAGGAAGGGCTGAAAACACAAAGGCAAACCACCTCTCCAAAACCACCTCTGAGCTCCCCGAAAACATGGATCGAATGGATCGAAATCCTCGATACCCCGCCATTGATAAAGAAAAGATAATGATGCTAGAACAAAGCCACGGAGTGTTGGATCGATGACATCAAAAAGTATCGATCGACTGGGATACCGCCCAACGACAAAGAGCAAAGAGCAGGATGGCAAGAAGGTGGCAAGAAGGTCGGCCATATACACTATAATCGGGGATGTACTATACAGGCGATCTTTCACCAAGCCTCTCCTAAGGTGTGTCCGACCAGAAATCACACAAGGACTACTGGCCGAGGTACACGGAGGGGTATGTGGAAGCCATCCAGGGGCTCGAACTTTGGCCGACAGGATCATTTTTCATGGATACTACTGGCCCACATTGAGAAAGGATGCCGAGGTATATGCCCGAAAATGCGACAAATGTCAAAAATTCGCTAACATCCCAAGACTGCCCTCGGCACCTCAAACCCCGGTAATCGCAGCATGGCCTTTCGAAATGTGGGGACTTGACCTGATCGGGCCATTTCCTCTCGCCAAAGGCAAGAACAAATTTGTGATAGTTGCGGTGGACTACTTCACAAAATGGATCGAGGCCAGACCCCTAGCAAGCATCACTGAACAAAGGCCCATCGACTTCATTCGAGACAACGTCCTCTGCAGATATGGATTACCAAGGGCCATTGTGTCGGATCACGACACACAGTTTTCAAACAGATTCACGGCAAGCTGCGAGGAAAGAGGAATTCGCCATTGGAAGTCTTCGGTAGCACACCCCCAAGGAAACGGCTAAGTGGAGGCTGGAAACAAACAAATCCTTCATGCCCTAAAAAGAAGGTTGGACGAGAAGAAAGGCGCTTGGCTCGAGGAGCTTCCTGCCGTCTTATGGGCTATCCGAACATCTCGCCGAGGTTCAACCGAGGAAACACCCTTCTCCTTGACTTACGGAACTGAGGCCATGGCCCCAGTAGAAATGGCTCTCCCCACTGCAAGAGTCATCCATTTCAACGAGGAAGCAAACACTGAATCAAGGACGCTTGACCTCGATTACCTAGAGGAAAGAAGGCTCGAAGCCAGGATGAAGGCCATCAATTATAAAAAGCTAGCCAAGGCCCACCATGACAAAAGACTGAATCCTTGCACATTCTCGGTCGGCGACCTGGTATTAAGGAAAATCGAAGTAACTGGAAACAAGCCGGGAAGAAACAAGCTTTCTCCCAACCGGGAAGGACCGTTCAAAATCACAGACACCATTCGAGCAGGAACCTACAAGCTCGCAAAACCAGATGGAACCCCACTAAGGAACCCCTGGCATTCAGACCACTTGAAAATGTATTATCAATGATCTGTTATCTTGTTATAAAGAAAAAATCTCGATGAAAACTTGTCTCTTTAAACCATGTATTCAAGACCGCTCAGTCTTGCCATCAAAAACCTCCTCGCCTAGTCGAGGAGAGGCCAGACTCTAATGCCTTCGAAACCTCCTCGCCTAGTCGAGGAGAGGCCAGGCCCTAATGCCTTCTAAACCTCCTTGCTCAGTCATAAAAGAAACCAGATTCCAACACTTTGAAAAAATAAGAGGGGTAAAAAAGTGATAACAGGGAAAGCAAATAAGAATAAGAAAGACTGAAAATACTTGCATTACACACCACGAATAAAATTACAAATAACCAAAATAAAAAACCAGTTTCAAAGTGTTTGTAAAACTACTCTACATCCTCTCCCCTCTCGCGGGATTCTTCCTCGCGGGCCGCCACCTACTCAGAAACATACTGATGCTTTGACAACTCCTCCCGGCTAGTCTTTTGACCTTCAAGCTCCGCCATCAATTGATCACCAACGTATTGGGCCTGTGGAGGGGAAGCATGCCTCGGCACCGTATAGCGACGGTAGCTCTCTTTCACCCACACCTTCTCATGGGCCAACAGGGCAAAAAAAATGCTCGCCTCAGTAGGGGGAGGTAGCCACTCGGGGGCCTGAGCTGCAGTATCGGCATCCTTAATCTGGCCCAGCTCGGTATCATCAAAAGGCACGAGCGAAGCAACATCTCGGCACTCCGAACCGAGAGAGGCAAGACTCGCCATCTTCACCACCTTCGGCATCGGTACACCAATCGCCACCGCCACCCGGAAAGCTTGGACCCGGCTGGTCTCCATATAGTCCAGAGCCTCCACCCTGTAGGCCAGCGAGTCCCGATACCTTTTTAAAACCTTCTCCTCACTGGGCTCCGCAGCCAGCTCGGCCCTCAGATGGTCGTTCTCATTAATCACCGCTTTTAGCTTGGCCTCGAGCTCAGCCACCTTTCGGTCCCTCTCACTGGCCTTATCCTTCAACAACTGCTCTCTCGCCAGCCAGACGGTCTTCTTGGCACCCAGTTGGGTGAGCTCGTCGATCTTCAACTGAAGGTCCCCCTCCAAGGACTTTATTTTTTCAGCAGAAGACGAGATCTCCCCCTTTGCCTTTAGCAATGTAAAACCCTGAAATGTTGCTTGCTTGTGTTATGCATTAATTCATACATTTATAATCATCATAAATATGTTCATTTAGCTCCCGTATATGTTTAGAGTCAATAGCATGATCATTGACGTTGTTTGAGATGCACGTATGCATTTTTCTTTCACGAGATGCTTTGAATCTCGGGTTTGTGATTTATGTTGTAATCACATGGATAATTGTTAGAAGGCATTCAAAACATCATTAACATGCCTTGGATATTGGTTAGATGCTTGTTGCATTGTCGGTTTGGTTGCTAGTTTGATCCTAGCGTTAACCTTTCTCAGTTTGACTTTTTCAGTCGTCGTTCGGGAGAGTTCTGCCTGAGTTCTTGGCCTTGTTTTGTTGAGGTTTGAGGCTTGATTACTTTGGTTATGATTTGGAGGACATTAAGGTTGGATTGTAGACCATTTTTGGCTTAGAAGGACTCGAGAATGCATGCGGGAGAGTCCTGGATCGAGCAAGGAAGCAAGCAAAAGCCGGAAGGAGAATAGCAGAGGGATGCGCTCGCATCACCTCACCATGAAGCGACCGCAAGGGTCCTTAAATGCTGAATTACGGGATTTTGCTCCTGTTGTGTGCACTATCCGAATTTTTCCCATTAAACCTATTCTAAACCTATCCTAAACCCACTTATTTGGCCTAATACTAATCCTAATCATCTATTAAGAGATTTAGGGGTTAATTAGTGACTTGATTAGGGGAATTAATCCCCCATATATAAACCAAATCAGCCGCATTCCTTCATTGTTCGGCCAAGGCAGTTTGCGTCTTCTGCAAACACTCCTCAAAAACGTGAGAGAGCTGAGAGGGGCGACTTCTAGGGCTCTTGAAGGGTTCTTCCTTGGTGGCCATTGATAGAGATCTTCTTCCCCCAATCTACACCTTGATTTTGAAGAGAAGGTTGAAGGGAACAACACCCATCACCAAGATTTCGAAATTTCAGCTTGTGAAGGGCTGAATACAAGTAAGTTCTACCTCTCTTCCTTTGATTTTTGGGCTCCATTGACCCTAGGGAAACAACCATGTGTGTTATGTGAGGTCAATGGAAGCCATTGTTAGGGTTATAGAAGAAGCATGAACCCTAGGTTTACAAATTGATGATAGAACTTGATTGACCTATGTGAGACCATGATATATGTGAAATTCATGTTCTAACTAGTCTATTGAACTTGGTTATGTTGATTATTCATGTGGATTGAAGTTGAATTGGTTGAGATACTTGGAGGGTGCCTTGCCCTAATTTTGTTTTAGCTTGCAATTTATTGATGTGAGCTTGATTAATATGTTTTATATGCTTAATAGAGTATATTAAACCATGTAGTATGATTTAATCATGAAATGGAAATTATGATTGGTATGGTGACTTGAATGAATTTATGCACAAGATGGCTAATTTGTTCTAAGTTGCATTGTTAATTATTTTGTTGGGTTTATGTGAGTTTATTGATCATTGGGATTGTGGTTTTGGCGATAGTTATGAACATATGGGGATGTTGAAGCCTATGCTTCTATTCCTTGAATTTTCGGAAAATATAGATTTGACTCAACGGAGTCAACCTTTGGGTTAGTATGAATCCTAGGAACTATAATTTTAAGTCCTACGGAATTTTGGGTAGAATTCATGGAGGTCGAGCCTCCAAGAAGTTTTGAAGTGTGTGAAGCACACTTGATTATGAGAGCTTATATGATTCTCGGTTGTGATGTTAATGCTAGTTGTGGATGAATTGCATGACTAGTTTGATAGTAGAGTGTTTACCTACTTGTTTTGAGCATATGAGTATATATTACTTGTGCTTGGGTTTTGAGTCCAGCTGGCGTCTGTTGAGTTTTGGTGGGACGATACATCGTCTTCACGAATTGTGAGATTCGTGATCGCGATGGATCGCCGTGCCGGGTTTGCACACACCCCTCCATCGATGGCTACGGTGGGGAAGTAGTTTATCTTAGTTGTAGTAATACACATGACTTTGATAACTATGGAACTCGAGCGGAGATCTGTCTCGAGGACGCCGATATCTACGAGAGGGATATCGAGGGCACATAAGGGTTTTGCACGTGTTTTTGCAGGAGCGACACGCGCGGAGGAATTTGGGTAATGGTATCATATCCCTTATATATGAATTGTTTCACAAGTGCTTAAGTGAATAACGTGCTTAGTGAATTGGATATGATATGGTGTTTGTTTGGGTTTCTTATATGTTATACTTGATAGATAACATATTGATTAATGTTGTTAAGCATATATGCTATCACATGAACATTATTTGAAGGTTGTATTATGCTAAAGGCATAAATTATTATTGTTAAGCCTAATATGCCTTGACATGAATATTATGGGAATGCTATGTTATAACAATAACATGAATTACTGTTGTTAAGCTAATATGCTTTAACATGAATATTATTAGAGTGTGGTATTATGCCAGAAGCATGAATTATTGTCGTTAAGCTTATATGCCTTGACATGTAAATTATTGGAAGGTTATGTTATACCGATAACATGAGTTATGATCGTTGAGCATAAAATGCCTTGATATGGATTTTAGTGAGATGTTATACTATAATGATAACATGGTTATTTAATGTTGAGCATGGATGCCATAGCATGACTTTATATAAGGTTATTTCATGACGATAGCATGATGTAATTTATGATGGAGCATTATGCCATGATAGGAAGTTATGGTTAGTAACTTACTAAGTCTTTGTGACTTACTTTTATTTGTTGGTTGTTTTCCCTAGATCCGAGCTGAGCGTGCGGATCCAAGTAAATCAGAAGATTGCGTTAACAAAGATTCTTTGGCAAGGTTGCTACTTAGATGTTTATTTTGTTTTTGGTGAGGTCGTTGGGAAGATGAAGTTATATAAACTTCATTATTGGGTAGCAACCTGAATGTGATTAGTAATATTGTAATCATGTTGTTAGCTTATTCTTTTGGTAGCCGACAAGTAGAAGTCGTGCTTGATGTATATTGGTAGTTATACTTCCATATGTTTTGTTGTTGTTAGTACTTATAATTATTAGTACTTATGTTGTTGGTAGCCGACGGGTTTTAGTCGTGCTTGGTTAATTGGTGATTATGTTTAGCATGCTGCATTGCTAGTTAAAGTATTATGTTTTTACTCCGGCATGTTTTTAGTCGTTGAGTTGTTAGACTAGAGTCTTAGACTTAGTATAATGTTGGGTTCCGGCCGTAGCTTCGCCGATGACTTGGTTTATTATGCTATATATTTGAACTGCATAACAGGGAGTTTGTCCTACGTGCCCAATGTTGCGGCACGCGAATCGAATTTTTGGACCGAGAGATTAATTATCTCTTTGGTTGTTTTTAGTTTGAGCTTGTTAGCTCGGGCGCCACTGTTTTATTCCATTTAGCTTCCGCATGTGTTTTGAGTTGTCGGTGTATCGCCGTTATGGCCCTACCCATTATTTGCTACTTGTGTGTTGTTATTTGTTCCCCTGGCGGCACGACCTTGGGATTTCGTCTTGGGATCCGGGTCGGGTCGTCACAAGCAAAGCCCGCTCCGAGACACTCACTGATTCGGCAGCCTTGGCCAGCTTGGCGTCGTAAGTCATGAGACCAACGCCGAGTTGCAAAAATAACAACAGAATGAGCGAACAGACCAAAAACAAAAAGCAATAATTAAAGAAGCAAGGTCCCGCGAGATCTTCCTACCTCGCTTATGGCCAGCGTACACAGGTCGTTCAACTGAAACTCCTTAGCCGGGAGCAGTGACGCCACAGACTCGGCCGGTACGCTTTGGCCCATCAGTCTCTGCCCATAACCAGTAAACGTGTCGGGGAAGTTATTGATCATCTTGCAAATATGGCCGATAACATAGTCATTATTGGTTGTCTCCTCGCTCGCCGGATTTGGGGACTGTGTCGAGGGCAGTGGAAGTTCGGCAGGAGTCGAAGGTGGCGGGGGCCGGCTTTGAGTTTTCTGCCTCTTGGCCCTCGGAGCGTCAGTGACTGGTTGCTTGCCTTTGGCCTTAGGAACAGGGGTAGTAGAGGAGGGGGCCACCTTTATGGGATCTTCTAATACGCCGACCATGGGCAGCGCTCCCGCACTTCCAACGGCAGCTGCCGAAGCCTTGAGCTCGGCCTCCTCCGCCCTCCTGCCTTTAGCCTTTAGCACAGCATCCCACGACAAAGCCATTTCTACAAGACAGAAAGCTCGCATCAGAAATCAAAAGACAAATGTAACAAAAGGTGACGAAAACATAAACAAAGCAGGAATGAACAAAATTAACCTGGTGTCGGGCACTCAGACCCATCTACACCCTTACACCTCCGACACGCCGAGCCAAACACCTAGCCCTGGTGCAGGGCCCAGCCCTCTCGACTGGCATACTCAAAGTTAGAGTAAGCCCTCTCCACCCCCTCGACACTGGCTGCCGAGACCCAGAACCTTGACAGGAGGCCCTCATCCTCGACTATGGCCTTCCAGTTATAGGACCGAACCTGCACCCCTTCATTATCAAGCAAGGGGGCCTCAATGGCAGTCTTCACGGCCTGGCCGAGGCGCCCGTTCGTCTTCCCTCGTAAGGCCATGAGGTTTTCCTTCAGGAACCTCGAAGTTCCACCCTCGGCTCGACTCCACAAGCAGAACCTTCTCAGGCCACCTGTGATCTTTATTTCCAAAACTGGCCAGAAGGGGGAATCCCCGAGGATGCCTAAGAACAGTCAACCGATTCATGGAAATACTGACTTTATAGTAATAGCAAAAGAGGGATAGTGTGGGCTCGAAACCTTCCGCTCGAGTACAAATGATAAAGCTCACCAAAGCTCGGGTCAGGTTGGGCGAGAGGTCCAGCGGAACTGAGCTCGTCTGGGTCAGGAACTCGCAAACGAAAGGATCAAGAGGCAAACGCATCCCCGAGGACTCGAAAAGACTGGAATAGAAGCCCACGTGACTGCGAAGACCCCGCAGCTCGGAGATACCCAACCTCGAATCCGGAACTGAACCTCAGAAAAGATTGGAGCCATACGCTCGTGACCACTGCTCCACATCCGCTAAGCCTATCTTATTCTCAAAGGGCCTCAAGTAGCGAGGCACCCTCTCGCCATCATCTCCATCTCGTCCAGAAACAGAAGCCTCAGCTCCACTTGCCATTCTATCAAGGCTGCCGGCGCCGCAGGCCTCTTTTGATCTGTCGAAAATGCAGGACTCTCTCCCAGGTGAAAAATTGAGCAATCAGACTTAACGCAATACGATATCGGCTAAAAAACACCCTCATGGGGGTGTCAGACGGATAGTCCGGGGCAGAAAACACTTCGTCACCAAACTTCCAATGTGGGCTAACCTTCACTTCAAAGCTCGCAAGGAGAAACCTCGCTTGCCGAGGAGTAACCGCTACCCATCTACCATCTGCTCTGCATACATGGGACCCCCACGCAAAGACTTCCCGAAAACTGACTCAACGAACGGGCCCTCGTCATCTAAATCTACTGAGGAAATCGAGCACGACGAGGAAGTCTCCGAGCTCTGAGGGCCCACGGTCGTCTCCATATGAATAGTAGTATCTACCACCATCTCCTCGGCCAAACAAACCCTCACCTCGACACCCCTCCAAGCAGGGCCGCGAGGTACAGACTCAGCTTCGTCATCACTTAAGTCATCGCTCCTAGACTCGGCTAAGTTAGCGTCCCCGACATCAAGATTGACCGAAACCTCTGTGGTAACCTCGGTAAGAGGGCGGGCACGCCCTAAGAAGGTACTAGGGCACGAGAAAGATCCTCAGCCCAAGGAGAAACATCCGGAATATTCTCGGCCGAAGCCGGAGCCTCGGCCACATTACCAGTAAGGGGAAGAAGGGGACTCCTAACTGACATGGGTATACGAATTACCCTATTCCAATAATCTATCAGCTCCATGGAGGAACTGCTAGAAGAAGAAGAAGAAAAAAAAATGGGAAAGGGGATTCTACGAGACATACCCTAAAAAACAAAGGAAAGGAAGAAAGAAAAATCGTACCAAAAGAGTTAGCCGAAAAGAACGCCGGAGAAATCAACAGAGAAGCAGAAACACGCCTGAAAAAGCCAAAAGACGCCGGAAAATTAAACAGACAGAAGAAAGAGACCCCGGACAGAATAGCAAGCCGAAAAACACACAAAAACGGTGACAGTAAAAGCCACCCAAAAACAAGAAAAACGTGCAAAAAGGGAAAGGAGAAGTTCACTTACGGGCTCCAGGTAAAATAGGACTCAACGGGGGGAACATCCGAAAAGATCGCCGGAAATTGCCTAGAAGCACAATGAAAGGAAACAGTGAGTGAAGAGTGAAAACGGTGAAAGTAAAAAGAAAGGAAAAAAGCTCTTATTCCCCCCCTGCAATGATGTCGCATTTAGGCAGGGCCCCTAAATCCACCGGGTCGACCCGCGTGTTTTTACCTAAACAAAACGGCACCGTATGACATTGATTCCCCTGGATCCGGGATGAAAAGGCGGCATTAAAAGCATTTCGAAATTCGAAAAGCCGCCCCAAACAAAAATCGAGAAGCTGCCAAAACTTGAATTTAATGATGTGATAGCCCGAAAAGACGAATCGTCCTGATTGGACAGATACCCAAAAACGCCCCATAAGCGTCCATCAATCTTGGCAAGAAGCTCGGCATCAGCCTTGACTTGAATCCTGCAGTCAACCTCGGTACTAAGCTCGACACCGACCTCTCACCACCAAACGAAGAGAATACTTCTTGGCCTTCTCGGCGTCGAGCAGCCAAAAAGTAGGGGGCCACTGAAAGGATTAAACCAAGGAAGTGATCCTCGGCACAAGAACGGGCCCCACTTAGAAAACTGCTAGTAACGAAGCCACAGAAACATAGGTTCCTGAGATAACGCGAGTTTCCTGGAGCCGAGTAACAGACGACCCACGGTTTCCAAACCGCCTTGGCCTCGGCTAGTCAGAGTGACTTCCAATGACCTCGGCCCGGGACACCAAAACGGTTTCCACCACCCTCGGTCTCGTTGACTAAAGCGGTCCCCAGTACCCTCGGCCTCGGCGATAACAGCACCTCATCACAAGACCGCTTGACCTCGGCATCAGATCAATCATCACCCGCCCTGACAAAGAAGCTTCCCTAGGCCCGGTAAAACCGCTACACGCAACCACCAACTCCCTAACAAACGCTCAACCCACTTATTTCTGACATAGACCATCAGCGTATTTAATGACCGCCGCAATATGTTCCCCAATGACCAGCCGCCACGTCGACAGGAAGATCAGCTATAAATAGAGGACCTCATTTATTGTAAAGGTAAGTAATTTCTGAGATATCAAAGCTCCCTTATCACAACCTCTTATCAAGCAAATATCACGGCACATTTACTACCCATTTTTCTACCGGAAATCTTACTTTCACACTGGAGGGTTCTAGTCGGGCCGCCCCGACTCCTTAACGGTGTTGTTTATTCACTTTGTGCAGGTAGCCAGGAAGACGAACGTGTGGAGCCCACCTCATCCTAACCTTAAACGTGGACAACAAGACAAGATCACCACCAAAATAGAGTGATCAAGTATAAATGAGCGCGTAACAAATGGGTATGAGCGCTCATGGACGCCTATTTAGTCATTAAGATAAAATTATTAAACAAATAAAAAAATTATAAAAAATCATTTCGTTTACAAAAATTACTCAAATATTACAAAATTGCATATAGGATGAATTACTTACTCATCTTTAATTGGCACATCCATGTTTTCCATTGATAAGTTCTTCGCTTGGACTCAAACCAATTAGTAGGAACAGTTACGAATGGGAGGATTTGTTGGAGGATAATGCCTAGAGGTGTAAGTGGTTTAGTTTAGTTTGGTTTATGTCAAAACCATAAATCGAATTGCCCCCGATTGCTTCCCAAAATCTCAAATCGAACCGATCCGAACCACTCGGTTTGGTTTGTTTGGTTCGGTTTTGTGGTTTATATAAATTATTTTTAATCAAATTAACTAACATTAAAAATAACAATAAACATAAGATTTTAATTTGGAATTAACATCAAAATTAGGAAATAAACTACTAACAACAAATTATCATAAAGAAAACAATACAAATTCTAAAATAAACACAAACAATAGAAAAACAAATTATATATATATATATATATATATATATATATATATATATATATATATATATATATATATATATATATATATGTGTGTGTGTGTGTGTGTGTGTGTGTGTGTGTGTGTGTGTGTGTGTGTGTGTGTGTATTGTGTGACTAAATCAAAGACCTAGATTATGCATATAAGTTGATTCAAAGGTTCAAAATATAGTTAATAAATGTAATATAATATATATTATATAATAAATAAATAAAAATATATAGGTTGGTTTGGTTTGGTTTGCTTCGGTCCGATACCAAAAATCGTGAACCGAACAGAACCGAACGATTTTCCAATTTTTGAAACCGAAACCGAACCGTCTTCGACCGAAATCGAACCAAACCGACTAGTTTGGTTCGGTTCGGTTTGGTTCGGTGGTTCCGATTTACACCCCTAAATAAATTGTTTAGTTTTAGGATTTAGTGGTGGGTGTCCAAATAAACGTCCATTTAGCTCATTATAATTAGTGGTCCCAAATGAGCCTATCAATTTGTGCCAATTAAAATTTGAAGTGTAGCCATGCCTATTAATTAGTGGATGATGATCCGGCGGGCTCACAAAAGAAACAGAAATTGACATCTCTAATGGCTAGACATCAAACCAAATTACGTATACTTTCTGTAAGGGTAAAATAGAGTCGTCATATTTTCCTGCATTGATTTTATTATTGTACTTTTACATGGTTTAAAATCAATGGTAAGAAGTTACTACATTGAATATATTTTTTGGTCCTAAAGCTATGATAAGTGCTACCATAATTAAATATTCCCAATTTATTTTGTTTCATAATATTTTTTAGTAAAATCTTTTTGGGCATAAGGTTGGATCTACAAGCAGCTTATTTGATAAACATCTAAATTTTTTGAATCATAACTACAGTTAATCTTTTAGTTTCACCGTCAATCCAAAATATGTTATATAACAGAGATCACATAAAGCAATAATATACCTAATACCCAAAACACAAAATCAACACCCTAAAAAAGATCAAAATTGAATCTAAATGCAAAAATTACTGAAAACAATGCACATTAAAAAAAATTATTATTGAAATTAAATTCAGTTAACTCGTTTCTTTAAACAAAGAAAAGAAAAAAGATATGAAGTTACACAAATTAATGTCATAATTGGTTTTGCGATGCCCGCCGGTGTCACCATATGTATTTGATTCACCTTTCCGCGAGTATTCTGTGGAAGAATACCGTTGGCATTCTAGCTGTGCGGCGTACTCTCACCGACGGTGTCGTTGCTGTTGTCTGATGCTCCGTAGTAGGAAACTCATACCGACACAACGGACAATTGTTCTTCTGATTAAGCCACGGGATAATGCAGTCGGTGTGAAAATAATGGCGGCAGGACAATTTGTTGACCTTCTCCAGCACCTTAAACTTCTCTGAACAGATGGCACATGACCCTGCATTAACCGGCAGCTGTTTTAAAATAGGGCAGTATAGGGTGAGTTGGTCGGCTTTGAGATCGTTTATGAAGGATTCGGAGGCTGGGGTCGGGCGGGGTTCGTAGTCATCATTAGACTCAGAAACAATTCCATCAACCAAAGTGTTCAATTCATCTATGTCAAAGAAGAAGGAGGTGTTGGGTGGTGTTGAGGGTTGGGATGGGGTGGTTGGTGATGGTGGTGGAGCGGTGAAAGAGAACATAGAATATTCTTGAAAGGGTGGCTGGGGGAGGCGGGCTAATAATTGGCAGTTTGGACAGCGGTAGGAGGCGGTGTTGGCGCAGATGTTTATCGGAATAAAACGACGGGTGCATCTACGGCACATCACGTAGCCATGGAATTCTGGCGGCATCTTGGGTAGGATTTGTAAAAACTGAGCAGAAAAGACCTAAGCCAAAACAAGAACAAGAACAAGAACAGAAAGCAGGAGACGAGATAGAGGAAGGCACAATTTTATATATATAGGACAAATTACAAATTTCTTCGGAAGTTATAAACTTAATCTTAATCTTAGATCACTACCAGTATAAATTGTATAATTTAATCATAATTTGGTATTCACTTAATCTTAATCTTAGATCTCTACCAATATAATTTTATGTACATGTTGTTGCCATTTGTGCTAAATATTACCTCGAGTCTAACTTAAGTGTGTCTGTTTTTTTACTAACAAAAGTTGGTAACATTGGTTAGAGTGAGTTTGGTCTGGTTCGGTCCAATTTTTTGGAAAAAAAAAAGAAGGAATAATTACAAGCCGGTACACTTTTTAAAACATGTTTTCAAATAAATCCAGTTATTTTTTAGACATATCTTTTAGATACAATTTTAGTGCGAAAGTACATAACTACCCTAATTATTGTTATAACCTCCGATGCGAAAACAGAATTCGGCAGTTCACCTCTTTTCTCTCTCCTCTCTCACCCATCTCCATCTCTTCCTCGGTTCCGGCCATCCTCTTCAATTGCTAGGCCAAATCGCCCCCTCTAACGGTACATCTCCGGCGAATCAACGGCTCACCGAACCTTTTGACGAGGAAAGATTTCTGAGTCGAAGAAGGAGGCTGGATGCTCTTCTCTCGATGAGTCTCGGCCCTTGTTCCTTTCGATTAGGAAACAAGATTGACCTCCCATATGCGGCATCGGAAGATGAGGTGCTTTCTGACTTGGGGTTGGTGGCCTCACAAGGGAAAGGTAAATCTAGCAGACTCTGGTGTTCGTCCACTTGAGGTTTTCATGTGCAGCATTGTCCGGAAGATGGGATATGGAGAAGGCTTTAGGTGGGTTTCTCAGTACATCAAGTAGGAAGGTTGAGATTTGGTTTATTTGTTTCAGCGTGTTATTTCCTACTAGACTTGAGTTGTGGACATGATATCTGTTTGAATAGCAATGTTTTATATGGTTTCTCACTTGTTAGGGGTTTTGAGTGAAATGATGAATGTTCCAACTTATAAATACATGATGTTATGGTTACGTAATGCGTGTGATTACGCACTTAAGTCCCACAGTATGAATGCGAGAAGAAAGTTGTTAATATATGCTTAAAGTGTTTAAATATGCTTAAACCCTAAAAAGCAATAAATTATCGAAATTACAAAAAACTCAAAACTAATAAAAATCTTCAATGGCCCATAACCTATCTAAATGACGTTTTTGGCCTTAAGTAGCTCGTAACCGAGCTTTGCTCGATTAATTTTGTCCGTCTTCAGAGACTTCGATTTGATATGCGGCGGGCCCATAACTCCACCGAGTCAAAAGTTATGTCCTTTTCGCGCACCCGATCCAAGCGGTCGAGATAATCCGGTGCGAGAGTGCTGCATCACCAAGACTTGGCATCGAGTTTTTAAATTCATTTTGGTCCTCCAAAATCTTGTCAAATCATCGATGCCGGAGCTTGGCATCAAAGTTTCTGGATTGATTTGGTCCTCCAAAATACTGTTAACTACATCCTGATGCCAAGCCTTGGCATCAGAGTTTCTGGATTGATTTTATGTCAAATGCATCCTGATGCCAGCATTTGGCATCAGAGTTTCTGGATTGATTTGGTCCTCCAAAATACTGTGAAATGCATCCTGATGCCAGGGCTTGGCATCGAGTTTACTGATTGATTTTGTCCTCCAAAATCTTGTCAAATGCATCGATGCGTCTTGGCATCGAGTTTCGGATAGATTTTTGTCCTCAAAATCTTGTCAAATGCATCGATGCGGGGCTTGGCATCAGAGTTTCTGGATTGATTTTATGTCAAATGCATCCTGATGCCAGCGATTGGCATCAGAGTTTCTAGATTGATTTGGTCCTGCATAATGCTGTCAAATGCATCCTGATGCCAGTGCTTGGCATCAGAGTTTCTGGATTAATTTGGTCCTGCATAATACTGTCAAATGCATCCTGATGCCAGGGCTTGGCATCAGAGTTTCTGGATTGATTTTATGTCAAATGCATCGATGCGGTGATTGGCATCGAGTTTACAGATTGATTTGGTCTGCATAATCTTTGTCAAATGCATCGATGCGTGCTTGGCATCGAATTAATTTGGTCATGCATAATCTTGTCAAATGCATCGATGCCGAGGCTTGGCATCGAGTTTTCGATTGATTTTATGTCAAATGCATCACGATGCCGCTGCTTGGCATCGAGTTTCTGGAATAGATTTGGTCATGCATAATCTTGTCAAATGCATCGATGCCGAGGCTTGGCATCGAGTTTGAATTGATTTTATGTCAAATGCATCGATGCCGGTGATTGGCATCGAGTTTCGATTAATTTGGTCTTTATCTTTGTCAATGCATCGATGCCGGCTTGGCATCGAGTTTGGATTGATTTTATGTCAAATGCATCGATGCGGTGATTGGCATCGAGTTTATGATTGATTTGGTCACGCATAATGTCAAAATGCATCACGATGCCGATTGCTTGGCATCGAGTTTCTGATTGTTTGGTCATGCATATCTTTGTCAAATGCATCCCGATGCCAGGGCTTGGCATTAGAGTTTCTGGATTGATTTTATGTCAAATTCAACCTGATGCCAGGGGTTGGCATCAGAGCTTCTGTATTGTTTTTGGTCCTGCAAAATCCAGTCAAATGCATCCTGATGCCAGGGGTTGGCATCAGAGCTTCTGTATTGATTTTGGTCCTGCAAAATCCAGTCAAATTCAACGATGTCGGGGGTTGGCATCGAGCTTACGGATTGATTTTGGTCTGCAAAATCAATCAAATTCAACTTTGATGTCGGGGTTGGCATCGAGCTTCGGATTGATTTTGGTCGTTCAAAATCCGATCAAATTCAACGATGCCGGGGGTTGGCATCGAGTTCTATTGTATTTTTTGGTCATGCAAAATCGGTCAAATGCATCTGATGCCGGGGGTTGTCATCGAGTGCACGTATTGATTTTGGTCGTTCAAAATCTATAGGAGCAGTTGTGTTTTCATTAATGGCATTTTTGTCATTTGTAAACAATTAGTAGTTATATGAAATGTCTAAAAATTGATGGTCCTATATGAAAACATGTTTTCAAAATTATACCCACTTGAAATTCCCCTTTATTTTATCTATAAAAGTCGCAAAGTTAAACTCTTAATATTGATGCGTATGGACTCCTTAATTTATAAGCTGCCTTACGAACAAACACAATCCAAAAGCTATTTCGAATTTCTTGCAAAACAGCCCCAAATCTTTAGCAAAATCCACTCGATTGAAGTGACTTGCTTGACAATGTTCTCTACACCTATACCCGAATTACCCACCTTTTACAGCCTTAAGCTACTCAAAACTCTCTCAAGAACAACTCCCTAATGCCCCAAAACCTTCCCTTGGCCAAGATTCTCAATGGGACAACCAAACAACCCGAACTCTTTCCTTTGCTAGAAAATCGGTAATGGAAATTTCTCACTAATTTCACATCGGGATGAAACATGTCAAATCAAAATAACTCTTCGTCACTAAACCATTGTCGATTCTAGGACGGGTCAATTCCCATCACTAATCGATGGGTGAAAAAAATTCTAAAATCCGTCACCGATTAAAGAGCGAAGGTTCCCTCACTATATCCGTCGAGTCGGTAAATGTCTTCCGTCATTAATTTGGGACGGAGCTCCATCATTGAATGAATTTAAAATATATATGTAATATTGTATAGAAATCAATATCCGAAATCGATAAGTGTCCTCAGTCACTAACTAGTGACGAAATGTCCCTCCATCACTAATTAGAGACGGAAATGACCCTCCATCACTATTCAAACAACTATGTAGCGAGGACTTTGTCGCTGAATCCAATTCGCTAAATTAAAAAAATTAGTGGAAAAAAACATTATTGTTGTCGTATTTATCTCTATATTGTTATAATAGTATTGCAGCTAAATCGAAATTTTAGTGTAACCTGTATCAAACAAATGTGTACTAAAGATTTATAGTTACTCATATATATGTTATAAGAGCAAATCAATCCTTGAACCACATAATGCAAAGTGCTTCCCGCCAAGGATAAGTTTCTTGGTGTTACAACAGATTTTGACAAGTTGCTACAAAACTAAAATCGATGAAGGGGACTTCTATAATGCATATATAAAGGAGTCTTTGTGACACATGTCTTGATAAAATGAAAATTAAGTTACGAGAGTTGCACTCTCCCGTAGGAGAAGAACTTAATTTACGAGAATGTCCTCTTTCCGTATTCCCTAGAGTTTTTTTTTTTTCAATAAAACTGACTATTTTTAAAATTTGACTATATCAAATAGGAAAATGATATCCTTACCACTAATCCTACAACTTTCCTTACAACTAAACCTTGAATCGGGAAAAAAAATGTTTTGAACAAATACAATTTTACCCTTCTTCAAAGCTTAGTTGTAGAAAAAGTTGTAGAAGTAGTTGTAAGGCTAACAATGTTGTTTTCAATAAAACTGAGTATTAATTCTTTCTTAATTTGTATTACATTTTTTATGTTATTAATTGCGTACTTTATGATTTTCAAATATATATATATATATATATATATATATATATATATATATATATATATATATATATATATATATCAAATATTAATATATATCAAATATTAATTTTACTCAATAAAATAGTTTTACTATCTTTATGTTAGTTATTTCATTATTCTGTTTTTCGTTTTTACTTTAATCCTCTTTCTTTCAAATATGAATATAGTAAAGTTCATATTGAAATCCAACGGAATTTGAGGTTCGTTTGATGGAGGTTAAGTCTCCATGTATTTTAAGTGTATGAAAAACACTTGGGTATTAGAGACCTAATTTTATTGCTCTGTTAGCAATGAAATACATAACTGTGTGATTGTAGAGTAAATAACTACTTGATTGGTTGAGTGTGCTCTTCCTTTGATTGAGCATTTGAGTATAGATTACATGTGTTTGTGTTTGAATCCAGTTGGCATCGTCTTGTTCGAGTCTTTGGTAGGACGATGCATTGTTTTCATGAATTATGAGATTTGTGATTGGGATGGATCAACGTGACGAGTTTACACGCACCCCTCCATTGAGGGCCACAGTGGGGATGTAGCTCGTCATTTTTGTAGTAATAAACATAACCTCGATAGCTATGGAACTCGAGTGAAGAAATGTCTCGGGGATGTCAATATAACGAAATGGATATCGAGGGCACATTAATTGCATGTGTTTTGCAGGAGCTACACTGCAGAAGCGGAATTGAAATCATATTCTACTTTATGTGATTTACTTTACGAGCACTTAGGTGGAACAATTTGCTACGTGACTTATGATATGAGTTGCCTATGACGATGATTATTTGATGAAATGTTATACTATGGAGATAACATGATATTTATATTTAGAATGGAAATCATATTCTCCTTTATATGATTTACTTTATGAGCAATTATGTGGAACAATGTGCTACGTGACGTATGATATGATTTGCCCATGTTGATGATTACTTGATGAAATGTTATGCTATGAAGATAACATGCTATATACTTTGCTTGAGCATAATGACATGCCATGTAATTACGTTTTTAGTAGCTTACCAAGTCTTTATGACTTGATCCGTTTATTTTATTTTCCTTGGATTCAAGCCGAGCTAGTGATTCGAAGAAATCCACCGAGTCTACGATAGTACATGCGGTTCTTTTGAGAAAGTTGCTACTAGTATATGTTTTATAATATTTACTTTTGGAAAGGACGAATGGGAAGTGAAGTTATGAAAACTTCATTATGGGTAGTAAGACTTGTTGTCATTTATTTAGTATTTGTACCGTAATATTGGTACTTAATCTTTGCGAGCCAACGAATGTTGAGTCGAGCTAGGTTTATATAACCACGTCATTTCCGTTATATATTGAGTATGTTGTGTCTTTGGTTATGTTTGTACTCCGACACGTTTAGTCGTGGAGTTTGTAGACAAAAGTTGTAGACTTAGTTTAATGTTGGGTACGTTCATGTTTTAACGTCGCCGATGACTTGGTTTAATTATAATATATTAGTGCATATCAGATGGATTCATTGCACGTATGAAATGTTGCGTTACGTGCTTTGAATTTTTGAACCGAGAGAAGTACTATCTCTTTGGTTGTCTTTTAGCTTAGTGTAACACCCCGGATTCTTGCATGATTATTGTGTGCTTGCCTTCACGCATTCTTAATGTTCATGAGCACGTTTACTTAGTTTTTATGTGTGTTAGAACCATTTATAAATCATTCATAATGCTCTTAATATGCTTATAATTTTATTTGCATGCTTATTGAATCGTTCGTTTGGTTCTCCTTCTTTCCCTCATTCGTTCGGATTGTTCGAGGGTGTTTGGGGTGAATTTTAGACTCACTTTGAAAGAGGTTTATGCCTCATTGATTTTGGCTAAGTGTTTGGGGCTCTTTTAGGTTGCATTTTAAGCCATTTTGGGTCTGTCGGGCTTGTGGTCGCAAGGGGAAATGGCCTTGCCTTCGCAAGGTGTCCAGAAAATGGGAGGTTCGAGTGTCAGCTAGCATGCGGCCGCATGCTATGGGAGTCATGGGACCGCATGGTCCCCCGAGGCAGGTTGCTCTATTTTGATTGTTTGATGTATTTGTTTGTTCAACCCCTATCCAAACCCTTCCTAAACCTCATCTAAACCCCCCTAACCCTCCTTACTTATAACCTAACCTTACTAACTAGTTTTAAGAATGTTTAAGTGAGTGCGTTAGTTGGATTATCAAGCCCAAATCAGATTTTTAAGTGACCACATTACATTGACACTTGTCTCACTAGCCTTTTAACTTCACTAACACCACAAATCAGCTTTGGAACTCCTCATTTGCTGAAGCCCTTTCCAAAAACGTGAGAGATAATGTTCTTGAGGGTTCCCATGAGTTCTTGAAGGTTCTCTCTTGGTCATCCATGAGTCCTTCCTCCATTGCTCATGCGAACTCCATAGAAGTGAAGAGTAGAGTATTTCTAACCGAATACTCTTCTCATTTGATTTCTTCTGTGTAGTTTACAAGTAAGTTACTCTTCTTCTTCTTTGTTTTAGTACTCATTGATCCTAAGGAAAGCAAAACCTATGATTTTTTAGGTCAATGAGAACACATACTTGCTTTATATACCTTCATCTTGTGATCTTAACATGTGAACTTAGTAGGAGCATATGTAGGATGATTTTATGACTATTGAAGCATGTTGTTATCCTTCATCTTATGTAATTAGGATTGTGAGCATGTTAGAAGTTATGCCTACAAGATTATTAGAAATGGTGTTGAGTGAA
>CM028382.1:93578430-93645937 GCA_013146195.2 Codonopsis lanceolata | reverse complement strand
TGTGAGAACCCAAACCCCATTTCATGTTTGTCATCATTATAACATGTTTATAATATGTCTTTACATATTTGAGACTTCATTTCATTCATATCGTGTTGGCATTGAATTGGTTAAGATCATAATAGAGTAATGGTCTTCCATGCGTTGCATGCCTTGTTGTTGTTGTTTCGGGTGTTCGTATTAACGTGTTAGCACCTTAATAAGTCTCATGAGAGTCTTAATACCTTGCATACAAGATTTACAATGTTCATCTTAGTTGTTTCATGCTTGGTTGGGAGTTTAGAAGCCGTTGCTTCGGTTGTGTTTTGTGGTTTAACATCATTGCTTGTATTGCCTTCATTTCGTCCGAGAGAAGTTCGGTTGAGTTCTAGGCCTTGAATACAAGCCATAACCATATTTAAACAAGCCTTATACATGTTCATAGATTGGTTGCATTTGGAAATAAGATGATCAACTTATTACTTCACAGATTCAGTCCGTTTTTGGGCGAACTTGGAAAATTCTGGTACCAATCTACTAAAGAGAATTTTCTAAAACTTTAGTATGTTCTACCTACATATGTTAGTATACTCCTGTAAAATATGGTATTTTTCCAAGGTGTATAAGTACCTCATTTAGGTCTTGACTTACGGCTGTGCCAGAATTCTGTTTTCAGGAAATCAGCTTCTGTACTTGAACTTGTAGTAGCCATATTTTGATGAATATAAGTCCAAATTGAGTAATTTAAAAGGCTAAACTATAGTTTAAAGTCTAGTTTCATAAAATCAATAATCACCTCATTTGGAGGTGTGAGCTATTTATGGTCGATTTTACAAGATTGACTGTCTGTTGTCCATTTTCTGCATTTGTGAGTTTTGAGTGGATTTGGCTAATGACTCTTGAACCCTTGCCCCTTGGCCGACCTTGGGCACTCTCAGCCACCTTTGTTGACTTTCTAGGACTCTTGTGAACCCTTGGATCATTGCTTATCAATGGCTCACATGCCTTGACCAATTAGAAGCCTTATAAAGCCATCACTTGGATTGGGGTCTTCTAGGGAGATATATAAACACAAATCAGACCTTCAGCCATTGTTGTTGATCTAAAACCAGAGAATCAGAGGTTGAGCTTCAAATTTCGTCCATGGAGAGACCCAGGTTGAAGGACCATTTCCGGAGATGGTGGTCCGATTGTCGAACCGAGACCGCCAAATCGAAGCTCTTGATCATCTCTACAAGAATCCTCTCTTTAATCAACCTTTCCTCCATTAATCATAGGACTAAGGTGAGTGACAATTCCCTGATATTTTCATGTTAAATAAAATAGCATGACCCTTCATTATAGTTGTTTTAATGTTGATTGTGAACATCTTTTGTGAAGACACAACCTTCAATTCAACATATAAAATGTGAGTATGATTTTATGAAATCTCTATGAAGTTATGATTTTGACATTTATTAAAGCATGAATGTTGTTTGTATTAAGCTTGGGAATAACTCTTGTGAAAGAATTCGGTTCAATTCAAGGTTTAACAAAATCACCGAAACTAGGGTTTGAAACTCGAGATTGTGTTTTAGGCTAGTTCGAGAACATGAGCGACTTAGTTATCAAGTTCTAAATGAGCGGAGAACTTAGGAGAAGGCAATGTGATACATATAGTATCAATACTCTTCTTGGTTTAATTGTAGTAAAACTCACGGAGTTGAATTTAGGGAGTTATGAACAATAACGACTCCACAATCAATCCCTGACGAATGTAGTTCGTTAGACTAATGAATTAGCTTACGATACTTTGAGATGGATTGATGAGTATGCCTTGATGTATGTGTGCTTGTAAGAATCAATCGAGTTCTTATGTGGTTTGTGTGATTATGTTAAGTAAATGCATGATCAAGAGCATGTTATAGAATGATATATCTATTTGACATGATGAATATAGTGCGTTAGACTAATGAATTAGCTTACGTGACTTTGGGATGGATTGAAGGGCATATTTGATATGTGTGCTTATAAGACTCAATCGAGTTCTTATGTGATTTATGTGATCGTGTGAAGTAAATGCATGATTGAGAGCATGTTGTAGAATAATGAATCTATTTGACATGTTGAATTCGCTCTTGTCGAATTCTTGTGTGATTCCTTAAGTGAGTAAACAACTACTTGTTCCTTATTTGAGATCTCATGACGAGTAAACATCTACTTGGCATTGCATTAGTCGGTGGCATATTTGATTGAGTCGTTGGTGTGACAATGCATCGCCGTCACGAGTTATGGGACTCGTGATAGTGATGGATTGTTATACCGGGTTTTTATCACACACGCCTCCTTTGTTGGCCACGGTGGGGAAGTAGCACCTTCTTTGTAACCAAGAGAGCACATTGGAAGGTCTAAGTACCAAGGAGAGAGCTTGGTACCGAGTAGAGCTTCGGTACTCGAGTAGAGAACTTCGATACTTTGATACACTCATCACGGGTATCATTGGCACGAATGTTAATCTTGTGTATTGCGGGGAGCTACGTAGCGGCATCGGTTTCATATCCTATCCTCCTTATATGTGGTTTACCTTTATAGCACTTATGTGAAACAATGTGCTACCATGGATATGTGTTTTAAGTGTTTATTAAATGAGCAGCTTTGATTGACTTGATATTAAAAATGATATCTTGATATGTATCTTTGCATGATGCCATGACATGCATAATTGTTAACTCACGAGTCTTTATGACTTACCCCCTCCCTTTCTTCTTGCTTTAGATCAGAGCCGTTCGGATACCGCTCGTTGAGGTGTTGCGGGATTTGCGCTTGTCCGTGATCGAGCAGCGACGAGGTTGTGTTTTTAGATGTCCTTACGTTGAACTCTTTTGTAAGGGCGTTGGGATTAGCAAGTCATTTAGACTTTGCTTTGGGAATTTGGTTTTGTTGTATTTATGTCTATACTTGTATTCTATTTTGAGTCTTAGGCGCATGCACGCCGAGCCTTTATAGATGTAGTATGGTTCACGTGATTTATCTTCCGTTGGGCTTTAGCTCTTATTTATTTATGTTGTTCTCCGGCATGTTGTGGCCGTCGAGGTATATCTGCATGAAAGCGTGTAGTTGGGTTCGGTAGTAAAAGTCGCCGATGATTTGGTATAATTGTCTTAATTGTTATATCGGTGTAAATAAAAGTTTTAAATTATTAGGCCTTTTGGTGCCGAGTCGCGCTTCATCTGAAATGTTGCGTCACGTCGTTTTCCAAAACTTAGTCTTTGCATGTATTGTTGTCCTATTTGGATGACTTGACTTGTGATTCCATCTCGGGGTCCGGGTCGGGTCGTCACATAGTATGTCCAGAACTCCCACAACAACTCCCGAAACAACCCGGAGCGAAACCGGCAAAAGGAACAACAACTGGCTAACGAAACGACGAATGAAACCACGAACCGACGTGCAATAACCCAAGATTATAAAAACTTGAAAAGGCTATTGAATAGACTTGATTTTCTTATCAGATGTTAAAAAATAGATAGGAAAAAGAACTCCCGAAAGACGAGACGATGACACGGCTCAATCTCGAACTACACGATAAGAACGATTGCTATTCTCGAAGCGTCAAAGCATCACAAGACTTAAGGAATACATCCAACTAGAAGTCTAACACATCTAAACATGTTAATCAATCATCATGTAAAGATCTAGGACTAAATCGAGGTCCGGAACGCAAAACGCAAGTAAACTCACAATCGCGTCGCATTTTGATTATCGTCGAGTTACGACTTGTGACTTTAGCAAATCAACAACTATATGGTATCTCTTAATAGTATTTTGATCTTAATTTGATCTATCATACACATCTAGACTCTCTCACAAACCAAACAAGGAATCAACTAAGGAAGAAATGTGACGACCCAACCCGGATCCCAATACGAGACACCAAGGTCGTGCCGCCAAAACACACAAATAGCAAGCAATGGGTAAGGCCATAAGGACGATACGCCAATGACTCAACAAATGCGGAAGCGAAATACAATGGAACCCGAGCTAAAAAGCTCCGAAACACAAAACAACCAAAGAGATAGTAAATCTCTCGGCCCAAAAATTCGACGCACATGACGCAACATTGGGCACGTACTACAAACTCCATGTTACAATTTTATGAACAATATTATAACCAAGTCAACGGCGACGTTACAACCGGAACCCAACATTAACTAAGTCTACAACTCTAGTCTACACACTCAACGGCTAAACATGTCGGAGTACAACATAACCAACAATATAAATAACTTGAGATGGAATAAATATGTACTTAAACAAACGTGGCTCGACTAACATTTGTCGGCTCACAAAAACCAAATATTAATAATTTAACAAGTACATGAACTGATAAAAACACAACTTTACTATCCATAGTGAAGTCTATATAACTTCACTTCCCAAACGTCATTTCCAATAAACTTAAGGTTACAAAAGTTAATACTAGTAGCAACCTTCATAAAATCTCACTTCTACCGTAGACTCGGCGAATTCCTTCGAATTACTAGCTCAGCTCGAATCTAAGGAAAACAAAGTAAACGAGTAAGTCATAATGACTTAGTAAGCTACTAAAGATGCAATGTCATGGCATAGCATTATGCTCAAATAAATCATGTACATCTCATGTCATACTTATGATATAACATTTCATGGTATAATCTTTAACATAAATCAAATTTCATACTTAGTCACATAGAACTTAGTTCTACATAATTTATTAGAAAATCATCCATATCAAATAGCCTATGCTTCTCAACTCCAATAATGTGTAGCATGCTATTTCCACATTTTAACTTATCATCAAGCCACATAACCAATTATATCATGAGTCTCATAGATCTTCATTTAACACAACTCATATAATAATTCATATATGAGAGACTACTGTTTCCATTCTAATCATACATAACATGTTATATTTTTAGTATAACATCATATCATGAAAATCATCATTTCATTAGCATGTTACATTTCCATTATAACATCTCATCATGTAATCATAATCTCATGTAAATCATATCATAACCACGTAGCACAACAATTCATATACGTGCTCGTAAAATAAACCATATAAGAGACAGAAGATGATTTTCCTTTCCGTTTCCAGCGTGTAACTCCCGCGGAAACAAATGTCTCCTCGATAACCCTTTCGTGGTATCGACGTCCCCAAAACAATCCCCGTTCAGGTTCCATAGCTATCAAAGTCATGTGTATTACTCTAACTAAGATCAGCTACTTCCCCACCGTGGCCATCGATGGAGGGGTGTGTGCAAACCCGGCGCGGCGATCCATTGTGATCACGAATCCCACAATTCGTGAAGACAATGCATCGTCCCGCCAAAGACTCAAACCAAAAACCGCCAGCTGGACTCAAACTCAAGCACATGTAATATATACTCGCATGCTCAAATAAAGGGAAAAGTACAACACACCGTACTAATCCACTCAGGTAGATATTTACTTATAAATCACATAGTTATGCATTTCTATGCTAACTAACACATAAACATCTTAGAGCGATAATATCAAGTATCTAATACCCAAGTGTCCTTCATACACTTGAAAACGCTCGGAGGCTTGACCTCCATCAAAACTACCCCAAATTCCGTAGGATTTTAATATGTGATTCACTATATTCATATTAGTCCAATAATCGACTCCGTTGAGTCATTTCTACTCTTTTCAAATTTGAAGGCATAGAAGCTATTTGCATCATAGCACTCCTATTATTCATTAGCTATTATTCATGGCTAAGTTCTTAAAGTTAGCAACATTGTGCAACCCAACAATCCATACTTTCCCAACAACAAAAAAAAAAAAATACCCAAGACATGGTTCATAGGTCAACACTTAACATTTAAAGTCAACCATCACATTTCAAGCATGTTTCTCAAGATATCATTTTAATTAAGCATGCTTTCATCCAAATTATCCATTTATCTAAGCAAGATGTAAATTCATCTAGCATGTTCATAACCAACATGTAAATTCATCTAACATGTTCATAACCTTCAATTCATGAATCATAGTTGACCAACATACTCTTATTTGCATAAAAGTCAACTCACCCAATAAAGTCAAAAATTACATTTTATTCATGTAACCCATAATGATAATTCATTATACATGCTCACAACAAAAATTCATGAATTAGATAGCATCATACTCTTATATGCATGATAGTCAACTCTTATTCTTAAAAGTCAAACGAAACATTCAAACATGTAATCCATTGTGAAAATTCATCTTTCATGCTCACAACTAAGATTAGAGGTTTAACAAGGATACTTTCAAACTCCCAAAAATATATCCATGTATGATTCTAACAATTCATAATATCCAATAAAACTCCAAAAATCATACATATCATCAATAACCCATTTACTTCATCAACATATAATCAAACCCTAGGTTTTTAGGAAATCATATACCCATCATACCCAAGTCCAAAATTACCAAATGAAGCTTAATAACATACTTCATTAAACATAGAAATCAACCTACTCATGCTTCTAACAAGTTCACTCACATAAAATCCAAAAATCAAAATAAAATCACACACAACATACATGTGCACTCATTGACCTCAAATAGCAAGCATCTTTGTTTTCCTTAGGGTCAATGAGCACAAAATCAATAGAAGAGGAGTCTAGTAGCTTACCTAGCTTGAGTGAAAACTCAAGAGAATCGAAATCCGAACGGTGAAGTCGTTCTACTCGTCGAATACGTCAAGAATCCGAAGTTTTGAGGCGATCTAATGGTCAGATCTCCATGGATTTGAGGAAGAAGAAGCTAGGGCTCAAAGCCCCCCATGAACTCCCACACTCTCTCACTCATACGGTTTAGAAAGAAGGAGGAAGAATGAGTGTATTGGCTGAATTCTAAATGGGTTTAAGCTATTTATACCTCCCAAAGAAATGAGGGCACAATTGGGTTTTTATGGGTACAATTAGTGATTGTTAGATGTAATTAGCTACTAATCAAACCTTAATTAACTCCCCAAGCATGTTAGGACACCATTAGGACTAAGTATGGGTGTTAGGAAGGGTTTAGAGGAGGTTTAGAAGGGGTGGGATAGGAAATGAACATCAAAAATAAAAACAACGAGTATGCTAGTTCAAAGCCAATGCGGTCGCATGGCATGCATATGAAGCGACCGTTTTGGTCCCTTTTTGGCCATTGGTGAGTTTTGTGCAATCGTGATCGCATCCGGTCCTTCCCGCATGCAACCGCAAGCCTTAAAGCTTCGAAACGGCCTATAATTCAACCCTAAAAGTCCTCAAACACTTGGCTAAACCACACAAGTCTCAAATCAATTTCAAATTAGGTCTAAACTCCAATAAACAACACCCGAAATAACTCGGAGCAAAACCGACGCAAGGCACAACAACTCGCTAACAAAACGATGAATGAAACCACAAACCGACGGGCAACAACCCAAGATTATAAACACTTCAAAAGGCTATAGAATAGGCCTGAATGCCTCTCAGATGATGAACAACAGATAGGAGAAAAGGACTCCCGAAAGGCAAGACGATCACACGGCTCGATCTCGAACTACGCGATAAGAAGAATTGATATCCTTCAAGCGTCAAAACTTCACGAGACTTAAGGAATGCATCCAACTAGAAGTCTAACACATATAAACATGTTATTTAATCATCATGTAAAGATCTAGGACCAAATCGAGGTCAGGAACGTGAAACGCAAGTGAACTCTCAATCGCGTTGCATTTCGACTATTGTCGAGTTACGACTTGTGACTTTAGCAAGTCAACAACTAAATGGCATCTCTTAAAAGTATTTTGGACTTAATGTGATCTCTCATACACATCTAGACTCTCTCACAAACCAAATGAGCAATCAACATGGGAAGAAGTGCGAGCATGCAAGCAATTCAAGCTAACCGGGAATCCGGGTATTACATCATCTCCCCCTTAAAAAGAATTTGTCCCGAATTCTAAACCATATCTGAAACCAACGCTAGGTCATCACCCAACATCAGATACCCAAACACAACTACGATGTCTCCCAATCCCGAGTGAACACTCGATGCTCAAAACCATAAACCTAGACTCAATCTCCGAGTCTATTATCACAATAACCAAACAAGTAGTCGGAAATCAAACTACCAAAAATCTCACATTCACAAGTTCAAAAATTGCTAATAACCATATACCAAACACTTAAGATTGAAAATAACTTGACTCATACTTGAGTCGCAAAAGCACACGCAAGGTCCATTATTAATTAATTAACCATGTGAATTCCAAGTATATCACCGAGCATATTCAAGGACATTATAAACACCAATCTCTCGAAACTATTTGCTTCGGAGCTACAACATGAAATTTAAATGCAAGAATTTACAAATCATAAATAGTAAAGATTGCTGATAGAGCAATTCGCAAACTTAAGGAAGAGTGTTCCACAACACACTTCTAAAACAAGTAAGTTAACATTTATAATCATGCAAGCCATACTCGCAATTTCCAAATCATGGACAAAGCACATAAGAGCACATAATAGCATCAAATGAAAATTTATTCCATTTCTTTTCCTTCCTTTTGGTAAGAGGTTTAGTAAATTTCTAACCTACTTGCTACCAATCCTAGTCCACCAACAAACCTCTTTTGATCACCAATTTAGGGTACCGGCAAAATTGGATTTCAAAAGCTTTTGTTACAAGGATGCAAAGGGTTATGAGAAAATCTTAAGCATCCTTTACTACAGTCTCACATAATCATGCAACAGTTTAAACATGTCATAATCATTAAGCAAGGATAATCATGATCTCATCATGCAATACTCTAAACAAGTTACCTTGATTTTTAATGCACATAAGCATGTTCATACTCAAATACAACTATATCCATTAAGCATATTTATTACTCTTGTAAACCATATCTTTACTTTTAACAAGGTGCATCTACCATGCATACTCATATATAAAAGCCATATATTAATTCTCATTTTAAAAACAATACATGCACCGGTACTAGTCATGTCTATACTTCATAATCAACAAATATATTTTACTCATAATTTAATCATCAACAAAATGATAAAATTCCTATCGTTAGCAGTGCCGCATGTATACACGTATATCATGCAAATACGATATAAAATCACCAAGTATCATCATACTTCAACCCACAAACTCCATGTGACTCATGCAATTCATGCAACTCATATAATCCATATAGCCTGTATTATTCAAAGCCATGCATATAGATTAATCAAACATCTAGTATAACGCATGTGATTTCTAATCCATTCATACATTTTCATAACACAAAGCCGAGAAGACATACGCATAAAATTCCATCGTGATAATTTTCTAAACAATGGCAATTCTAACAAATAGTAAGGTTTGTATATCCACTATACTCACCTGACAACATTTTCAAAATAAATCCAAGGGAAAAAGAGGTAATATTCACTCTAGTTCCCGCAATCATCAAAAATCCGCAAAGTCTATCATTACCTTAACTCAAAATCTCGTCTTCAACAAAACACACACGAAATACCCTCGCGTGGTAACGACACTCTATTAGTCGCGATAAAACGGTATACCCACCAAGTCATCAACCGTGCGATTCGAGCGTATCCTACTCACATAAAAATCACACATTAATGTATAATTATATTACTTGCAACATTTCACATATATATCCATAGAGTATATAGTTTCAACGCACCACTAGTTAATACCACTAGTAAACATTATCACATATTCAATATTCATATATGTATAGCATCGCCATCTATATAGGCTTACATAACCATATCACTATACTGCAATCGACTGTCTACCGACAAATCAAAATTTCAACCAAAACCGTAAACCATTCCCATACCGGGATATCCTCCTCGATCATATCACTAAGCCGAGGAAACCAACCATGCATAGATCTCAACACACAACGCAATGCATGTATGAATGCACATGAGCTACCGATACAACGTGTACTCATAATAACGATAATAATAACCATAATATATATATAAGGAATTACCTCCTATCCCGGGTAGGTCTCAAAATTCCGCAATGGACAACCGTCACGCGCGCACACAATCTCAAACTCTAGGCCGTCTATCACCATCTTACTAGCTAAGAGTTACTAGACCGCTTATTAGCACTCCTAGAGTCGTTAATCCTCAACCTAAGGCAATCCTTTCTAATGTGATCACCACCACAAGTTAAACACTAGCCTTTATTGCTCCAACACCTACGCTCGGTGTTTCAATCCCCAAACAAAATTTACGCATCGATTCATCACCTCGTCATCTATGACTAAAGGTAAAAGCATCACTCTGCTTACTAGACTACGGATTTACAAAAAATTATGAGGTACCAACTGCCCTTTAACCACATCATAATCCTTAATCCTTTCACAAACCATAGAGTCTTCCTAGTCTCATTCGGTACTAAGTACTCTACTCTAATGAGCTAACTCGGTGAACATCACTAATTATCAAACCACAATCTCATAATATTCGTCCCCAATTCTCTGGTGGATCCTCAAACATAGATACTACTAATAATACCTTATACTCGTCAACATCGGCACCTCTACTAGTGTTAGGACCCATTCTAGTTTCAAACATCTTAACATACAATAACTCTCGACGTTAAGATATAACAAATCACACAAAACCAACCCCCAAACTAGGCCAAGGAACCTATCTGGCGCATGCGGCTAACCAATAGCTCGATACCAAGCAGGACGACCCGACCGGATCCCAATACGAGACACCAAGGTCGTGCCACCAAAACACACAAATAGCAAGCAATGGGTAAGGCCATAACAGCGATACGCCAATGACTCAACAAATGCGGAAGCGAAATACAATGGAACTCGAGCTAACAAGCTCCGAAACACAAAACAACCAAAGAGATAGTAAATCTCTCGGCCCAAAAATTCGACGCACGTGACGCAACATTGGGTACGTACTACAAACTCCCTGTTACAATTTTATGAACAATATTATAACCAAGTTGTTGTTAGAGTAGAATGCCCGACGTTCCAATTAGATTGGATTTTTATTCTACTTGTAAAACAATATTATTGAAATTTATATTTAAATAAAGGCATTTATTTATCTTATGTTTATATTATTAATTGTTTATAAATATATGATAAAGTCCTTAGACCAATTTTAGTTATGGAACATGGTTGCGCATTTGATGGTAATCATGAAATATGTTTCTAGTGCTTTGGTCTTAAATTGGTTCTAAGTCAGTTGGCTTTTCAAGACAAGGACATTGAATAGCCTTGTAAGACTTATGCGTATGATGTATGCTCGTATGACGAGGATGTTGCATTTCATTAGCATCGGCGTTGTGTAAGTACATATATTGCGGTGCTTGTTAGAGAACAAGTTCCGAACATGACCCATTGAGAATTCTTAAATGAAAATTTTATTTGTCAAATTAAGAATTTTTCACGTTGCGATAATACATGATTAGTCCTCGGACTTGAGGCACGATAGTAAGCTTGTGTACATCATGTAACACTTTGATTTACTTTCTGATTGCTTGACAATCGCAAAGGGGTATTTTGGGTGTTGCATTGGTGTGCACGGAGGTTAATCAGTGGCTAACATAGAATTCGACACTTGTCAGATGATAAGAGAATTTCTTGTGTTTTTCATAGTTCATGATTCGAAGACCTTGGCCAAGGCATGATGAATTTGATTCATAAAGGAATCATTGGTACTTGAAATGGAATCACAGTTATTAAATCAATTGGATTTTGACTTATAATCCATATCCTAGATTTAATTGGGAAATTAGATGTCGAAAGGACAGTACATGTATGCACTCGTAATTGAAATAGGTTTACTCGCTATTTCACCTATTGCTAGGTATTCGTGCTACTTGCTAGGTGTTCCCACGATTTGTAGGTTCTTGAAATTAATTAGTTAATTTCAAGTATATTAACTAATGGAATTATTTAATAGAATAAATTGTTATTCGCCTACAACTAGCATTAGTTGTGAACCTAAAGGGTCACACACTAAGAATGTAAGGATTCATTTGTTCAATAAAAGAATTGATCCAAATTGTTGGACGCAGATGACTAGTAGAGATTAATTGATGGATGAAATTGATTTGATCAATTTAATTAAATTTGTGCTTGGTCAATTAATTCAGATTAATTGATGGGATTTTTATTTATTTATTTATTTTTAAAAGTCCAACTCAATATTTAATTAGGCTTGTTAGTGGAGTCCTTCGAGTTAATTTGAAAGAAATGAGTAGGAGGGGTAACATTGCTAATATTAGATAAAATTTATTTTAATATGGCATTAGATGGTATTAATTATAATACCATATCTTCTTACTAATGAACCTAGACACTATTGTGTACAAATTAGATTGTATGACACATTAAGGTTTTGGTCATTTCGTAGGATAGTTAATGATACGTTATTAAAAACGTATCATCAATTCTTGGAGAATTGATTTCGGCCGTTTCTCTTCAAAAACTCACATTGGAGTATCCTTTTGGTTACTTGATTAAAAAAAACTAGGAAACCAAGAAAGCTTTCCTAGACTTTTCTTTTCTACTACTCTCTCAATTGGAAAAACTAGAAAACTTTTTCTTTGTTTTTGGGTTGAAAAAAACGGATCAAAAATTGCTAGCGAAATTTTTTATTCGGTGATTTCATCCATTCGTGTGGACTTACTTTGGAGGAGGGACGTGTGGACCTCTACGAGTAAATTGATGTACGAGCCGACAATTGATTGTCTCTACATCTTCATCAACCGGAAGCTTTTGGAAGCGGTTTTCGGTAAGACCCAAAAACTCCTTTTTATACTTGCACGATACGCGCGATCGTTAAATCGCTATAAAGTTTTTGGGGCTATTTTTTGTATATTGTATACATATTTTAAAATTTTAAAATTTCCGCTGCGATTAGCCCCGCAATCTAGCGAACCCAACAGTTAGCGGCGACGTTACAGCCGGAACCCAACATTAACTAAGTCTACAACTCTAGTCTACACACTCAACGGCTAAACATGTCGGAGTACAACATAACCAACAATATAAATAACTTGAGATGGAATAAATATGTACTTAAACAAACGTGGCTCGACTAACATTTGTCGGCTCACAAAAATCAAATATTAATAATTTAAAAAGTACATGAACTGATAAAAACACAACTTTACTATCCATAGTGAAGTCTATATAACTTCACTTCCCAAACGTCCTTTCCAATAAACTTAAGGTTACAAAAATTAATACTAGTAGCAACCTTCATAAAATCTCACTTCTACCGTAGACTCGGCGGATTCCTTCGAATTACTAGCTCGGCTCAAATCTAAGGAAAACAAAGCAAACGAGTAAGTCATAATGACTTAGTAAGCTACTAAAGATGCAATCTCATAGATCTTCATTTAACACAACTCATATAATAATTCATAAATGAGAGACTACTGTTTCCATTCTAATCATACATAACAAGTTATATTTTTAGTATAACATCATATCATGAAAATCATCATTTCATTAGCATGTTACATTTCCATTATAACATCTCATCAAGTAATCATCATCTCATGTAAATCATATCATAACCACGTAGCACAACAATTCATATACGTGCTCGTAAAATAAACCACATAAGAGAGAGAAGATGATTTTCCTTTTCATTTCTAGCGTGTAACTCCTGCGGAAACAAACGTGTCCTCGATAACCCTTTCGTGGTATCGACGTCCCCGAAACAATCTCTGTTCGGGTTCCATAGCTATCAAAGTCATGTGTATTCTAACTAAGATCAGCTACTTCCCCACCGTGGCCATCGATGGAGGGGTGTGTGCAAACCCGGCGCGGCGATCCATTGCGATTACGAATCCCACAATTCGTGAAGACAATGCATCGTCCCGCAAAAGACTCAAACCAAAAACCGCCAGCTGGACTCAAACTCAAGCACAGGTAATATATACTCGAATGCTCAAATAAAGGGAAAAGTACAACACACCGTACTAATCCATTCAAGTAGATATTTACTTATAAATCACATAGTTATGCATTTCTATGCTAACTAACACATAAACATCTTAGAGCGATAATATCAAGTCTCTAATACCCAAGTGTCCTTCATACACTTGAAAACGCTCGGAGGCTTGACCTCCATCAAAACTACCCCAAATTCCATAGGATCTTAATATGTGATTCACTATATTCATATTAGTCCAATAATCGACTCTGTTGAGTCATTTCTACTCTTTTCAAATTTGAAGGCATAGAAGCTATTTGCATCATAGCCTCCTATTATTCATTAGCTATTATTCATAGCTAAGTTCTTAAGGTTAGCAACATTGTGCAACCCAACAATCCATACTTTCCCAACAAAAAAAAACCCAAGACATGGTTCATAGGTCAACACTTAACATTTAAAGTCAACCATCACATTTCAAGCATGTATCTCAAGATAGCATTAAATTAAGCATGTTTTCATCCAAATTATCCATTTATCTAAGCAAGATGTAAATTCATCTAGTATGTTCATAACCAACATGTAAATTCATCTAACATGTTCATAACCTTCAATTCTTGAATCATAGTTGACCAACATACTCTTATTTGCATAAAAGTCAACTCACCCAATAAAGTCATACATTACATTTTATTAATGTAATCCATAATGATAATTCATTATACAGGGTGCCGTCCCTGTTTCCTTAAAAAAAAAAAAAAAAAAAAGATAATTCATTATACATGCTCACAACCAAAAATTCATGAATTAGATAGCATCATACTCTCATATGTATGATAGACAACTCGTATACTTAAAAGTCAAACGAAACATTCAAACATGTAATCCATTGTGAAAATTCATCTTTCATGCTCACAACTAAGATTAGAGGTTCAACAAGGATACTTTCAAACTCCCAAACATATATCCATGTATGATTCTAACAATTCATAATATCCAATAAAACTCCAAAAATCATACATGTCATCAATAACCCATTTACTTCATCAACATATAATCAAACCCTAGGTTTTTAGGAAATCATATACCCATCATACCCAAGTCCAAAATTACCAAATGAAGCTTAATAACATACTTCATTAAATATGGAAATCAACCTACTCATGCTTCTAGCAAGTTCACTCACCAAAAATCCAAAAATCAAAATAAAATCTCACACAACATACATGTGTACTCATTGACCTCAAATAGCAAGCATCTTTGTTTTCCTTAGGGTCAATGAGCACAAAATCAATAGAAGAGGAGTCTAGTAGCTTACCTAGCTTGAGTGAAAACTCAAGAGAATCAAAATCCGAACGGTGAAGTCGTTCTACTCGTTGAATACGTCAAGAATCCAAAGTTTGGAAGTGATCTAACGATCGGATCTCCATGGATTTGAGGAAGAAGAAGCTAGGGCTCAAAGCCTCCATGAACTGTGACGACCCGACCCGGATCTCAAGACGAAATCCCAAGGTCGTGCCGTCGAGAAACAAATAACAACAAGCAAGTAGCAAATAATGGGTAAGGCCATAACGGCGATACGCCAACAACTCAAAACATATGCGGAAGCGAAATAAAATAAAGCAGTGGCGCCCGAGCTAACAAGCTCAAACTAAAAACAACCAAAGAGATAACTAATCTCTTGGTTAGAAAATTCGACGCACGTGCCGCAACATTGGGCACGTAGGACTAAACTCCCTGTTATGCAATTCAAATACATAGCATAATATGAACCAAGTCATCGGCGAAGCTACGGCCGGAACCCAACATAACACTAAGTCTAAGACTCTAGTCTAACAACTCAACGGCTAAAAACATGCTGGAGAACAAACATAATACTTTACTGTCATGAAAGCATAATAAAATATGATCACCAAGTTTACCAAGCGCGACTAACACAAGTCGGCTACCAACAATACAAGTACCAACATCAAGAGAACGTATGGAAATATAACCACCAATATATATCAAGCACGACTACTACTTGTCGACTACCAAAAGAATAGGCTAAACAACAATTACAAATATTACAATTCACATTTTGGTTTGCTACCCATCATGAAGTTTACATAACTTCATCTTTCCCAAACGGCCTTACCAAAAGAAAACAAACTATCTAAGTAGAAACCTTGCCAAAAGAATACTTTGCCAATGCAATCTTCTTGATTTACTTGGATCCGCACGCACGGCTCGGATCTAGGGAAAACAACCAACAAATAAAAGTAAGTCACAAAGACTTAGTAAGTTACTAACCATAACTTCCTACCATGGCATAATGCTCAATAATAATTTACATCATGCTATCTTTACATAATAACCTTTTATAAAAGAATCACGTTATGGCATCCATGCTCAACATTAATAAAACATGTTATCATTGTAGTATAACATCTCGCTAAAATCCATGTCAAGGCATTTTATGCTTAAGGATCATAATTCATGTTATTGGTATAACATAGCATTCCAATAATTTACATGTCAAGGCATATAAGCTTAACAATAATAATTCATCTTATTAGTATAACATAGCATTCCCATAATATTTATGTCAAGCATATAAGCTTAACAATAATAACTCATGCTTTTGGCATAATACAACATTCAAATAATGTTCATGTTTAAGCATTTATGCTTAACAACCTTAAACAACATGTTATCTATAAAGTATAACATTTATGAAACCAATTCAACCATCATATCATATCCAAATCACAAGGCACATTATTCACATAAGTACTTGTGAGACAATTCATATATAAAAGGGATATGATACCATTACCAATTCTTCCGCGCGTGTCGCTCCTGCAAAAACAAGTGCAAAACCTTTATGTGCCCTCGATATCCCTCTCGTAGATATCGACGTCCCCGAGACAGTCTCCGCTCGAGTTCCATAGTTATCAAAGTCATGTGTATTACTACAACTGAGATAAACTACTTCCCACCGTGGCCATCGATGGAGGGTGTGTGCAAACCGCACGGTGATCCATCGCGATCACGAATCTCACAATTCGTGAAGACGATGTATCGTCCCACCAAAGACTCAACAAACCGACTCCAGTTGGACTCAAAACCCAAGCACAAGTAATATATACTCGTATGCTCAAAACAAGTAGGTAAACACTCTACCATCAAACTAGTCATGCTTTTCATCCACAACTAGCATAAATATCACAACAGAGAATCATATAAGCTCTCATAATCAAGTGTGCTTCACACACTTCAAAACTTATTGGAGGCTCGACCTCCATGATTTCTACCCAAAATTCCGTAGGACTTAAGATTATAGTTCCTAGGATTCATACTAACCCAAAGGTTGACTCCGTTGAGTCCAATCTAAACTTTCCGAAAATTTAAGGAATAGAAGCTTGGGCTTCAAAATCCACCCTATGTTCATAACTATCGCCAATAACCATAATCCCAAGTTCAATGAACTCACATAAACCCCACAAAATACTTAACAATGCAACTTAAAACAATTTGGCAATTTTGTGCATAAATTCATTTTTGACACCTTACCAATCATATTCTCCAACTCATGATTAAATCATAAAACATGGTTTAATATACTATACTAAAAATGTAAAACATAGTAATCAAGCTCACAACCATAATTTGCAAGCCAAAACATATTTAGGGCAAATCCCCTTCCAAGTATCTCTTGTAAGATCCCGATTCCCGGTTAGCTTGAATTGCGTGCAATGCTCGCATCTCTCCTTCGGTTGATCGCTTGTTTGGTTGTGAGAGAGTCTAAATGTGTATGAGAGACCACATTAGGACTAAAACACTTTTAGGAGATGTCATTTAGTGGTTGACTTGTTAAAGTCAAAAGTCGTAACCCGACGATAGTCGAAATGCGACGCGATTGAGAGTTTCTGCGGGTTTTGTGTTTCTGACCTCGATTTGGTCCCAGATCTTTACATGATGATTAAATAACATGTTTAGATGTGTTAGACTTCTAATTGGATGTATTCCATAAGTCTCGTGAAGTTTTGACGCCTCGAGAATAGCAATTCTCCTTATCGCGTAGTTTGAGATGGAGCCGGGCGAACGTCTCGTCTTTAGGGAGCCTATTTCCCCTATCTGTTGAGCACCATCTGAGAGGCATTCAGGCCTATTTTGTAGCCCTAATAAGTGTTTACAATCATGGGTTATTACCCGTCGGTTTGTGGTTTCATTCGACGTTTAGATAGCAAGTTGTTACGTCTTGCGTCGGTTTTGCCCCGTGTAAAACCCTAAAATGTTGCTCGCATGTGTTATGCATGGATTCATCTATTTATAATCATCATAATATGTTATTTAGCTCCCGTATATGTTTAGAGTCACAAGCATGATCGTTGACGCCGCTTGAGATGCACGTATGCACTTTTCTTTCGCGAGATGCTTTGAATCTCGGGTTTAAGAATTTATGTTGTAACTTCATGGATAATTGTTAGAGGGCATTTAAAACATCATTAACATGCCTTGATGTTTGTTAGATGCTAGTTGCATCGACGGTTTGGTTGCTAGTTGGATTCTAGCGAAAACCCTTTCGTTTCACTTTTTCTGGCCGTCGTTCGGGCGAGTTACTCGCCTCGAGTTCTTGGCCCTGCTTTTGATGAGGTTTGAGACTTGAATCCTTTAGTTATAGATTAGAGGATATTAAGGTTGAATTGTAGACCAATTTTGGTTTGGAAGGACTCGAGAACGCACGCGAGAGGCCGGATCGAGCAAAGAAAGCGGAAAACCCTAATTGTGGAAATCCTATGATGCGGTCGCATCATGTATGCCCTAAGCGACCGCAAGGGGTCCCGCTACCATTACGGATTTTAATTCCTTCTCCATTCTCGTCCGAAATTTTGGCCACTTAAACCATTTTAAACACATCCTAAACCAACCTAATTAGCCTAACACTAATCCTAAACACCTATTAGAGATTAGGGGTAATTAGTGATTTAATTAGAGGATCTAATCCCTCATATAAAAGCCCCACTCGCCGCATTCTCCCCTTGTTCGACCAAACAGATTTTGCTCCTTCTTGCGGTTTTCTTTTTTTTCAAGCACTCAAGAGACCTGGGAGGAGCTTGAGTGAAGGTAATTCTAGGGTTTCAAAGGGGCCAAGCTTGGTGTCCATTATCAAGGTCTTCTTCTTCCCCAATCTACCAACAAGTTTGAAGAGGAGTTGAAGAGAAGACACCCTCTTCCCAATCCGAAAATTCTGGTTTTAGGGCTGAGATTTTGGTAAGTTTCTACCTTCCTTCCTTCCTTCTTTTTAGGCTCCATTGACCCTAGGGAATCAACCATGTGTGCTATGTGGGTCAATGGAAGCCATTGTTAGGCTTCTAGAAATGTATGAACCCTAGGATTGCAAGATTTTGTTAGAGCTTGATTGGCCTATGTGAGACCATGTCTATGTGAAATTGATGTTCTAAATTGTCTAATGAACTTGGCTATGTGAATTATCCATGAGTATTGCACTTGATTTGGTAGAGATGCTTGGAGGGTGTTTTGCCCTAATTATGTATTGGCTTGTTAAACATGGTGGTAAGCTTGATTATCATGTTGTTCATGTTTATTGTAGCATATTAAACCTTGTTATGTGATTTATTCACGTATGTTGAGCATGATTTGGTGGAGATACTTGGAAGGGAATTTTGCCCAAATGTTGATTTATCTTAATGAGTATGATGTTAAGCTTGAATAATGTGTTATATATGTATAGTAGAGTGTATTAATACATGTTACATAATTTATTCAAGTTTTGGAAAGCATGATTGGTAAAGTGATTTAAATGAGTTTATGCACAAATTTACCAATTTGTTCTATGATGCATTGTTAAGAGTTTTGTTGGGTTTATGTGAGTTCATTGAACTTGGGAACATGATTATTGGCGATAGTTATGGACATAGGGGGGATATTGAAGCCCATGCTTCTATACCCTTATTTTTGGAAAATCTAGATTGGACTCAACGGAGTCAACCTTTGGGTTAGTATGGATCCTAGGAACTATAATCTTAAGTCCTACGGAATTTTGGGTAGAATTCATGGAGGTCGAGCCTCCAAGAAGTTTTGAAGTGTGTGAAGCACACTTGATTATGAGAGCTTATATGATTCTCGGTTATGATGTTTTTGCTAGTTGTGGAATGAATTGCATGACTAGTTTGATAGTAGAGTGTTTACCTACTTGTTTTGAGCATATGAGTATATATTACTTGTGCTTGGGTTTTAAGTCCACCATGGCGTCTTTGGTTGAGTTTTGGTGGGACGATACATCGTCTTCACGAATTATGGGATTCGTGATCGCGATGGTATCGCCGTGTCGGGTTTGCACACACCCTCCATCGATGGCCACGGTGGGGAAGTAGTTTATCTTAGTTGTAGTAATACACATGACTTTGATAACTATGGAACTCGGCGGAGATCGTCTCGGGGACGCCGATATCTACGAGAGGGATATCGAGGGCACATAAAGGTTTTGCACGTGTTTTTGCAGAGCGACACGCGGAGGAATTTGGGTAATGGTATCATATCCCTTATACATGAATTGTTTCACAAGTGCTTAAGTGAATAACGTGCTTGGTGAATTGGATATGATATGATGTTTGTTTTGGTTTCTTACATGTTATACTTAATAGATAACATATGGATTAATGTTGTTAAGCATGTATGCTATCACATGAGTATTATTGGAATGTGGTTTTATGCCAAAGGTATAAATCATTATGGTTAAGTTATATGCCTTGACATGAATATTATGGGAAGGCTATGTTATAACAATAGCATGAATTACTGTTGTTATGTTAATATGCTTTATCATGATTATTATTCGGATATGGCATTATGTTAAAAGCAGGAATTATTGTTGTTAAGTTTATATGCCTTGACATGTAAATCATCGGAAGGCTATGTTATATCAATAACAAGAATTATGATCGTTAAGCACATAAATGCCTTGACATGGGTTTTAATGAAATGTTATACTACAATGATAACATGTTTTATTTATGTTGAGCATGGATGCCATAACATGATTTTTATATAAGGTTATTTCATGACGATAGCATGATATGATTTATGATTGAGTATTATGCCATGATAGGAAGTTACGGTTAGTAACTTACTAAGTCATTGTGACTTACTTTTATTTGTTGGTTGTGTTTCCCTAGATCCGAGTCGCTCGAGCGGATCCAAGTAAATCCAGAAGGTTACGTTGGCAAGGAATTCCTTGGAAAGGTTGCTACTTAGTTGTTGGTTTTGTTTTTGGTGAGGTCGTTGGGAAGATGAAGTTATGTAAACTTCATGATTGGGTAGCAAACCTTGATGTATTTGTAATGTTGTAATTATGTGGTTAGCCTATTCTTTTGGTAGCCAACCGGTGGTGGTTGTGCTTGTTATATGTTAGTAGTTAAACTTTCATATATTTTCTGGTTGTTAGTACATATAATTGTTAGTACTTATTTTGTTGGTAGCCGACTGGTTTTTGGTCGCGCTTGGTTAATTGGTGATTATGTTAGCATGTTAAATTGCTAGTTAAATATTATGTTTGTACTCCGGCATGTTTTTAGCCGTTGAGTTGTTAGACTAGAGTCTTAGACTTAGTGTAATGTTGGGTTCCGGCCGTAGCTTCGCCGATGACTTGGTTTATTTTATGCTCTATATTGAATTGCATAACAGGGAGTTCGTTCTACGTGCCCAATGTTGCGGCATGCGAGTCGAATTTTTGGACCAAGAGATTTACTATCTCTTTGGTTGTTTTAGTTTGAGCTTGTTAGCTCGGGCGCCACTGTTATGTTATATTTTGCTTCCGCGTATGTTTTTGAGTTGTCGGTGTATCGCCGTTATGGCCCTACCCATTATTTGCTACTTGTTTGTGTTATTTGCTTTCCGACGGCACGACCTTGGGATCTCGTCTTGGGATCCGGGTCGGGTCGTCACAGTTGGTATCAGAGCTATGATTATAAATTTAGCTTTCAGCCGGGATAGGTTCCTTGGCTTTGGGGTTTGGTTTGTGTGATTTGTTATATCTTAACGTCGAGAGTTATAGTATGTTAAGATGTTTGAACTAGAATGGATGTTAGCACTAGTAGAAGTGCCAATGTTGATAAATATAAGGTGGTACTGGTAGTATCCATGATTGAGAATCCACCGGAGAATTTGGTGGTGAATATTATGATATTGTGATTCAATATTTATGGATTTTCATAAAGTTAGCTCATTAGAGTAAGAGCACTTAGTGCCGAATGAGACTGGGAAGACTCCATAAATTGTGAAAGAGTTAAGGATTAAGGATGGGGTATTACAGGCAATTTATTCCATAACAATGCAAATTTTAGAGGGGCTGTGGACTATACTCATGAGAAAAAGTTAAATATTAAGGAACACACCTGAGAGAGGACCTCAGGGAATATTAAGGTTGATGATGTGGTTAGAGGATGGTAGATACCTCCTGAAACTGTATAGGCAAATCCGTAGACTAATAAGCGGAGTGATACTTTTACCTAAAATCATAGATGAAAAGGTGATAATTTGTTATATAAATTTCGTTTAAGAAATAGGACACCGAGTGTAGGTGTTGGAACAATATAGACAAGTGTTTAGTTGATGGTGGTGATCACATTAGAATGGATTGCCTTAAATTGAGGATTAATGACTCTAAGAGCGCTAATAAGCAGTCTAGTGACCCTTAGTGAAATGGGTATAGACGAGCTAGGGTTTGAGGTTGTATGCGTGCGTGGCGGTTGGCCATTGCGGAGTTTGAGACCTACCTTGGATAGGAGGTAATTCAGTATACGGATATTATGGTTGCTATTATCGCTGTTATGAGTGCACGCCGTATCGGTATCTCATACGCATTGATACATACATTGCATTGTGTGTTGAGAATTAATTATTTTTGTTTCCTCGATTTATGGTTATTATTGAGGAGGATGTCCCGGTATGGGATTGGTTTACGGTTTTGGTTGAAATTTTGACTCGTCGGTAGACAGTCGATTGCAGTAAGGTAATACGGTTATGTAAGCCTATATGGATGGCGATGTTATACATATGTGAATATTGAATATGTGATAATGCTACTAGTGGTAAATACTAGTGGTGCGTTAAATTTGTATGCCCTATAGAGATATGTGTACAGTAAAATAATTGTACTTTGTTGTGTGATTTTATGCGAATAGGACGCGCTTGAATCGCACGATTGATACTTAGTGGTCCTGAGATGGATTACGGTTATTACGAGTAAGTATACCGTTAAATCGCGACTAATAGGGTGTCGTTGCCGCGCGAGAGCATTTCGTGTGTGTTTTAACGAATACGAGATTTTGGACTAAGGTAATGAAAGACTTTACAAAGTTTTGACGGTTTTGAGTACTAGAGTGAATGTTACCTCTTTACTCTGGAGTTACTACGAAAGTATCGTTAGGCGAGTATAGTGAATATACGAACCTTGTTATTTGTTAGAATTACCATTGTACAGAAATTAGCACGATGGAACTTTATGAGAATATACGAATGGATTAGTAATTACACATAACATAGTAATTGCTTGACTGTGTCATATGCATGGTTATGAGTTACATGAGTTTTATGCATTACATGAATCGTGGGAATTACATGGAGTATATGAGATGATGTATGATGATACTTGGTTATTTTGTATCGTATTTGCATGATATACATGTGTACATGCGACATTGCAAATGATAGGAATTTTATCATTTCGTTGAGGAGTTAAAATTTTGAGTAAGATATATTTGTGATTATGAAGTATAGACATAACTTGTACCGGTGCGTGTATTATTTTAAAAGGAGAATTAATACATGACCTTTATATATGAGCATGCATGGTAGATGCATTTTGTTAAAAGAAAAGACATGATTTATAAGAGTAATAAATATGTCTAACGGAAATAGTTGTATTTGAGCATGAACATGCTTATGTGCATTAGTAAGCAAGGTAATTTGTTTAAAGTATAGCATGATAAAATCTCGATTCTCATGCCTTATGGATATGCCATGATTACACTGTTGCATGATTATGTGAGACTGTAGTAAAGGATGCTTAAGATTTTTCTCATAACCCTTCGCATCCTTGCAACGAAAGCTTTTGAAATCCAATTTAGCCGGTACCCTAAATTGGTGATCAAAAGAGGTTCGTTGGTGGACTAGGATTGGTAGTAAGCAGGTTAGAAATTGACTAAACCTCTTACCAGAAGAAAAGAAAAATAAATGGAATAAATTTTCACATGATACTTTTATATGCATTGTCTATGATTTGGAAGTTGCGAGCATGACTTGCATGATCCTGAATGTTAACTTATTTGTTAGAAGTGTGTTTTGGAACACTCTTCCTTAAATTGTGAATTGTTCTATCGGCCATTTTTACCTCTCATGACTTTGAATTCTTGTATTTATATTTCATGTTGTAGCTCGAAGCAAATAGTTTCGGGAGACTTATGTTTATAAAGTCCTTGGATACGTTCCGATGGTATATTTTGAAATTTACATGCTTAATTAATTAGTCATGGAATTGGTGAGTGCTTTGCGACTCAAGTATGAGTCACGATATTTTCAACCTAAGTGCTTGGTATTATGGTTATTGAAAATTTCCGAACTTGTGAATGTGGGATTTTTAGTAGTATGGTTTTACCTCCTTGGTTGATTTGTAAGATAGTGGACTCGGAGACTGAGTCTAGGTTTGTGGTTCGAGTAGGAATTACGAGTATGAGTTCGCGATGAACCAAGATGGATTTTCGACTTTCATGAGTAAAGTTTGTGTTCCTTCATTTGATGATGTGCCTATTAAGAGGTTTTGAAACCCGAGTTTGGGATCACGGTAGTTTGATCCTCATATACCTGGTTTGGTTATTGTGATGGTAGACTCGGAGACTGAGTCTAGGTTGATGGTTTTGAGCATCGAGTGTTTACTCAGGATTGTGAGACACCGTAGTGGTGTCTGGGTATTCCATGTTGAGGTGATGACCTAGCATTGGTTTAAGATACAGTCTAGAATTCGGGACGAATTCTTTTAAGGGGGAGAGGATGTAAGATCCCGATTCCCGGTTAGCTTGAATTGCGTGCAATGCTCGCATCTCTCCTTCGGTTGATCGCTTGTTTGGTTGTGAGAGAGTCTAAATGTGTATGAGAGACCACATTAGGACTAAAACACTTTTAGGAGATGTCATTTAGTGGTTGACTTGTTAAAGTCAAAAGTCGTAACCCGACGATAGTCGAAATGCGACGCGATTGAGAGTTTCTGCGGGTTTTGTGTTTCTGACCTCGATTTGGTCCCAGATCTTTACATGATGATTAAATAACATGTTTAGATGTGTTAGACTTCTAATTGGATGTATTCCATAAGTCTCGTGAAGTTTTGACGCCTCGAGAATAGCAATTCTCCTTATCGCGTAGTTTGAGATGGAGCCGGGCGAACGTCTCGTCTTTAGGGAGCCTATTTCCCCTATCTGTTGAGCACCATCTGAGAGGCATTCAGGCCTATTTTGTAGCCCTAATAAGTGTTTACAATCATGGGTTATTACCCGTCGGTTTGTGGTTTCATTCGACGTTTAGATAGCAAGTTGTTACGTCTTGCGTCGGTTTTGCCCCGTGTAAAACCCTAAAATGTTGCTCGCATGTGTTATGCATGGATTCATCTATTTATAATCATCATAATATGTTATTTAGCTCCCGTATATGTTTAGAGTCACAAGCATGATCGTTGACGTCGTTTGAGATGCACGTATGCACTTTTCTTTCGCGAGATGCTTTGAATCTCGGGTTTAAGATTTATGTTGTAACTTCATGGATAATTGTTAGAGGGCATTTAAAACATCATTAACATGCCTTGGATGTTTGTTAGATGCTAGTTGCATCGACGGTTTGGTTGCTAGTTGGATTCTAGCGAAAACCCTTTTCAGTTTCACTTTTTCGGTCGTCGTTCGGGCGAGTTCTGCCTGAGTTCTTGGCCCTGTTTTGATGAGGTTTGAGACTTGAATCCTTTAGTTATAGATTAGAGGATATTAAGGTTGAATTGTAGACCAATTTTGGTTTGGAAGGACTCGAGAACGCACGCGGGAGAGGCCGGGATCGAGCAAAGAAAGCGGAAAACCCTAATTGCTGGAAATCCTATGATGCGGTCGCATCATGTATGCCCTAAGCGACCGCGGTCCTACCAGATTACGGGATTTTAATTCCTTCTCCATTCTGTCCGAAATTTTGGCCACTTAAACCATTTTAAACACATCCTAAACCAACCTAATTAGCCTAACACTAATCCTAAACACCTATTAGGAGATTAGGGGGTAATTAGTGATTTAATTAGAGGATCTAATCCCTCATATAAAAGCCCCAATTCTGCCGCATTCTCCCCTTGTTCGACCAAACAGATTTTGCTCCTTCCTCTTGCGGTTTTCTTCAAGCACTCAAGAGACCTGGGAGGAGCTTGAGTGAAGGTAATTCTAGGGTTTCAAAGGGGCCAAGCTTGGTGTCCATTATCAAGGTCTTCTTCTTCCCCAATCTACCAACAAGTTTGAAGAGGAGTTGAAGAGAAGACACCCTCTTCCCAATCCGAAAATTCTGGTTTTAGGGCTGAGATTTTGGTAAGTTTCTACCTTCCTTCCTCTTCTTTTTAGGCTCCATTGACCCTAGGGAATCAACCATGTGTGCTATGTGGGTCAATGGAAGCCATTGTTAGGGCTTCTAGAAATGTATGAACCCTAGGATTGCAAGATTTTGTTAGAGCTTGATTGGCCTATGTGAGACCATGTCTATGTGAAATTGATGTTCTAAATTGTCTAATGAACTTGGCTATGTGAATTATCCATGAGTATTGCACTTGATTTGGTAGAGATGCTTGGAGGGTGTTTTGCCCTAATTATGTATTGGCTTGTTAAACATGGTGGTAAGCTTGATTATCATGTTGTTCATGTTTATTGTAGCATATTAAACCTTGTTATGTGATTTATTCACGTATGTTGAGCATGATTTGGTGGAGATACTTGGAAGGGAATTTTGCCCAAATGTTGATTTATCTTAATGAGTATGATGTTAAGCTTGAATAATGTGTTATATATGTATAGTAGAGTGTATTAATACATGTTACATAATTTATTCAAGTTTTGGAAAGCATGATTGGTAAAGTGATTTAAATGAGTTTATGCACAAATTTACCAATTTGTTCTATGATGCATTGTTAAGAGTTTTGTTGGGTTTATGTGAGTTCATTGAACTTGGGAACATGATTATTGGCGATAGTTATGGACATAGGGGGGATATTGAAGCCCATGCTTCTATACCCTTATTTTTGAAAATCTAGATTGACTCAACGGAGTCAACCTTTGGGTTAGTATGGATCCTAGGAACTATAATCTTAAGTCCTACGGAATTTTGGGTAGAATTCATGGAGGTCGAGCCTCCAAGAAGTTTTGAAGTGTGTGAAGCACACTTGATTATGAGAGCTTATATGATTCTCGGTTATGATGTTTTTGCTAGTTGTGAATGAATTGCATGACTAGTTTGATAGTAGAGTGTTTACCTACTTGTTTTGAGCATATGAGTATATATTACTTGTGCTTGGGTTTTAAGTCCAGCTGGCGTCGGTCTGTTGAGTCTTTGGTGGGACGATACATCGTCTTCGCGAATTATGGGATTCGTGATCGCGATGTATCGCCGTGCCGGGTTTGCACACACCCCTCCATCGATGGCCACGGTGGGGAAGTAGTTTATCTTAGTTGTAGTAATACACATGACTTTGATAACTATGGAACTCGGCGGAGATCGTCTCGGGGACGCCGATATCTACGAGAGGGATATCGAGGGCACATAAAGGTTTTGCACGTGTTTTTGCGGTGAGCGACACGCGGAGGAATTTGGGTAATGGTATCATATCCCTTATACATGAATTGTTTCACAAGTGCTTAAGTGAATAACGTGCTTGGTGAATTGGATATGATATGATGTTTGTTTTGGTTTCTTACATGTTATACTTAATAGATAACATATGGATTAATGTTGTTAAGCATGTATGCTATCACATGAGTATTATTGGAATGTGGTTTTATGCCAAAGGTATAAATCATTATGGTTAAGTTATATGCCTTGACATGAATATTATGGGAAGGCTATGTTATAACAATAGCATGAATTACTGTTGTTATGTTAATATGCTTTATCATGATTATTATTCGGATATGGCATTATGTTAAAAGCAGGAATTATTGTTGTTAAGTTTATATGCCTTGACATGTAAATCATCGGAAGGCTATGTTATATCAATAACAAGAATTATGATCGTTAAGCACATAAATGCCTTGACATGGGTTTTAATGAAATGTTATACTACAATGATAACATGTTTTATTTATGTTGAGCATGGATGCCATAACATGATTTTTATATAAGGTTATTTCATGACGATAGCATGATATGATTTATGATTGAGTATTATGCCATGATAGGAAGTTACGGTTAGTAACTTACTAAGTCATTGTGACTTACTTTTATTTGTTGGTTGTGTTTCCCTAGATCCGAGTCGCTCGAGCGGATCCAAGTAAATCCAGAAGGTTACGTTGGCAAGGAATTCCTTGGAAAGGTTGCTACTTAGTTGTTGGTTTTGTTTTTGGTGAGGTCGTTGGGAAGATGAAGTTATGTAAACTTCATGATTGGGTAGCAAACCTTGATGTATTTGTAATGTTGTAATTATGTGGTTAGCCTATTCTTTTGGTAGCCAACCGGTGGTGGTTGTGCTTGTTATATGTTAGTAGTTAAACTTTCATATATTTTCTGGTTGTTAGTACATATAACTGTTAGTACTTATTTTGTTGGTAGCCGACTGGTTTTGGTCGCGCTTGGTTAATTGGTGATTATGTTAGCATGTTAAATTGCTAGTTAAATATTATGTTTGTACTCCGGCATGTTTTTAGCCGTTGAGTTGTTAGACTAGAGTCTTAGACTTAGTGTAATGTTGGGTTCGCCGTAGCTTCGCCGATGACTTGGTTTATTTTATGCTCTATATTGAATTGCATAACAGGGAGTTCGTTCTACGTGCCCAATGTTGCGGCATGCGAGTCGAATTTTTGGACCAAGAGATTTACTATCTCTTTGGTTGTTTTAGTTTGAGCTTGTTAGCTCGGGCGCCACTGTTATGTTATATTTTGCTTCCGCGTATGTTTTTGAGTTGTCGGTGTATCGCCGTTATGGCCCTACCCATTATTTGCTACTTGTTTGTGTTATTTGCTTTCCGACGGCACGACCTTGGGATCTCGTCTTGGGATCCGGGTCGGGTCGTCACACATTCAGTGCATTCAAAGAGATCGTTAACTGATCAAAGAAGTCCTCAACAACAATAAGAAGATCTGCATCAACTGTTAATCATTTGCTTCTTATTGTTGTAACCCTTCACTATTCTTCTGCACATTTGAATACTCTATTTCCCAGATATTCAAATTCCTCAAACCCAAACACAAGTCAAATATTTTCTACACGACCCATTGGACATTTTTGTAATAGAAGTAGTGGAATAAATAGTTCAAATTTAAATCCAAGGTTGACTGCCTTGGTGGTGGACGTAACACTCATTATAGTGCGAACCATCTCAAAATACTTGTGTTATTCTCTCTCTATTGATTACTGCTTTAAACTGTCATTCTTTCCTTTAACTTATTCCTTCGGCAATAGACTTAAGTATTCAATTAAGTCTACCGGTACTGCTTCACCGGCAGACTTGAACTGTCTTCCTTAACAAGACTTCCGCTACTTCAATCTTCTTAATAGATTGCAAGTGCTTGTTCTATGATTTATTTGAAAAGTTTTTAGTGTTAAATAAGCTATTCAATCCCCCCTTTTAGCTTATTATTGTGCCCTTTGGGACTAACAACGCAATTATTCATTTTTTTTAGTGTGAAATTCAGGTCGGTACCATGTGGTGAAATGTTAACTGCAAAAGTCAATGATTTATTTTTCAATCGCTAAAATACACTTTTAGGGATAAAATGATGAGGATACCCTTAATGAACAACAAACGCGTGCATAAAACCATGTAAAATGCACGCTCATATTGGGTCTCGCAAAGAAAAAATTGGGCATCAAAATTTACAATTGAAGTCCCACCAAAATTAGGCATCGCCAAGAAAAAAATTGGGCGTCGTAATTGTTTTTCAAAAAATACACATGTTTCTTTATTTAAACATATTACGTCGTTGTTAATTTATTAGGCATCGCCTCTTCCAATCTTGCAACGATGTTTTATATTCCTGCGTCGTTTAATAAATAGGCAACGGTCCATATTAATTTCAATTCTAATTTTTAATAAATATTAACTGTACATTGGATGTCATTGTTTTTTAATCACATATCGCATCATCCTATGCTGCCTTGTTGATTTATATTTCTGCATCGTTGGCGTCGATTGTTGTGTCGTTGACTTCAATTGTTGTATCATTGGTTTATAATGAAGTATTGTTATTAAATTCGAGACATAATATTAAGATACAATGCTTGAAGCATACACAATACGTAAGGAAATTGAGAAAAAATCAACATGTTGTGCTTGGTGTCTTTACTTTATATAGACACTGATAAGAAAGAAAGAAAGAGATGAAGTAGACACAAATTATATTTCTGCCTCGCTATTTCTACATCGTTGGCTTCGATTGTTGCGTTGTTGGCGTCGATTGTTACGTTGTTGGCTTCGATTGTTGCATCGTTGGTTTATAATGCTACATCATTGTTAACTGTACATTGGACGTCATTGTTTTTTAATCACATATCGCATCATCCTATGCTGCCTTGTTTATTTATATTTCTGTGTCGTTGGCGTCGATTGTTGTGTCGTTGACGTCAATTGTTGTATCATTGGTTTATAATGAAGTGTTGTTGTTAAATATCGAGGCATAATATTAAGATACAAATGCTTGAAGCATATACAATACGTAAGGAAATTGAGAAAAAATCAACATGTTGTGCTTGGTGTCTTTACTTTATATGGACACGGATAAGAAAGAAAGAAAGAGATGAAGTAGACACAAATTATATTTCTGCCTCGTTGATTTATATTTCTGCGTCGTTGGCTTCGATTATTGCGTCGTTGGCTCCGATTGTTACGTCGTTGGCTTCGATTGCTGCATCGTTGGTTTATAATGGTACGTCGTTGTTAAATACCGAGGCAAAATATTAAGATACGATGCCTGAAGCACACACAATATGCAAGGAAATAGAGAAAAAACCACTACTATATTTTTATAGTATATTACATTGTAGATAGAACAGAAAGTTTGACCAAATCTCTTGTAGAAACTCACATAACTTAGATTTACTTAAAACCCATTAAAACCAACTAGTGTAAATACTTTTCCAAAATCCTTAAATTCGGTTTTAAACTTAGATTTTGTAACAAATCTAAATCTATCTGCTGAAATATTCAGTAGAGAAGATATCCTTTGTTGTTTATACAACATATATCTTTTAACTTTGCTTGGCAGCCTACATTCTAGTTTCATTATATATGCCTAAAACATAAGTTATCACTATGTCAGCACCTACTTATACTTTAACTTTTTACCTGCTGAAATCACTGTATTTTATTTTTAAAAAAATATGACCTTCATGCGTTTAGTATAAAACAATATTTTGGTAAAAAAATTTAAACAAAAGAACTATTCACATGCATGTCATATCAATAGAAGACTTTCGTGCATGACATAAATGTTCTTTGTATACCCATACCTAGCTAATCACTCTCTTTAATATTTTATGCTAGGAAATGCTCTTTGTCTCTTACATTCTTCCAGAATTTCTAGGCATTCAATGGAACATCATTTCATCAAGAAATTCAAGATTCAACATACCTCTCTCAAACGACTACAATTCTGGATTATCTATAAAATGTTTGAAGCAAAGATTGAATAACATACTTTTGCAATATCACGTGCTCAAGCTTTCATAAATCAAAATCTCTCTATAGCACTCAAAAGAGACAAACTAGTCGAAGCTCTCATTCAAACCAAGAACTTCAAATCTTTCGTTGAAGAGCCTCTTCTCCAAAACATTAGTAGATAGTTTGTTTCATAGTTATTCTGTTCTAGTTTCTGTTTTGAGCAATCTTTGATTTTATGTTCCTTTATTCTTCCAAATCCTTGAAGGATCATAGATTCTTGCTAGATCAAACTCCCCCAAATACTTTATTTTTGTACACAGATCTGTTAGTGATCACTTAGCATATACATAATCTTAGTGCACTTCAAAATCCATTTTTGACCAACTTGGTAGTGGACGTAACAGTTTTAACACTGTGAACCACTCCAAATACCATGTTCATTCTACCTGTTGTTTTTACTGTTCATACACTTAAGTAGCCTATATCTACTTAAGTGTTTAACAATTACAGTTCTGGGTTCTTTATATATTTGATCTTATATAGTATATTTTAATTCAATCCATATATTTAAGTGATCAAAAGAAAAGAAAATAAAATTGTTTTAAGTTCAACAACTGCTACCTACTGATTTTCAATGAATAATTTATCTTTTCCTCTGTATCTTTTGAAGGTTTTCAAAATAACCCTTAATGTTTTTAAAAAGCTATTCACCCCCCTAACCTTATTTCGTTACCAACTAAACTTATATCTCTTAAGGAGATCGGCTGCTATAATATATTCATAATTTACTCCTAATTCGACAATAAGAGCCAACGAATATGGAGTATATTGATTCTTAATTTGAGTATCAAAATCAAGAAGAGAATTAAGGAAATGATGGATCCAGTGCAACAATCAAGGAGAATTGATGGGCCTTGGGTGGTGCTCATAATTATCAATGACAGATTTCTTGAATTCTTTTTTTGAAGGGAAAAGTAGAAAGAAAGGAAAAGTGCTGAAAGACCCATTTGTTAACCAAAATGAAAGAGATAATTAAAGGAAATGAAAGATATATTGCAAATAATCTTCTTCTTCTTCTATTATTAATGGTAGATTTGCTCTCAAATGAAGGTAATAGATAAAAAGTCACGCATGAAGGACAACAGTCTCCATATTTTTATCGTTTTTTTTTTTTGCTTGTGAGGGTATCTTAGGACGAAAATTATGAAAATGAACTTATATGGTTAGAAAAAATAATTAGGTACCTAAGCAGTTAAAAATTCTAGAAAGTGGATCAGCCTACAATTATTTATTTTTGGGGAAAATTTTGACCAGTCTCTTTTTTAAAGTTTCTAACCCCATAAGTCCTTTTTTTTCAACTGCAAAAGATCACTTTTTGAAATATTGTTCAAAAAATGACATCGTCTTTTTCAATAGCTTCGGCAACACACTTTGGATTCAAAAATCATGATTGTTCGCAACGAAACAGGGATCGAGCTGCTCGGTCAGGTCGCGGGGGTCGAGAGGGCAGCGCCCTTTCATCGGGATCGAGAGGGCAATGCCTCCGAAAGATAAACGAGTTTTTTGATTCATGAAATACGAAACTATAATGAATCTGTGCTCGGTTGAAGAATTTTTCAGTTGAGACGAATGTGGAGGAAGACGAAGGTTTACGACGAAGGAGGTGGTAGAAGCGGGTGGAGGAAATGGTCTGATTCTTTATAATTTTGTATCGCGGTTCAAAAATTAATGCACTAAAATTGATGAATCGCAGTTTAAAAATAGACTAGCAATTACACTATTAAACCGCGGTGCAAAAATTAATGTACTAAAATTGATGAATCGTGATTCAAAAATAGACTAATAATTACACTATTGAACCGCGTTGCAAAAATGAATGCACTAAAATTGATGAATCACGGTTTAAAAATAGTCTAGCAATGACACTATTGAACGGCAATGCAAAAATTAATGCACTAAAATTAATGAATCGTGGTACAAAAATAGACTAGCAGTTACACTATTGAACCGAGGTGCAAAATTAATTCAATAAAAATTGATGAATCACGGCTCAAAAATAGATTAGCAGTTACATTATTGAACGGCAGTGCAAAAAATAATGCGATAAAATTGATGAATCGCAGTGCAAAAATAATGACCTCCGTAGCATGCATACGGTTCATTAAGGATATTGTAGTTATTTTGTCACCTAAAATGACTTTTTTTCTAATTGAAAATAAAAACAACGTACTTTAGTGATTAAAAATTTCAAAAAGTGGATCGACTCACAATTTTTTCTTCTTCTTTTTTTTTAAAGGCAAGTTGAATGCAACCCACCAACGAGCTCTAGCTCAACTGGTACTGCTCACTTCTCCTAACGGAGAGATCGGGTGTTCAAGTCCCACTAGAGACACCCTAGACTTTATAACTTTCAATAGAAAGGTCGGATGATCAAGCCTCTTTAGAGGCAACGTTGTTGTTCAAGTCTTACTCAAAGGCCCCATTTAGCTGCTCGCTTATCTTAACGGAGAGGTCGAGTGTTCAAGCCCTACCAGAGGCACTCTGGTACATCACTACTCTCATCCGAGAGGTAGGATGTTCAAAAGCCTCACCAAATGCACCATTTGTTCTAGCCATACCAAAGACATCATATATCTATTTATAGTATTTCAAGACATTATACAAAAATAGGGGAAAAAAAAGTTGAAAGCAACCCTAGTGGTAATCACTCTCGCCCCAAGGGGAAGCTGGTAAAGCAAAGGGCTTCAGGTTTGCAAGATAAATTAGGAAAAACTGCGGTTGGTCCACTTTCTAAAATATTTTATAGGTATAGTACACTTTTTTTTTATTTTTAATAAAAAAAATTAGTTTTGGTGGCAAAATGACTACGATACCCTTAATGAATTGTATGCACGTTACGGAGGTCATTATTTTTGTATTGAGGTACAATTAAACTTTATGAATCGCGGTACAAAAAGTGACTAGCAAATTAAACTTTGAACTACGGTACAAAAATTAATACAATAAAATTTATGAATCGCGGTGCAAAAATAGATTAGGAAATTAAACTTTGAACTGATGTCAAAAATAATGCAATAAAATTTATGAATCGTGGTGAAAAAATAGACTAGAAAATTAAACTTTGAATCGCGGTGTAAAAATAATGCAATGAAATTTATGAGTCGTGATACAAAAATAAAATAAGAAATTAAACTTTTGAACCGCGGTGCAAAAATAATGCAATGAAATATATGAATCACGGTACAAAAGGATAAAAAATCAGTTTACATCCTCCACCTTCTTCTTCAATCTCCCCTATCATAAGTCTTCTTCTTCCTCCTCCTTCTCCGCCTTCATCTTAACTGAAAATTCCTTCAACGCAACACAAGTCAATCTCCGTTTTGTTGTGTACAATCGTGATTTTCGAATTCAAAGTGTGTTGCAGGAGCTGTTGAAGAAGACGATGATATTTTTGGAACAATATTTCGAAAAGTGGTCTTTTACGATTGAAAAACAGAACAGTAGACTTTTGAGGTTAGAAACTTTAAAAAAGAAACTGACCAGAATTTTTCCCAATAAATTACTCCCTCCCTTCCTGAATAATTAACTTTCCTAAATAATCGTCTTGTTCAACTACACATACAGATTAAGAAAAACTAATTAACTCTATAATAGATATTGATATAAGAACTATTTCACTTAAAGTCTTTAAAGATGATGTTATAACTAAAATAGTTAGAAAAAGTAATGCTAACGTAACGTGGTAAAAGAGTGTTTCCTAAAAATAAAATTAGAAATAAGAAGGCTCTCAGTTTCCAAATGATAATCCTAATCCCCCACTTTAAAAAAAAATGATAATCCTAAGTCATTTTAAACTGATCTGTTTGCTTGTCATAATTTGTATTTGGATCTTTGTGATATGACTAATTCTTATCCTAAAGCTACATCTTTTTTTTTTTTTTTTTTGAGTGGCACAAGGTATATATACCATATCTTCATTACGATTATATAAGTGAAAAATGGAACGTCAATTAACATACCAACGAATTCTAGTTCAATTGGTACTGCTCATTTCTCCTAATGAATAGGTCGGGTGTTCAAGTCCCACTAGAGACACCCTAGACTTTATAACTTTCAATAGAAAGGTCGGGTGTTCAAGCCTCTTCAAAGACAACGTTGTTGTTCAAGCCTTACTCAAAGGCCTTATTTAGCTGCTCGCTTATCTTAACGGAGAGGTTGAGTGTTTAAGCCCTACCAAAGGCACCCATCCGAGAGGTCGGGTGTTCAAAAGCCTCACCAGAGGCACCATTTGTTCTAGTCACACCAAAGACATCATATATCTATTTGTAGTCTTTCAAGGCATTATAAAAAATAGGGATTGCAAAGGCATCATATATCTATTTGTAGCCTTTCAAGGCATTATAAAAAATAGGGATTGGGGTAAGGCCTATGTCCCCTCTAACCTTTTTAAAAAAAAAATTTAAAAAAATCAATTCACATACTTAAAATATAGTAAAAACTTATGAAAAGCGGTCTTATAGGAATTTTGTGTAAAAGAGATTTCTTTTATTCAACTCATCGTATGTTAATGAGTGAAATTATGAAAGAATGAGACTACGTTTTATAATCAAAGATCCATAAAATGGACTTAAAACGACTTGATTAATTCTTATCAAGCTAAAGCCGAAGAGGTAATAGTAAAGCCTCCCCCTTTTGATCCACTCAACCAAGCTCAACAAACCATAATCTTTCAGGCTTGTTCTAATACAATTCCTAGTTCAACACACCTTCCTAGTCCAACACACCTTCGATAATGACTAGTAGAGTTGGTAAACGGATGAGTATAAACAGTGCTCATAATCTTTCAGGCTTGTTCTAATACAATTCCTAGTCCAGCACACCTTCGATAATGACTAGTAGAGTTGATAAACGGATGGGTATAGACAGTTCTCATATATGAACAATGAGTTTAAATGGATGAATAAGTAAATGCAAATTTAATAACATGAACATAAATGAGCGGGTAACAATGGGTTCAAACTTGTTATATGTAACAAATTTAGTCATTAAGATAAAATTATTAAACAAATAAAAAAATTACAAAAGTTCATTTCTTTTACAAAAATTACTCAAATATTACAAAATTGCATAAAGGATGAAGATCCATGAACCTGTAATTTAGTTGCGCATATATTTTCTTTGAAGAGTGGACTTGAAACTTGTTCGAAAAGTTTTCTTTATGGTATATACTCATTCAACATCAGCGGTTGTGATGTCTTTAATTTTTGATGAGTTCTTATTTGAAGCGGCCTTGACACTCGAGTGTGATTCTCTGATCATCTTGAGTTAAATCTCTCAAATCTATGATATGATTCCGCTCTATATTTATTTATTTTTCTATATAAAAATTTAAATAAAAGATTCATATACTTTTGAATTTTATCTCACTTAAAATTTACATAAGAGGTCATTACCGAAGAAGTAGTAAAGAAAACGTTGTCGGAGAAGAAGAAATTAAATGAAGTTTCTCTTTAGGTAATAAAAGTAGAGAGAGTGTTACCAAAAAAATTATCAAAATGTCCTACACGTGAAATATCATGACACATTAACGTCAGATTGGTAACCTTCGTCGTGGCTAGGGGCAAACGAAAAAAAATATTATAAAATGAGATATGAAAATGACACAAAACATAGGTTTGGTGGCAAAGTGAGACTTTATAGATACTTTGGCGAAATTTTGTATTTTTTAGTGGAAGTATATAATTTGGGGTTGAGAGTTTGATTTCTCTAACACAATATATTATTTTCTAAAGGGAGTCATAAATTCCAGAAATGACATAAGCAAAGTCTCCAACAATATGCTTATATAAGATAGTGTGTTTGAATTGTTTTTTCAATTCACACACTGTTAAAAATGAATGAATTCATGTTTGGTATTGTAAAAAGAAATTTAAAAATAACTAATAAAAAAGACAAATTTATACGATAAGTTACTAAATATACAATTACTAAAAACATACATAAATAACCATAAAATAAAGTATAAGAAAAACTAAACACAAAACAATAATTTATAAGTCTCAAAAACTGTAAAGATTAAAATACAAAAAAAATCCAATAATTAAAAAAAATAAAAAAAATGAAGGAACTAGAAAATTATTTTTAAAAAATCATTACCATCCCGTGCAACGCACGTGAACCCAGCTAGTATAAGTGAAAAATGGAACATCAATTCACATATTTAAATTATGATAAAAACTTAGGACATACGGTCTTATGAGTATTTTGTGTAAAATGGATTTTCTTTACTCGACATGTCATGTGTTAGTAAGTTAAGTTGTGAGAGAGTGAGATTACGTTTTACAATTGAATATCCGTAAAACGAACTTACAAAAGATTCACTCCTTAATTATATAATAGGCTTGATTAATTCTTATCAAGCAGAAGCAGAAGAGGTAATAGTACAGCCTCCCCCTTTGATCCACTCAACCAAGGTCAACAAACCATATTCTGTCAGGCTTGTTCTAATACAATTCCTGGTCCAACACAACTTTGATTATGGTTAGCAGAGGTGGCAAATTAAACGGGCGGGTATGGACAGAGCTCATGTGAACAATGAGCTCAAATGGACGGATAAATAAATATAAATTTAATAACATCAGGCCCAGTTTTAGGGGAGTTCAAAGTGATCGATAAAATATGACCTCCAATGTAAGAAGACCCAATTTTATGTAAGTGTACACTAGTTTCATTTAGATATATTATAAAGAATGTAAAATTAGTAAAACAATTGAATTCAATTGGTTGGATAATTGTGTAATGGTGTCTGGTAAGAGGAATCTCTTGGGTTTGAGCCTTCAGTAAGTAATTTTGTAATTTTTTTTATTTTGGGTCTACGATCAAGTATTAAATTCTTTTATATGCATATAATATCTTATACTTCCCCGATTTATTTAAATAGTTTACTATACTATTTTGATATTTTTTACGCAATAATCAACTTTTAAAAAATGTACTTCTAATTTTCACAATCGGTTCAAGTCCTTGCTCGGTCATTTTTGTATATATTTTTTTACTTTGGGTTAACGGTCAATTATTAATTTTTTTTATATGCATATTATATCATATACTCCCCCGATTTAGTTAAATAGGCTCCTATACTATTTTGAGATGTTTTACATAATAATAAACTTTTTAAAAATATGCTTATAATTTTAACAATCTTTCATCTTTATACTTCACTTGTATTGTAAGTATAAATTGTTGTGGTTAAGTATTTTTTTATTTATTACCAACTTCAAAACTACTTATATATGTTTTAATTACTCTGGAACCTAATAAATAAAGAGTTACTATATAAAGATAAATATTTTGTATTTGGATCCGACAAAGTTATTCAACTTTAATTTTATTTTGCATTCGCTAAATTTACTTATAAAAAAAAGTTAGTAGACCATCAATTTTTTTATCTGGGTCATAAAAAATAACAATTGATAGGATACATGATATCAATATTTCAAGCAAAAATCAAATTTTATTGTTATGTTACTATCATTTGTATTGCTTATGTTTATTTAATTCTTGGCTTTTTTACTTGAATTTATAGTGTATAATACATGTTACCAAAAAATATCCATCTAGAAGTCATAACATAAATAAAAGAAAAAAATTGCTTGTGTATATTATTTTTATTGCAATTTATTTTATCGAATGAAGAATAACAGCTTTCAGTAATTATTTAATACTTATTTTCTTATATATTTGGATATTATCTATTTTCAATACTTCAAATGATGAAAAGTCAAATAAATTATTCGTCTAAAATTCTTATACTTATATTTTTAAGGGTCTCTTATTTTCTTTTTGCTCTAGACCCCCAAAATTTCAAGACCGACCCTGAATAACATGAGTATAAATGTATGAGCGCTCATGGACGCCTATTTAGTCATTAAGAAAAAATTATTAAACAAATACAAAAATTATAAAAAATTATTTCTTTTACAAAAACTAATTACTCAAATATTACAAAATTGCATATAGGATGAGCCACTTACTCATCTTCAATTGGCACATCCATGTTTTCCATTGATAAGTTCTTCGCCTGGACTCAAACCAATTAGTAGGAACAGTTACGGATGGGAGGATTTGTTGGAGGATAATGTCTAAAGTGTAAGTGGTTCGGTTTAGTTTGGTTTATGCCAAAACCATAAATCTAATTGCCCCCGATTGCTTTCCAAAATCTCAAACCGAATCGATCCGAGTAAGGCTTGAAATCGAACCGAACCACTCAGTTTGGTTTGTTTGGTTCGGTTTTGTCGTTTATATAAATTATTTTTAATCAAATTAACTAACATTAAAATAACAATAAAAATAAGATTTTAATTTGGAATTAACATCAAAATTAGGAAATAAACTACTAACAACAAATTATCATAAAGAAAAGAATACAAATTCTAAAATAAACACAAACAATAGAAAATATATATATATATATACACACACATATATATATATATATATATATATATATATATATATATATATATATATTATCTAACTAAATCAAAGGCCTAGATTATGCATATAAGTTGATTCAAAGGTTTAAAATATTTAATAAATGTAATATAATATATATTATATAATAAATAAATAAAAATATATAGGTTGGTTTGGTTTGGTTCGGTCCGATACCAAAATCCGTGAACCGAATAAAACCGAGCGATTTTCCAATTTTTGAAACCGAAACCGAACCGACTTCAATTCGACCGAAATCGAACCAACCCGACTAGTTTGGTTTGGTTCGGTTTGGTTCGGTGGTTCCGATTTACACCCCTAGATAATAGTTTAGTTTTAGGATTTAGTGGTGGGTGTCGAAATAAGCATCCATTTAGCTCATTATAATTAGTGGTCCCAAATGAGCATATCAATTTGTGCCAATTAAAATTTGAAGTGTAACCATGCCTATTAATTAGTGGATGATCTGGGGCGGGCGAATACGAGCAGAAATTGCCATCTCTAATGGCTAGACATCAAACCAAATTACCTATACTTTCTGTAAGGTTAAAATAGAGTCGTCATATATTCCTTCATTGATTTTATTATTGTACTCTTACTTGGTTTAAAAACAATGTTAAGAAGTTACTACATTGAATATGTTTCTTGATCCTAAAGTAATGATAAGTGCTACCATAATTAAATATTCTCAAAAGCTCTTAAAAGTCCTTATTTTACTTTGACAAAATCTTTGGTAAGATCTTTGGTTTGAATAAGGAAACTAATTATGGAAACTAAATCTATTATTTCCTAATCTCTGTTTCCTTGGAGATCTTGATTTGTTTATTGTGCTAGGACTCTTCAACTCATGTATATAAAGATGAGCAACTCGTGCAGAACAAGATAGAGCTTCAGAGGATACACAGAGCATACGATGTGCATATATAGAGAGAAACTGAGAGCTTTGCTAGACAACTGGATGCATTTTTGGATGCAGCTTCATCACAAGCTGCAATGTTGTTTTTGCTGTTTGCTTTCCTAAGTTGTAAGGAAACTTATTTTCTAATCTCACGTATTCTATACTTTATTTTTGTGGGTTTTCTTTCTTAAGACTTGTTGTCTTGTGATAGGTTTGATATTTTGATGATTTCATAATTTATTTTGTTTTATAATCCTTTTTAGTGAAATCTTTTTTGCCATAAGATTAAATCTACAAGCCAATCTTTTGAATCATAGCTACGGTTAATCTTTTAGTTTCCCGTCAATCCAAAATATGTTGAGTAACATAGATCACATAAAGCAATAATAGACCTAATACCCAAAACACAAAATCAACACCCTAAAAAAGATCAAATTTGAATCTAAATGCAAAGACTACTGAAAACAATGCACATTAAAAAAAAATTATTATTGAAATTAAATTCTGTTAACTCTTTTCTTTAAAAAAAGAAAAGAAAAAAGATAAGAGTAGTTAATGTCATATGAAACCGCCTAAATTAATCTACTAAGTATAGAATCTTCATCGTTGACTCATAATTGGTTTTCCGATGCCCGCCGGTCTCACCATATGTATTTGATTCACCTTTCCGCGAGTATTCTGTGGAAGAATACCGTTCGCATTCTAGCTGTGCGGCGTCCTCTCACCGACGGTGTTGGTGGAAAACTCCCTGACGTCGTTGCTGTTGTCTGATGCTCCGTAGTAGGAAATTCATGGCGACACAACGGACAATTGTTCTTCTGATTAAGCCACGGGATAATGCAGTCGGTGTGAAAATAATGGCGGCAGGACAATTTGTTGACTTTCTCCAGCACCTTAAACTTCTCTGAACAGATGGCACATGACCCTGCATTAACCGGCAGCTGTTTTAAAATAGGGCGGGATAGGGTGAGTTCGTCGGCTTTGAGATCGTTTATGAAGGATTCGGAGGCTGGGGTCGGGCGGGGTTCGTAGTCATCATTAGTCTCAGAAACAATTCCATCAACCATAGTGTTGAATTCATCTATGTCAAAGAAGAAGGAGGTGTTGGGTGGTGTTGGGGGTTGGGGTGGGGTGGTTGGTGATGGTGGTGGAGCGGTGAAAGAGAACATAGAATATTCTTGAAGGGGTGGTTGGGGGAGGAGGGCTAATAATTGGCAGTTAGGACAGCGGTAGGAGGCGGTGTTGGCGCAGATGTTTATCGGGATAAAACGACGGGTGCATCTACGGCATATCACGTAGCCATGGAAATCATGGAATTCTGGCGGCATCTTCGGTAGGATTTGTAAAAACTGAGCAGAAAACATAAAACAATGGAACCTAAGACAAAACAAGATCAAGAACAAGAACAGAAAGCAGGAGACGAGATAGAGGAAGGCACAATTATATAGATGGATTCGGAAATAAAGAAAATGGCAGTTTCCTAGTAGATTCATAGACTTGCAATCAATTACTTGAATTAATTGCTTAGGGTTTACAGATTAGGTCGTCCAGGGTACGGATGTAGCTGCCGGTAATTTGTATTACATTTTTTATGTTATTAATTACGTATTTTATGATTTTCAATAATATATACCTGATCATCGTGTCTGTACTTATGGTACGGTACCATTATATCTGATTTCGTTAATTGAAATGCTAACGTTTAAATAGAAGGTATGATTTTTTAAAAATGTTACAGTTGATGAATACATTACTTCAAGTGGTAGTTGAGAGGCGCCATTTAAACTCGACTCATAATTGAGAGAGGTTATTTGTAAGGAGTTATATGTGACTTCAATTAATTGAACTCTATTGTGAGATTATATTAATGTAAGGTTGATGTTTTGTAAGGGGTAATGGTTTAGAAGATTAATCTCAGGGTGTGATTACTCATAATATTAATTATAAGGGGCGACTTTGTAACAGAGTGAGAGAAAATATATATTTAAAAATAGATAACTACTATCACACATGTGAATGTGAGAGTGAATCTCAACCATTAATTTTTTTAAGATAATTTAATCTCAACCTCTAAATAGCTTTAATCAATTGCACATGTATGAGAATGAGCTCTATTGTAATATAGAATATATAGAAGCTAGGTAATTGAGTATGGCTATTCATAGGTCAAGATTTTTTTTTTTACTATCATCCTACGGCTGTCATTATTTGTGTAACCATCTCTTCTAAGTTTCCTTATACTGTTATAATTAAAATATTAAATCTACTCAATAAGTTTGACTGATTTTTTTAAAACAAATAAAAAAATAAAAAAAATCATTTCTTTTACAAAAATTACTCAAGTATTACAAAATTGCATATAGGATGAAGATCCATGAACCTGTAATTTAGCTACGCATATATTTTCATTATCTTGTTTGAAGAGTGGACTTGAAACTTGTTCGGAAAGTTTTCTTTATGGTATATACTCATCTTCAATTGGCACCTCCATGTATTCCATTGATAAGTTCTTCGCCTGGACTCAAACCAATTAGTAGGAACAGTTACGGATGGGAGGATTTGTTGGAGGATAATGCGTAGGAGTGTAAGTGGTTCGATTTAGTTTGGTTTATGTTAAAATCATAAACCGAATTACCCCCGATTGTTTCCAAAAATCTCAAATGGAACCGAATCGAGTTGAATTGAAACCAAACTGAACCACTCGGTTTGGTTTGTTTAGTTCGGTTTTGTGGTTTATATAAATTATTTTTAATCAAATTAACCAATATTAAAAATAACAATAAAAATAAGATTTTAATTTGGAATTAACATCAAAATTAGGAAATAACATACTAACAACAAATTATCACAAAGAAAACAATACAAATTCTAAAATAAACACAAATAATAGAAGAAAAATTATATATATATATATGTTATATGAATAAATCAAATGTCTAGATTATGCATATAAGTTGATTCAAATGTTCAAAAAAGTTAATAAATGTAATATAATATATATTATATAATAAATAAATAAAAATAAAATAAAAATATATAGGTTGGTTTGGTTCGATACCAAAAATTGTGAACCGAACCGGACGTTTTTTGAAACCGAAATCGAACCAAACTGACTAGTTTGCTTCGGTTCGGTTAGAATCAGTGGTTCTAATTTACACCCCTAGATAATGGTTTAGTTTTAGGATTTAGTGATATGTGTCCAAATGAGCATCTATTTAGCTCATTATAATTTCTAATTAGTGGTCCCAAATGAGCATATCAATTTGTGCCAATTAAAATTTGAAGTGTAACCATGCCTATTAATTAGTGGATGGCCTGGGGCGGACAAATACGAGCAGAAATTGCCATCTCTAATGGCTAGGCACCAAACCAAATTACGTATATTTTCTTTAAGGGTCAAATAGGTCTCCTATTTTCCTTCATTGATTTTATTATTATACTCTTACTTGGTTTAAAAACAATGGTAAGAAGTTACTACATTGAATATCTTTCTTGGTCCTAAAGCTATGATAAATATTAACATAATTAAATACTCCCAAAAGATCTCAAGAGTCCTTATTTTACTATAACAAAATCTTTGGTAAGATCTTTGGTTTGAATAAGGAAACTAATTATGGAAACTAAATCTCTTATTTCCTAATCTCTGTTTCTTTGGAGATCTTGATTTGTTTATTGTGTTAGGACTCCTCAGCTCGTGTATATAAAGATGAGCAACTCGTGCAAAACAAGATAGAGCTTTAGATGATACACAGAGAATACGCAGTGCATATATAGAGAGAAAGTGAGAGCTTTGCTAGATAACTGGATGCAGTTTTGGATGCAGCTTCATCACAAGCTACAATGTTGTTTTTGTTGTTTGCTTTCCTAAGTTGTAAGGAAACTTATTTTTTAATCTCACGTATTCTATACTCTATATTTTTGTGGGTTTCTTTCCCAGACTGGTTGTCTTGTGATAGGTTTGATATTTTGATGATTTCACAATTTATTTTGTTTCATAATCCTTTTTAGTGAAATCTTTTTTAGGTTTGATATTTTGATGATTTCACAATTTATTTTATTTCATTATCTTTTTTAGTGAAATGTTTTTTACGATAAGGTTGGATCTACAAGCAGCTTGTTTGATAAATATCTGTTTTATTACTACTCTAATTAACTTAAAAACTTTCACTATTTAGATTTTTTGATTTTTTGGTTACTTTTTTTTATTTTTTGGCTAATTCACGGATGTAGCTACATCGATAGATTTTTTGAATCATAGCTACCATTAATCTTTTAGTTTCCCCGTCAATCCAAAATATGTTATATAACAGAGATCACATAAAACAATAATAGACCTAATACCCAAAACACAAAATCAACACCCTAAAAAAGATCAAAATTGAATCTAAATGCAAAGACTACTGAAAACAATGCACATTAAAAAAAAATATTATTGAAATTAAATTCAGTTAACTCGTTTCTTTAAAAAAAGAAAAGAAAAAAGATATGAAGTTGCACAAATTAATGTCATATGAAACCGCCCAAATTAATCTACTAAGTATAGAATCTTCATCGTTGACTCATAATTGGTTTTCCGATGCCCGCCGGTCTCACCATATGTATTTGATTCACCTTTCCGCCAGTATTCTGTGGAAGAATACCGTTCGCATTCTAGCTGTGCGGCGTCCTCTCACCGACGGTGTTGGTGGAAAACTCCCTGACGTCGTTGCTGTTGTCTGATGCTCCGTAGTAGGAAATTCATGCCGACACAACGGACAATTGTTCTTCTGATTAAGCCACGGGATAATGCAGTCGGTGTGAAAATAATGGCGGCAGGACAATTTGTTGACTTTCTCCAGCAGCTTAAACTTCTCTGAACAGATGGCACATGACCCTGCATTAACCGGCAGCTGTTTTAAAATAGGGCGGGATAGGGTGAGTTGGTCGGCTTTGAGATCGTTTATGAAGGAATTGGAGGCTGGGGTCGGGCGGGGTTCGTAGTTATCATTAGTCTCAGAAACAATTCCATCAACCAAAGTGTTGTATTCATCTATGTCAAAGAAGAAGGAGGTGTTGGGTGGTGTTGGGGGTTGGGGTGGGGTGGTTGGTGATGGTGGTGGAGCGGTGAAAGAGAACATAGAATATTCTTGAAGGGGTGGTTGGGGGAGGAGGGCTAATAATTGGCAGTTAGGACAGCGGTAGGAGGCGGTGTTGGCGCAGATGTTTATCGGGATAAAACGACGGGTGCATCTACGGCATATCACGTAGCCATGGAAATCATGGTATTCCGGCGGCATCTTCGGTAGGATTTGTAAAAACTGAGCAGGAAACAGAAAACAATGGAACCTAAGACAAAACAAGATCAAGAACAAGAACAGAAAGCAGGAGACGAGATAGAGGAAGGCACAATTATATATATGGATTCGGAAATAAAGAAAAAGGCAGTTTCCTAGTAGATTCATCGACTTGCAATCAATTACTTTAATTAATTGCTTAGGGTTTACAGATTAGGTCGTCAAATATTAAACTTACTCAATAAGTTTGACTGATTTATTTTTTTAATAAAACCATAATAGGCAGAGAGGGGATATTATTTTTACAATTAAATTTTCATCCATCGACGGTGTAGAGTTTTTCATATTGTTAAGTGCACAGCTTGGGCCGTCCTTGAAATGGGTAGGATATCTGGGCTTGTGAGCACCTTCCACGAGCTGTTAAGATCACAAGAACACGAGTTGAAGTGCAAGGCAAGGCCTCGCGAAACCCCTCGGCGTGAGAGTAAGTATCAGTGATTGTCAAGAAGCAAATTGACGAACTTGAGGCCCAAGAAAGTGTGTGTACCTTGTTAATGATTATGGAGAGGTATATATAGGCCCTCAAGGTGATTGAATCCGTCTAGGATTCAGTTTCCATAACTGCCGAGACAATCAAGGAGGAAATCCCTTGATTCTAGGCGAAATAAGCGGTTGACCGCGTTGACATAGGAGTTGATAAGGCAAGTGTTCTGCCTAAATAGGGAATCCTTTGACTTGCCTTAGGAAGCAAGCTGTCAGCGTCCCCGGCTTGATGTGTGATCGCGAGCAACTCTGCCGATTATTCGTGTTGATCTCGAACTTCGTCGATCGAGGATCGGCCCACAGTCGAGGCGAGCAAGGCCGGTGCTCGACAGTGCAGGTGAAGTAAGTCGATTCCTTTGTTGCGCAAGTATGATTCCGTCATGGCCTGCAGTCGGACGAGGCAAGGCCTTTGCCGCTCGGGTTTACGTGAAGGTCATCTTTGCTCGGTGTTATTCGGCTCTCTCATATTGCTCGTTGGTGTGGGCCCCAGGGATATGGTGCTCGTGATTGGCACGTGGTGCTAACTCGTGCCTTGCTCGTGACCCGGTTTGGGCCGGGTATATCGATGGCCCCTAGCTTCTGTGCAGCGGTATTTATGCTCGGAGCGGGGAGCGTATTCCTCTTTAATGTTCGCCCGGGCTTTAACACTTGTGAATTTTCAAGAAGGCCAAGAATTCGTCGAGGAAAGTTGAGGCGTATCAAGGAAGCCTCTTGCTAGAGGTGCGTCAGGCGCGTGGTTTGAGAAAGCGCGTGAGCCGCGAAGTGGAGAGATTGGGCCGGGGCACGTAACACGAAGGGTTGCATTTAATGCCCTGTCATGATGGGCCGCCTAAACCGAGCGCCGCTTCGGGCCCCGTGCTAGTTTCCCCCCAAAACCGTTCGCTGCCCCGCCTATAAAAGGCGCATTCGACTCCTTCTTCCCCTTTTACCGCCTTTGAAGATTTGCAATTTGCTAGAGAGAGAATTTCCTGCAGAACTTTCTTCTCCATTGTTGCCGTGCCTTTCTTAGGCGGAGCCTCTTCCCTGCTTCTGGTATCCATTCCCAGGTCAGTGCTTGCAGTATTCACGTCAGCTTCGATTATTTGAAGGCCTACCGCTCCAGAAAACAACAGTAAGCTCTCGCCCCCTTTCATTTGTGTTTTCTGGTCTTTCTGGTTTTCTTTCTTTCCTTCCTTTGTGATTTCATTAGGGTTTAAGATAGGTAAGATCGCCCTTAGGTAGAGATCGAGGAATAGATCCCGTGGTCTCGCTCGCTAGACGGGCGTGGCCCCTTTGGGGTTGACATAGACTTAGGGTTTCCTTACTTTTTCCTTCATTAGTTGTCCGGGCAGAATTCTAATGGCAATCTTCCTCGATCTCTTTGTAGATGTCCGACATGTCTGATAATGACCGCGAGGCCTTCAGCTATGGCGGGAGGAACGATTCGCTTAGCAGCGAAAAGTCTCCCTCGATCAGTGTTGAGTGTGATGAGGGGATTAGATCTGTGGCCGGGCCGACACTTCGAAGGCGTGTCGTGGACCCTGTGGTTGACATATTCGACTCTTCCAGCGAGGAGGATTCGAGCGAGCGTGGCCGGTGGCTTTTGTCGGGCAAGGCCACGATCGAGCAGGGCAGGCGGAAATGGGCAATAGATTTGGGAGAAGCATCGAGGCCGATGAGGCGGAATGCCGCTTGCTCGGCGATTTAAGAAGGCTGGTCGCTCAGGTGGAAATGGTCCTGGAGAAAAGCAGAGGCCAAGATAGAGTCCCTATTGCTCGCTTCTTAACTTGGGAGGAGTGGCCCTCAAGTAGCGGTTCTGTTGAGGAAGTGATAGAATTGAAGAGGAGGAGGAGGAGCCGATTGGTATGTGAATGCGGCGAAGGCCGTTATCTTTGCTCATTGGGCCACTCTGAGACCGGCGGATAAAGTGGCTGGCTTACTTCCTCGGTGTTGACAATGCCTTATTATCGGCGAGCAAAGATGGACGCTCCTGCTCGAGTAGCTCTCTCTCGTGAACAAGGAGATGAACTCCTCTTTTTCGCTGATTTCTTCCGTGTCGGGCTACGTCTCCCGCTAGAGCCCTTCCTAGTAGATTTCCTTTTCGAGACCAAAGGCGTCCCATGCGACGATCGATGTTGAACACGATCCAGCGCTATCACCGCTTTCACGGTGGCGAGCCGGTTGTTAGGGTTTGAGCCAGATATGTTTTTGTTGCGCAAACTGTTTATCTTCGCCCCGAGCACGGGAGGGAGGATAGGAGTGAGGGCGAACTCCAATTTTTTGAAGTTGTTGTCAGATGCCCACGGGAAGGTGGATTCTTGGGATAGAAGGGTCCTGTTCATTGAATCCCGGGTTGGCTGGCCGTTTATGCCCACGGCCACTGGCGACATGAAGATCCCCAAGGCCTCTAAGCAAGATTTTAGCTCGGGAGGCGCGACTAGCCGTGTTGAAGACCGCCGTGGGCGTGATAGAAGAAGAGGCGCATCGGCCGCCATTTCTTCTGGCTGGAAAGAAGGCTGGTTTGTAACCCAGCGCTATCTTGTGTTTGGCGGGGTCATGCTTGGTGAAGGTTCGAAGTGGAGCCCCCTTGATCCATGTGCTGAGAACCCTCATCCTTCTTGGGACGGCGCCACGGCCGAATGTTTAAGCATGAGTGTGTTGAGTGTCAAAAGGTCTGGCGGCAGCTTTATGAGGACCACGACGGTTGTCTGCCGTTTTTACAATTTCTTTTGCTAATACTCTTCCCGGCCTCATTCTACTTATCCGTTTTTCTTTGTTTTGTCTCGGGGATGAAGAACTTGGCGGTGTTGAGGCGGCGAAAGAAAAGCGACCCGGCAGGCGTGACCTCAAGATTCAATCGGCCGGTGGAATTGCCCAGTGAAGTTTTACGTTTTCCCCGCTGCGAGAGAACCCCGGACTTGGGCAAGGCCACAAGTCCGGTCAAAAGGCTGCGGCCTACTGTTGGTATTGGCCGCTTGAGAGTTGTTGTGGCTATTGAAGGTATGACGGTGCCACCATTCCTGTGGTGCCTGTTGCCAAAATGCTAAGGCCAAAGGCAAAAGAGGAAAAGCCTTAGCCTCCTCCTCGTTCGAGAAGTTCGCCGTCGAGCCTTGAGCCCCGATCCTTCTTTCTCCCCACCGGGCGGGGTTGCCACTTGGAAGCGGTAGGCTTCGGATGCCCGCTACTACCGGTCTTTGCGGGCCAGTAAAAAATTCTGAGGGGCGCTCCCTGCTTGGGGGGCATCGTCTACGCCCGCCGGGGAGGGCGGTGGGAAAAGGCATCATTGAGAGGGCTATGCACGCGGCCTAGCCTTGGATAGAATCTTCTTGCCGGCCACGTTTTGGTCGGAAATGTTGGACTACTGCTGGCGAGGTAAAGTAGTTGGGTTTTATCTCCTTTTCCTTGGATCTAAGCATTTTCTAACTCATTTTCTTCGCTCGCGGATTGCCTCCACGTGTGCCAATCTCTGACAGTACAATGAGGAAAAATTTCATAAAAAGCGGCGACAATTTGGCGAGTCTGTGAAAATCGGCGGAGTAGCTCGCTGGCCGATGTTGGAAGCCTGGCGGCCAAGAAAAAAAGCGAGGCTGTTTGAGCGTAATCTGAGGTGGTCGCCCGAGCAGCGACTTAAGCTTGCCAAAAGCGAGTTGGTCGGCCGGGTTAAGAAAAACCGGCCACGGAGAAGAGTCGAGCGAGGCGGCGCGATCATCAAGCAAAGGACCTCTTGCGAGGCGAGAGAAGTTCCCTTAAGAATGCGGGCCGTGAAGGATGGGAAGTCAGTGGAGGAGTCGTGAAGAAGGCCGAAGAGTCGCTATTGCAAATTATAAGAAATCGAAAGATTTTGAGAATGCGATGGGCCAGCGGCCATTCTTCCTACTTTGCCCATGGCACAAATCATATATTGAGGATGCTTGCAGGCCATGGCGGAGTAGGAATGAAGACTATGGCGAGTGGGCCGTGCTCGACCCTTACTCTGGCTGCTCGCCACTTTTCATGCTGTTGGTCCCTTATACCAAGGATGAGCTTGCCGCCATGGCGCGAGGCGATATTGATGCGGGCCGAGCACCACAGGTCCCTCCACGTGGGCGAGGTAAATGTACGCTCGGCGATTCTTTGAGTTGGACTCGAGGGCGAGACAGACGAGCGAGCGGTCGAGCCGAGTCTCGAGGCCAAGGCGGTGAGGATGAAGCCGCCGAAAAGAGCTTAACTTTCAGTACCAAATGCAATATCAAGCCGGCGCCAAGAGCTTCCACCTCCTCCTCACTTTGGCTTGAGACTTAGGATTTTATCGGCTGCGCGCCATTATCTTCTGGTTTCCTTTTTGTAATTCGACTTCAATAAAACTTCAATTTTTGTTGATTTTTCTTACATTGCTTTCGATTTTGTTTGTTTGCTCGATAACTTTTTCTTCATCTTTTTCTGTCATTCGTTAATACAAATCTTTGGTGCTCCCAAAAAATATATCGAGCAAAAATGTCATGAATAATTTTAACCAAGTGCGATTATAAAAATAAGACAAAGCAATCTTATTATTTAAATTGAGATGTTACCGAATAGTTTTTGGAAAATGCTTAGATCGACCAAGGCTTATAGTGAGTGTGCTTCGAGAGCGCGCCAAGCGGGCAAGGCCCAACTTTCAATTGGCAACCAACAACCGGGCAAGGCCTTTGCTCGATGTGGGTAATTCGAGGCGGTTGCTGGTATATCTTCCGGGTGTTAAGATATACGGTTAACAGTGTTGCTCGGTCACTTGTAGGAATCGAGAGGTAGTTAATCGCTATCTTGTAGGAATGGGAAGCAGGCGAGCATCCTAGTATGTGAGCCCGGGCATGGCCGCACCTCCCCCACAGAGGATGAGTTCACAGCTACTAGGGGTTTTATAATTTTTGACCGGGCATGGCCTCGTCTGCTCGCGGGGCGAGCAGAATCTAGTCAAACATATATAAATAATTGCAGAATAACAGTTCACTGATAACTTTGAAAATTTTGAACTGGTGAATATGACAACAACTTGCCTTTTATTGATAATTGATCGATGACCCTCAACAGGACTGAGGTCTTGCCCTTTTGTTTCCTCGACCTAGGGATAATACTTTTTGAGGTGATCTGCATGCCAAGGGTATTTCAGGTCTTTTCCTTCTGGAGTCTGGAGTGTGTATGTGCCCTCCCTTATTATTCCAGTAACTCGGAAGGGACCCTCCCAATTAGGAGACAGCTTCCCCCACTCTGCCCGATGACCGGTTACTTCAATTTTTCTGAGCACTAGATCCCCAACAGAGAAGGCTCTGCCTCGAACTCTTTTATCATGGTGAGCTTTTGCCCTCTGTTTGTAGTTGACCATTCTGAGTCGTGCATCCAGCCTCCTTTCTTCTAGCAGGTCTAAGTCTATGGCCCGGGCAAGCTGATTATTCTGCTCATTTGTAATGTGACCGGTAGTTGGCTTGGCAAAGCCATTTCCACCGGGATCATAGCCTCTGACCCGTAGGTAAGTGCGAACGGAGTTTCCCCGGTTGGTCCCCGAACAGTTGTTCTAACCGCCCACAGAGCCGATTGTAATTCTTCTGCCCACTTTCCTGCTCGCCCTTCTAAATTCCGTTTAAGGGCGTGCAGAACTTGTTTGTTTGCAGCTTCTGCTTGTCCGTTGCCTTGAGGGTAAGCAACGGACGATTGCCAGTGCTTCACGCCCAGGCGAGCACATTCTGCTGTGAACTTGTCCGAGAACTGAGTCCCATGGTCGGATATGATTGCTCGAGGGAGGCCGAATCTGCACCATACCTGGTCGTACACAAACTTGATGATATTCGCCTCCGAAATTTTGGCCAAGGGCTTTGCCTCAATCCACTTCGTGAAGTAATCTATGGTGACTACAGCGTATTTGTATTTGTATTGTGCCAGCGGGAATGGGCCGATCAGATCGATTCCCCACATGTCGAAGGGCCAGGCCGCGCGGGGTTTGCATAGTGGATGGAAGCCTTGGTATGTCCGCGTATCTCTGGCATTTGTCACATTCGCGAGCATACTTTTCCGCGTCCTTTCGAAGGGTAATCCAGTAGTATCCTGCTCGCAGGACCCTTTCTGCTAGAGCTCTTGTGCCCGGGTGGCCGCCACATTCCCCCTCATGTACTTCATACAAAACACCCTCGGTTAGCTCTGGGGGTACGCAACGAAGCATAGGTCTGACCCTAGATCGCTTGTATAAGATTCCCCCGACTACCGAGTACCGACAGGCTTGGCTTCGGACTGTTGTGGCCTTGACCTTGTCTGCGGGCAGAATTCCCTGCTCGATGTAATCTTTATAGTCATCAATCCAACTTCTGGCCGCTGGCTCGATGTCCATAATTATAGGTCTATCGATGGCGGGAGTTTCCATGTGCTCGATCATTCGGGTTAGCAAGCAAGTTATCCTCGGCGATCTTGGATAAGTAGTGCTTTCGCATGTTATGCGCTCGATCAATCGATCATTTCCCAAAACTTGAAATTTTTCAAGATTTCCTTGACCATTCGCGATGCTTAACGGGTAGGGTGGTGCACCATGTATTCCCCCTGGACTTGGTTCACGACTAGCTGTGAATCCGAGTACACTGTGACAGCTTCTACACCCATGTCTGTTGCGAGCTCGAGCCCTGCAATCATTGCTTCATACTCGGCCACGTTGTTGGATGCAGGAAATTTGAACCGGAGAGCTAACTCGAATTCTGTGATTTCATCGGGAGCTACGAGAAGGATGCCAGCTCCGCTCCGACTTTGCTCATTGCCCCATCCACATAAAGATCCCAAGGGTCGTGGTTGTGGCAATTGCTTTTGCTCGGGCTCGCTTGATCTCGGGCTCCTCGCTGGGTGAAGCTTGTTTCAACCAAGAAGTCGGCCAATGCTTGCGCTTTGATTGCTCGCTGGGCAAGTAGTCTATGTGGAACTTCGGTGAGCTCGATCGACCCGGTTGAGCAATCGCACGATGTATCGAGGTTTGTGCAGACTTTCGTGATGGTGCATCCGTGTATACTATGATTATGTGTGCGAGAAAAATAAGCCCTTAATTTTCGGGCGGCTATGACAAGAGTAGGCTAATTTTTCAACATTAAAATAACGACCCTCAGCGAGGGCCTTAGATACATAGTACAGGTTTTTGGATATCTAGTTCCTCCCAACTAAAGCAGCGGCCACGGCCGGTCGTGGGCTAGATACACAAATAAAGGCTCATGGGCATGGGGCTGAGGAGAGGTGGTTTGCCAAGATATTCCCCGAGCCGCTCGAGGGCCTTGGCACGACCGCATTCCACTCAAAGCCCTTGTTGCCGAGAACCTTGAAGAAAGGGAGGCACTTTTCGGTGGCCAGAAATGAAGCGGCCTAAGAGCAATGATTACGCCGTTTAGCCTTGGATGTGCTTGATGCAATAGGTCGCTCCATGTCGAGCGGGGCTTGTATCTTCTCGGGTTGGCTTCTATGCCGCTACTGGTTGACCATGAATCCGAAACTTCCCTCGCTCTGACCAGAAAGCGCATTTACTCGGGTTCGGCTTCATGTTGTGCTTGCGAGGTTGGCAAATGTCTCGGCCAAGTCAAGAGTATGGTCGCGGCCCTTGGTTTTGATGACCATGTCATCTATGTAAGCCTCCATATTTACGCCTATTTGAGAGCCGAACACCTTATTGACCATGCGGTAAGTGGCTCTGCATTTTGAGCCGAAGGGCATCATTTTGTAGCAATAGAGGCCGCTTCTTTGCTCGGAAGGCGGTCTTCGCTTTATCTGCTCGTTCATTTTGACTGGTGGTATCCGAGTGCGCGTCCAGAAACCGAGCATCTCGAACCCGGCTATAGAATCGACAAGCATATCGATGCGGGCAATGGATAGCGATCTTTCGAGGCGAGCTTTGTTTAGCCGGTGAAGTCCACGCACATTCGCCACTTATCATTTGCCTTTTTACCATCACCACATTAGCTAGCCAGTCGGGTATTGAATCTCCTCGATGATATACGCAGGAGTTTCTCGACCTCGCTTTGATCGCCTCATTCTTCTCAAAGTAGTGATCTTGTCTTGGCCATTGTTGACGGGCGGAAGGTAGGGTCGACATTGAGGTCGTGGCGGGCAATGCTTTCACTAATGCCCCTCATGTCTTCAACCGCCCACATGCGAACACATCAAGGTCGTTCTTCAACGGCTCAATCAATCTTGCCCGAGCGTCGGGAGGCATGGCCTTCCCGATTTTAATTTTTTGCTCTGGATATGTTGGATTGATGATGATTTCTTCCGGCTCCCCTACGGTTGAATATCGGGCTCGTCCGGACTTGCAAAGTGTCGGCTCAATATCCTGTGATTTAGGGCGCTTCTCCTTGCGTCTAGAAGGGCCTCGAGGCGAAGCTTGTTCGAGAGTCTTTTCTACGGAGTTTGCTCGGAAGTTTCTGGAGCTTGCTCGGGAGGCTCTATATCCATGGGCTCGGCCGCTTCATGGGTCTCTCAGAGCTCAATGTTGTTGATAGAAGTGGATCTTTGGGGTAGGCTCGGCGGAGATCGCTGCGGCAACCGATCGGGAAGGTCCACAATCGGCTTAGGGAACCTGCATTTGACCGATCGGGAATGTCCACAATCGGTTTGTTTTTTCTTCGAGCTTCCCGACATACTCCCACATTGCTCGGGGCTTCTTGTTGAGGATCCCCACTCCATTTTCAGATAGAACTTGGCTTTCTCGGTGGGGAATGGAGGTGACCATCCGGAATTTGGCCATCGCCGAGCACCTAAAATGCGGTTGTATGTCGATTTGGTCGATCACCAAGAATGTGATCATCTCAATCCGTGTTTGGGCCCCATCACCCATGAATACCTCCACTCGATCGTGCCTTTAACCCCACTGGTGATTGGTAAAGCCTTCAAGCTTTCCCAAATACGGTTTTAACATGGTATCCTGAACTCCAACCCCTCAAGCGAGAATAGTACATGATGTCCCTCGCACGCGCTCCGTATCAGCAAAACTCGTGAACTCCGCCAGCTTGTTGACGAGGCAGAAATGACCAGGCGCTGCTCGGATGCCAATGGAGTGCTTGCTAGCTCGCTGCGAGAAAAACATATGCTCTGCTCCCCTGCCCGCTGTATTGCTGGGGCGTTGATCGCCCTGGACAAGGAATATATGTGTTTCCCGAGCTGTGTTGTTGGACGGAGCTCCTCCTGAATCATGTTTATCACCCCCCGAATTTGAGGGGCCTGGCCGCCTCTTCCTCTTGGGGGTCTCCCTTGATTATTGTTGGCATTGTTTCCTTCACCCTGGTCTTTCTTGAAGCGGTCTAACTTGCCCGCATTGATCAGCTTTTGAATCTCTCTTTTCAACACCTTACAGCCCTCAGTGGTGTGGCCAGTGCCATGGTGGTATTCACAGTATTTTGTGTTGTCTCGAGTATACTCGAGCTCGGGATCAAGAGGATAGGGGATAGGCAAGGCATCTCCCACCTGGAGCATGATCTCTTCCCGCGTCGTGTTCAACGGGGTAAACTGAGATTCCCTGAACAACCTTTGCAGGGGTTGATGATTTTCTCCTATCCTTGCTCGAGCGGCGGTGGCCTCAGGGCTCACCGGGCGAGGCCGAGCTGCCTTGAGCCTTGTCTTTTCCTTTGGCTTTATCCGCTTTGACGCTCTCGGTCGAGCAAAATAGATGAGAGTTCGCCAGCAACTCTGCCTTAGAAGCCCCCGGGTTCATTGCTAGCATGGTCTTCAGTGGCCCTGCCCTCATGTTGTTTAGATAGCAAAATGTTATCTCCGGTCAGCAGTCGCGGTCACTGTGCTCGAGCATCTCCTCGAACCTTTTCGTAATCCTTCTTTGTAGGATTCGGTATCTCCTTGCTTGATCTTAGCAAGGTCGAAACGATTTTTGGTTGGGCTGCATTGCCGAATTCTTCCAGAACTTTTCTGAGCACCGCCCAGCTCCCAATGGTTCCTCTGGGAACTCGCTCAACCAAAGCTTGTGCCTTTCCCTGAAGGGCTCCCTCGAATGCCCGCATTTTCAAGGCTTCAATATCGGTAACCATCCGAATTTGTGCCTCAAACGATCGGAGCAATCGCTTGCCGCGTCTTCCCAAAATATTTGTCAAATTGTGGAAGATGATCCCCTGCTTGGTGGCGCATTTTCAATTCGAGTGAAAGGGCGCCTCCTCCGGCGGCTTAATGGCGCCATAACCGGCTTGGCCACGCCTAGGCTCGCCATTTGTTTTGCCATGTCCTTTTCATAGCCTCCATCTTCTCGACACGCTCTGCCCTCCGTCAACTTCAAGAATGGGCGGGATCCGAGGTATCGCCACGCACATGCGGGCAAAAGGTGGGCGCGCAGGAGGAACCCACCTCCTGAGTGATGCGAGCTTTGTACTTTGGCCGCTGTGCTTCAACCTCTACACATTCCCGATCTCTACGGCGGCCATGACTCTCCTCTCGGGCATAGTTCTCATGGCGATGGTGGCGCCGGTGGGAATGATGTTGGCGGCTGTATCTGCTCTCAGCCTGGTCATCGGCATGCTTTGTCGCCTCCACTCGCTCAGACGGTATGTGAACGATTGAGGGCATGCGTCTGCTCGGCGCGGGCAACTGTTGGGAGGCAGGGCCATCTCCAACAAAGTCGGATTACTCAGCAGCATTGCCACATCGCAATGGCATGGCCCAAAGCGGCGTTGGTTGAGCGCATACATTTTACTATAATACTACTGAACTTGCAGAGCAGCAGCAGCTTGTTGATCGTGGTTATGTCCGGCCGATTCATGTGACTACCCCTCTCGCCGGGCGATTAAGCTGCATCCTGAGATCTTGAGAACGAGCATCCCGTCTCTCATTTATAACCAGCCTGGCATCACGTTGGCTTGCCCGGCTCTGGCTGGCATGTTGGGAGATTTGCCCCTCAACGAATGGCACTTCATTGCCATGAGCCGCCGCCTGCAGCCCACCTTTTGGTTCTGGTTTGCACCCTGCGGTGCTCGGGGAGGGTTGTTTCGGCTTGGTGGGCCGGCTGTTGATTGCTTGCGGTGGCATGGTGTTTGCTACCCTTTCCACCATTGCAATAGAAGAATAGTGAAAGATTTTACCGAAAAATGTAGAGGAAGTGATGAAACTGCGTTTCTAAGAACGAACCAAACCGATGTGGCAAAATGCACGCCTTGGGCCGTCCTTGAGATGGGTAGGATATCGGGCTTGTAATCGACCTCCTTGAGCCTCGTTAAGATCACAAGAAAACACGAGAAGAAGTGCAAGGCAAGGCCTCGCGAAACCCCTCCGGCGTGAGAGTAAGTATCGAGTGATTGTCAAGAAGTAAATTGACAGAGTAACGAGGCTCAAGAAAGTGTGTGTACCTTGTTGATGATTATGGAGAGGTATTTATAGGCTCTCAAGGTGATTGAATCCCTAGGATTCGGCTTCCCGCCGAGATAATCAAGGAGGAAATCCCTTGATTCTAGGCGAAATAGGCGGTTGACCGCGTAATTATAGGAGTTGATAAGGTAAGGATTCTGCCCAAACATGGAAACCTTTGACTTGCCTTAGGAAGCAAGCTGTCAGCGTCCCCGGCTTGGTGTGTGCTCGAGCGAGCAAGGCTCTGCCCGATTATTCTGTTTGTATTGATCTCCGAACTTGTCAGTTTGAAGATTGGCCCCTGGTCGGGCAGGCAAGGCCGGTGCTCGACCAGGTCTGGGCAAAGTAAGTCTGATTCCTCTGTTACGCAAGTATGATTCCCGGTCATGGCCTCTGGTCGGACAGGCAAGGCCTTTGCCCGCCCAGGTTTGAGTGAGGGTCATGCTGCTCGGTGCTCGCTGGCTCTCTCATATTGCTCGCTGAGCTGTGGGCCCCAGGGGTATGGTGCTCGTGATTGGCACGTGATGTTAACTCGTGCCTTGCTCGTGACCCGGTTTGGGCCGGGTATATCAAAAAATTTATTTGATATCCATAAATTATCAAACCAAAAAATCCATATAACAGCTTGACACAAACTCCAATCATTTTACATACTTTATCTCCAACAATTTCAAATTTTGGAGAAAATTCATTTGATGTCCAAATAATTCAAATCAAGTCTCTAATTATAAATGAAAATGTGTAATTTTTAAAAATAATTTTTTTTGAATTACGAAAAGACCGAAAATCAAAAAAAAAAAGAAAAAAAAATTATCGGGCGCACTGCCGCACTTCCTTATTTGGAGAGAGAGAGAGAGACGCAACTTCTGACTTCTCATTCATTTGAAGAAATGTTTGAGCGGTTGGATATTCCCGTAAATTTGTCTTGATTCTCCGTTGTTGGAGAAGATTTCCTTTTGATGGAACGGAAAACTTCCGTTGTAGGTTGTTTTAGGGCGCTGACGGCTGACGCTGAGTCAGCTTGAAGAAAAAAATAATCTTAATTCACATATATTAAAGGCTCTTAGTAGAAGGCAACAACTGTTAACTAAAAAAAAACTGTTTTATTGTACCAACAATTGCCAAATAAAAAGTTATCAATTTTTCTTTTGAATTTTGGAACGGAACAAACGTGAAGTATACGATTTTGACATTTATACAAGTTATATTATAAAATCACTCGTGGCCAAATATATATATATATATATATATATATATATATATATATATATAGTTGGTGAGGAGTACTATGGTTATGTAAGGGGTATTATCATATAGTTATATATAACAATAGATATAACTTCTTCTATTGTCAATAGTAGAATACTTATATTTAAAAACTTTTACAACTAACATTACTTCTAACTAATGTGGGATAAAACTCTTTAAAGTGAGATATTACTTCTAATGACTCACTTTTAACACCATACTTTAACATTTGATATCTTATTCATCAAAAACTTGATTTGGACAAATAAATATATCATTTCGATATTCTTGCCGAGTAGAACACATTTGCATAATTACTTTTGTCAACAAACAAATGACACGTAAAGAAATTTGTGCCTCAAGTTGCACAATTTCTTTCACTAAAAACACTTATTTTTTAATAAGTATTATACTTTAAATATTGATATTTTATTTATCCAAAACTCGATTTTGACAAATAAATATATCATTTCGATACTCTCACCGAGTAGAACACATTTGCGCAATTACCTTCGCCAACAAACAAATGACACGTAAAGAAATTTGTGCCTCAAGTTGCACAATTTCTTTCACTAAAAACACTAATTTTTTAATAAGTATACTTTAACTCTTGATATTTTATTTATCCAAAACTCGATTTTGACAAATAAATATATCATTTCGATGCTCTCACCGAGTAGAACACATTTGGGCAATTACCCTCGCCAACAAACAAATGACACATAAAGAAATTTATGCCTCAAGTTACACAATTTTTCTCACTAAAAACACTAATTTTTTGAACAAATATTATACTTTAAGTCTTGCTATCTTATTATCCAAAACTCGATTTGGACAAATAAATATATCATTTTGATCCTCTCACTGAGTAGAACGCATTTGACACGTAAAGAAATTCTTGCCTCAAGTTGCACAATTTCTTTCACTAAAAACACTAATTTTTCAACAATAGAAATGATGTATCCCACATTGGTTAGAAATTGATGTTGGTTTAAAAACTTCTATTATTAAGTACCAATAAAAGAAATGTATCATACATTGGTTGGAAAGTGATGTTGATTTTCAAAATCACTAGAAAACCAAAAGTTTTTAAAGCTTCCACATGGATGCTTTAGAATGAAGATTTATTCAAAGATTTATCATATATCATTATTACTAATAGAAGATGTATATCTCACATTGGTTAGAAAATGATGTTGAGTTTAAATTATTTTATATTATTGCCAATAAAAGAGATGTATAACATATTGTTTAAAAAGAAAATGTTAGATTTTAAAATCTTTAGATTAAAGACTTTCACTTTTACAAGAGATATATCTCACATGGTTACAAAATATTCTACTATTATTACCAATAGAAGATATGTATTAAACATTGGTTAGAAATTAATGTATGTATTAAAAATACTATTATTAATTACTAATTGAAAAGATGTATCATACATTTGTTATAAAGTGATATTGGTTTTGATTTCTCTAACATAATATATTATTTTCTATAGGGAGTCATAAATTTCAGAACGACATAAACAAAGTCTTTAACAACGATGTGTTTATCTAAGATAGTAAGTTTGAATTATTTCAATTCACACACTCATAAAAGTGAATGAATTCATGTATGGTAATAAAAAAAAAGAATGAAAATAACCAACAAAAAAAAAAAATTGTAGGATAAGTTGCTATACAATGACTAAAAGTAAACATTATAAATGACCAGAAAACAAAGTATCAAAAATGAAGAAACTAGCAAATCATTTTTTAAAAATCATTAACACCACGTGCAATGCACGTGAACCTTACTAGTTATATAAGAATGGAGGGATTGAAATTGGAATTGCTAACTAGAAGGTTGATTAAATTCCATTACAAAGATTCGAAGATGAAGATCTCAACAAAGATTAGGAACTTCAAATAAGGAGACAGACTTTTCAAATCCTTCTCGCCAAGTTGCTAGCCTTCAATAAAGGAAGCAATATATTTGTTAATCTTCATAACAAGAAGATTCTCATTTACTCCAAGAAGCTTGGTCTCATTTCGCCGGTGATGGATGGAAAGAGATCGGCCGTATCTGGACTCGTGTTTGGAGGAGAGGAGGAGTCACATCTAGGTGAAGATAGATCGGGGCAGGAATGAGAGGTTCGCTTGGCCGGAGATGGCGCAAGAGTTGATAATGGTATCGCGGGGTTGGTGTGTCAGTGGTGGATCTGGAGTTGGCATTAGCGATAGAGATTTGCCGGAGAAAAGAGAAGAAATGTGACACTGGAGCACGGCGACGGCGGTTGGAGATGGGGGAGTTTGGCCGAATTCAGAGTGAAAGAAAGATTGATTGAGGCCAACAATTTGATTGTTATACCAGATTTAACTCAAAGATGAGATAGAAGAGGGATGAAACAGAGCCTAGGCTGTAGAAGAAGGCCTGGCCGGTAGATGGAAGTGGGTGTTTGTGTCGAAATCGAGTTGGCATGAAAATGCTCGGTGTTCCAAAGATGGAGAAATTGCTGGTAAATACTAAATACGGTTTTATTATATTGAGAACTCTTTACTTTGATATTATAATGTAAATCCCTTAAAGCAATTATAAAAGCTCACACAATCTACATCATCAATCTATTAACGAAGTTAGATGCAGACTTAACGAAATTTGTGATTTTTTCCTTCAAGACTTATTATATTTGTTAAATTAGTCTGAAAGTATGTTGTTAAATTTATCGCCCCCAATTTATACGTTGGTATGAACAATAATTTTCCCTATTTTTAAAGGGGGTAAGATGCATTTCACCAAAAGGGGTCGAGTGAAAGTGGTATTGGTCACTTAAGCAAGAGATCTCGGGTTCAACTTCTTGTATGTGAAAGAAACTTTAGGGAGAGGTCCCCACTTCTAATATCTAACAGAAAATAATTTTTGGGATTGAAAATACTTTTCGAAACCAAGAATGAAAAAAGAAAAAAGAAAAGACCCATCTCTCTCTCTCTTTCAAAGCCATCAAGAACGGCCCAACAAAACTAGACTAGGTACTTCATACATGCCACATTAAATAGTTACCAAAGTTAAATAGGATTAATAAACTAGTGGATTGCAATAGTATCATAAAACATGAAAGCATAATATTGGTTGGTTCTCTCAACTTTTATATTTATATGAGCCGATAACTTAATAACAGTACAGAACGGAAAGGTGACATCTCTCCCGACTGGGACGGTGACCCATTTTTATAACTCCATTGGCATTTTGAATAAGTTAACTTATTCAAAGTCAATTTGCTGATCCATGTAATCTATGTTTACAGATACATTTTGAAAGTATGGATAATGGCATAATGCTATAGTTTGCACCTGTTTTCATTATTTGACCTGAGCTGAATGATGAGTATAACTATCTAATCCATTTTATTTCTTGGAATTTTTGATTTGAGACTCGAGGTAATCGAAACGTTTTTCCTTTGTAATATAACCGAGTTTTCTCCCAATCTATTTTGATTTAGTGCTTTCGTTTTCTATACTCGAATACTTTTGAAGGTAACGTTTTCACCAAAAATGATTTGTTTTTAACTTAAGATTTAAGAAGGAAATAAGAATTCAAAAAGAAAAACAAACAAACAAACATCAATGGCGAAGGTACCCAACCCGAAGCCTCCCACTTGGAAGGACACGCAGCCGCCCGGAAGGGGCCCACCACACAACAATACGCCTAGTTGACATGCGACCACGCATTTAGCAACAAGGATCTCTCGCAGCCGAGGATCACCCCAAATGCCGAGCACCCTGACCATCTAACCGAAGAATGACCATGCTCGGCGGACGAACTCTCCAAAAACAACAACACTATACATAGTGGCCGTGTCGACTCCAAGTTCAAAGGACGTGGATATGCCATGCAAACCGTTGTAACTACTACACGCAATGTACCAACCAATAGGGCAATGCCGCCTAGCCGACCAACAACAGGCCTCACGCCCAAGCCACAGCCCACTCGACTTGAAACTCAAGTCGTGGACTATAAAAGGAAACCCCCACCACCTGAAGAAGGTACGCTCACACTCTCAAGCACACAACGTGCAATCTCAATACAAGTTTCTACCGAAGTCTCGTGGAACATTTGACACCGATCACTATTACCATGTTATTCATGACTCTTACACCGAGGGCTTTAGCCGACAACCTTCCAACTCCCTAACGGTCTTTCTCTTCGTGTCTCTGGCACAATAAGGCTCAAGAACCAAGCAGATACCAAAAATACACATACCAAGCATATTTCCAGGAACTCCAAGCCTTTACTATCCTTGTCTCCACCAACACCTCAACTCTAGTCCATTATGTGGATTATTGTTGTGCACAAGCGGAAGATTAGCAAGCAAATCGATAGATTATAATAGGATCAATCACAAAGAAGAGAGAGCCAACGGACTATCGAAATTTTATTAGAGACACACCTTTAAACGTTCTAGGTATACAACTATTTATATGAGTACATGATAGAAACCCTAAAACCCTTAAAAGGATAAAAACGGACTAAGCAAAGAAACAACAAAAACGGGTTGAGTGGTCGCCGCCAAAGCCTAGGCGACCGCACAAAATACAGTGGGCACGCCTCAAAGGATACTTCACTGAGCGATCGCTCAGCCAAAACACCGAGCGATCGCTTAACCCCAAAACTGACGATGCATTTGTCCAAGCGAGTCATCCCATTCTCAACAATTACGAGCGTAGTCACCCTCTTTGTGGCGTGATCAAACGGGACAAGGTCATAATCTTACAATTTTGAATTTCATTTTTTTGTTAGTAAAATCTGTAATGGTTGCCTTCTTCATTTAGTGGCGACAAATTTAGTTAGGTATCAAAAGGCGGTCCAGGCCACCCTTCGCTATTGGAAGTTTGTCCTATAGAATTGCCACTTGCCTTCCACAGCAAAATACAAATAGTAGGAGTAAGCAAGAATATTTTGATCAAATAGTTCCCTTCAAAAAGTCTAATTTCTGGAGCACTAGTGAATCGATCTGCAGATTTTCTGAGAAGAAATCGATTTCTTCTTTTGCATCACTATGTTCCGGTGCTCATTTACATTTACATTTACATATACAACCATCACAACTCGTCATTACATCTAGACAATCTACCTAGCGCTAAAATAAATATTCTCCTATTGTTGGATGGATTTACACTATAACCTCCTACTACCTCATTTGGAAGTTCAATGTTTTTAGGCAGTAGGCGTACATGAAAGCGAAAAACACTGCAAAAACAACCAAACCAACAGCAACTGGCGCCATGAAATCGTGTTCATATCCAAAATGATTTTCAACATACCATTTAATGGTGGGTTTGGTTGACATCCCGCACTTGAATTGTAGTCTCCACATCACCGCATGTGAAAGAATTGCTCCATAAACAGTCCATGCCAGTGGGCAAATATCCACCACTTAGGAATTCTCTGAAATTTTCAAAGATTGTTTTTGAGTTAATACTACATGGGACGACTCTAGGAGAATTATTAATTTATTATCCGCAATTAATGGAAGTAATAAAAACTCACCGGTCTAGGGATAAAGAAACCAGAGAAAAGATTGAAGAGTGCATAAAAAGCAGCTGCAAATATAGCTGCAACTTGGTGGTTTGGTGTGATGGAAACGGTCATCATTCCGTAGTATGTGAAGTAGAGAAAGGAGAAAAAGTTGATGTAGAAGAACCGAAGAACTTAGCTGCTGTCCACTCGAAACTCACCATAGCATACACAATGAGAGTATAATATGTGGTTTGAAGAAGCACGTATGGTATCTCCACGATTACCTTTATGTCAAATGAACAAAACTTAGCTTATAAAACTAAATGACTTCATTTTTTAAACATAAAAACAGTTGAAGGGGATTTGGTCTAACCTGAGCCAAGGCATATGGTAATGCAGAGTACATCCGCAAAGCACTTTCTCGATAAAAGATCTTTCAGTGGCAACAATTGGGTGTATGTTGAGCAATTGTTGATACAAATAACCTGCAAAGCATACATTGCTCCAATTATCGTGGTTAGATCACTGCTGCTGCCTCGATAGTTGAAACAAAGAAATACAAAATAGAAATGATCCGTGAACCTTGTTGCTTAATTGAATTAAAGTTGTGATATTGAATTCGATTTGAGCAGCACGCTAACCTTTGGTGCCAACTTTCCAGAAAATCGTCCCTATCATGAGTGCACAAGCCAAGGTGAAGAAGAATCGAACAAGGTTATAATCGGCTCCTCCAATAACTCCACCATTGTTTCCACAGACAAGACTTGAATTGGCCCCATGAGGACTGTGAATACTGCGTAACAAAATAAAGGTCTTTTGCCCCTGGAGGAGGTGTGCTTAACTCATTCACTAAAGCCTTGTTTCTCCTGTTAATAGGCACAATTATTAGATATCATTCATGTGGATATATCCCATAACAAGCATCTGCTATTTTTGAGCCCTAGGAGAACTTACTGATGCAAGGCGGATGATTTGTATTGCTCGGCAAAATCAATACCGAGCCGACTTCTGCAGCTAATGAGCTCACTTCCAGCATCCATTTGCTTGCTCGGCAATTCTGGGGACCCAGGAATTTCCTACAAATACGAATTCCTTCAGTTTCTGACAAAAGTTTTAACATACATGTAGCTTAAATGAAATTTGGTCGTAAAATACCTCAAAATATTCAATGATCTTTTGAGAATTCCGCCTAATGGTCCTGCATAGATCACTTGCCCTCCTCTTTTCATCAGTAGCAGCTGATGCAAGTACAATTTAATATATGTTTGAGGAAGATACATACGTGTGTCTGAGTAAAATAACATAAAATGTGTGTGTGTGTGTGTGAGAGAGAGAGAGAGAGAGTCACCTCATCAAATGCTTCAAAGATATCAATGCTAGGTTGATGAATAGTACAAACAACAGCCGCCGTGTCGACAGTGCCAGTTCTCATAACAATGGCACGGCCTCGATCGTACCGAAGAATTGGTTCATCCATGAAGATGATTGAAGGATTAGCAACAAGCTCTACTGCTATTGTTAGTTCTTTGTTCTGTTGACAGACCAGTAACTCCTGGAAGTCCCACAATAGCATCCTTGAGATTGGTTAGTTCAACCGATCCATCACTTCATCCACAAAAATTGTAGTAAAAACAAAACAAAAACATAATTGAACGTTTTAGTTCTGGAATTTCTGATTCATGTGATGATGAATAAAAGATAGTCATTGTTTTCTCACCATCTTTTCTTCCTTGTGACTTCTTTAGGGAGACGGAAAGCTGAGTAAATCAGAGATCTGGACTGTGATTTGGGGAGAGTGGATATCATTTTGTTCACAGTATCCAGAAATTCTTGCAAAAGTTTCTTGTTTCTTTGGGAATCCAGAAATTCTCACATCACCTTCGATATAACCACCAGTCTTTCTGCCAGCTAAAACATCCATTAGTGTTGTTTTTCCAGCCCCACTTACTCCCATCAATGCAGTGAGGACTCGGTCTAAACGCATTCAGTTACTCGAAGCAACTGAGTCTATCTTCTGTCACCCCTTGTTCTTTCATTTCCTGTTGAGTCAACATATATTATTATGGGTAAAGTTGGCAGTTAACATGCCTATATAGAAAGCTTCATCTCAAACCGACAATGTTGAGCTTTATTTCTTTAAAACTATTCTTACCGCAGGCATATCCACAAAATAGCTAACGCTGTCAAAGGACATGGCAAGTGAGAGAATGGAAGAACCATTCCTCTTAGGAGCAACGCCATTTGCAGCCTCGAGATTTGAATCTTCATTTCTGTTTAGTCCATTTGCACCCGCTCGATCGCCATTCTTTGATTGCCATTTCTCCTGAGAATTCAGTCCCAGTAAGGATATTTGAATTTTAAATTTTTAATGAATCAGAATTATATTTGTCTATCTCTTACTTGAATTATTTTCGCCATGAGAAGACAAGGACCG
>CM028382.1:93531147-93578330 GCA_013146195.2 Codonopsis lanceolata | reverse complement strand
ATAATTCCTTAGCATTATTAGAATCGGGGAATCGCCTCCGCGAATAGCGGTGTTAATGGAACCTTTCATAATCATAGGGATATGCGATTGGAACGCTCCACGCCTCGGCGCCTTAGCCTCAATAGTGCTTTCAGCTGTAATTTGTGGAGGGGCGTTCACACATAAGGCATAATCTAAATCAGAAACTCCAAGAATAATGCCGATTTCTTCTTTCCATGAGGCAAAGTTCGTACCACTCAGGATTCAATAGAGGAAAGACAACTTGTAATAGTAGCTGCAGGATTAAATGCTAAAGGAAAAAAAAACAATAATCCAAATTACGACCTTAAGAAGAAACCACAAAATACAATAACAAATCATTAATGTTCAAATAAACGGAAAATAAGCAGTTTATCTATAAAAAGGTAAAATACACAAAAAAAAAAAAAACCTTTTTATTCATAAATCTAAGTTATCATCAATAGCCTTCAGTTGGGCCGACTATCAACATACAAGTGATCTATCTTTAAATAATTAGGAAAATCATGAAAAGTTGAAGTCACTTAAAAATTACATCACCGTTGGGCAGAAATAATTTAAGTCAAGCAACTTTGTATTTTCGTTTTATTATATTCAATAACAAAAAATACGAATCTTCCATTGGGCAGAAATATATTTTAAATTAATGAATATCTCATGAGGTGATTTTAACGTTAGCTTAATTTGTCCAAAAATGAACTTCTGTTGGGCTATCCAATTTTTCAAACAAACAAGAATCACAAATACCAGTTAAAGCACACAAAAGAATCGAGATATTTACTATGCTACTAAAAATAAACTAGTATTAATATAGCAAGAATATTAGTCATAATATAATTTGATACAATCTGTTCCCTAACATAAATAGAACAGAATGAACAAAAAAAAGGAAACTGAAATAGATAAACAGTTCAGCGGTCATTACATGTGAAGAACGAAATCATGGAACCCATTTATATAATCCATCAAATATCATTTTGCTTGCTTTATGATACTAAGCAGTTCAACAGTGAAATATCAGAATTCAAGTCTCCACCACAGTCCTTTTGTTTGCTTTATGATACTAAGCAGTTCAACAGTAAAATATCATAATTCAAATCTCCACCACTTTGGTTGCAATAGGGAAAAAAAGAAGAAAAAAACAGCAACACAAAGCATGAAACAGCACATGATACCGTTCAATATCAATTGAACCATTTTTTTTTTTTGATAAAATAAGAGCAATAATCTAACTTATATGCATTATGATTATGTAAAAATATTAGCATGGCTTTGATACCACAATGTTAGAACATTTATTTACATAAGACTTGTACATATAATCAAGAACATGATCATGTTTTTCACATAAACATAATGAACATAAATTGAAGACATACCGAAACCAATTGACGCTATTAGTACGAAGTAATTAAATCCGATTAACTGTAATACGGAACGAGAGTCTTCAATTCAAGTGGATTTTGGTTTTCACCCCTTTATCTATTTCACATTCATGGAACGTATGTATTTTGTGGAGACAACTGTTAGGGTAAAAGAACGTTAGAAACCCTAATCCCCAAAAGACTTTAAATAGATAGCAGGTAGAACCAAATCCTAAAGTGTAATCAATCTCCCACCGTCCATCAAGGTGTAGAAATTTATTGGGCCTATTAAGATTTAATATACTTTAAGTATATTAAATGACTAAATTATATAAGCTCATAATGTTATTTGGCTAATATAATTAATTAAGGTTCGTAACCAATAGTTAGTTTATTCTAAGTTAAACTCGTAGGTCACAAAAACATGGTGTAGACACCCCAATTTCGTACCCCTGGTATGTAACTTTGGCATGCGATATCAAGACCTGTTAAAACTTAACAAATGTCAAGTTACAGGGCTTAAAAATACAAAAGGCAAAGTAGGATGGGCAAAACAGTAAAATGCAGGGACTAAAGTGTCAAAAGTGGCTGAAGATTGGAGGGATGACGCGGCCTAAAAAGGCTTCTGGCGCGGTGCCCAAAAGAGGTTATCCTGGCGCTCAGAATTGCTACAGTGCGCCCAAAAGTGCTACAGGAGTGTTACAGTTAACGCATTGTGTAATTTATTCAGCATGTGGTACAAGCAAAAGCGTCACGAAGAGAGAAAAAGAAATTTCCTCGATGTCCCTCTCTAAGCTTATAAATAGAGGCCCCGGGGTTCGCTTTTAGCACACCGAAAAATCCTCAAAAGCTCTCTGCGTTGTTGTTACGCTGAGAGAATAGTGAGCAATCAGTGAGCGATAGTGAGCGCCCCCTCCTATAAAGCCTTGAAGCTCCATAAAAACTCCTCCAAACGCAAATCCAACCAGTTAAAGTGATCCTTAGCCCCCCAGATAGGCATCCACCCTATTTCCCCGGTTCAAAAATCTCGAAAAGAGCAGTTGCTCTGCCCGAGTAAAAAGGTCAAATCCGTCAGAAACAAGCAGTTGTTTTGCCTGATTTCCGCCAGTAGCAAGCACGCATCAACAAAAAAGTAAGCAGTTGCTCCGCCCGTTTCACGGTGCCCAGAAGCAACTTTCGGAAGCAATTACCCTGCCCGAACCGCAACAGCAGCAACAACAGCAAAACAAAAAAAGACTCTCTCTCTCGAGAAGGACAGAACGAGCACACCATGCTCTAAAAGGTTAGTCTTTAAAAGCGTTATTTAATAAAAAAACTATTTTCCATCCGGCTCAATGTAAAAATATAAGCCGATGTGCTGTCCAGATTTATTTAGAAAATAGCATTAAAAATAACTATTATTATGGCCAAATATTTTTAAATGTATTTGTAATTATTGGAAAGAGGCGACTGCAAGTCTGTAAATAATGTAAATATGGATGTATTTATTTTATTTTCTCTCTCTTTAATGCTTTATTTACTTGCTAGATAAATATAACAAAAAACATAATTTAGCCAAAAACTGTTTTTGAGACCGAAATGGCAAGTTGGATGCCTAGCACCTTCTCAACTCGTAACTTAGCATCCGAACCCGTTTTTTTGCATTCTCTGGTTTATTTTTGGTTTTTCTTTATTTTCTCCTTAAAATAAAGATGATAACTCTGTCAAAACATTTTGGATCACAGTGAGGCCTCGCAATATCCTTTCTTATTATTTTCTGTTTTCCCCTAGATAAGGGAGAATGAGAATGAAAAGGTGATGTATTCCTGCATCCTGATATCCCTTAAAAAAGGGATAACTTGATACAGAAAAATCAAAGCACTCATAGCGATCCAAAATAAGCATTAAGACAATTTTCATAAAGTCCATAGTGGAGCCCGCAACATCCTTTCTTGCACTTTCCATTTTCCCCTAAACAAGGGAAGATGTGAGTAAAAGGGTGATGCCTTCCTGCATCCTGTTATCCCCTAAAAAATGGATAACCTGATACAGAAAACCCAAAACTCCCATAATGGACCAAAAATCACTAAAGTGACCGTGGCGTATTCAACGCGCTTCTTGGCAGCACCCTTTCCGCATTTTTAATTTCGTCTTCCCCTACACAAGGGATGGTGGAATGGAAAGCGTGGTGTCCTTCCGCGTGTTGTGCACCCCTATCCAAGGGAACGCGGGGTGCGGGAGCAGCCGGGGCACTCACACATGGGCTAGACCCCGTCGGGTCTAACAACGTATCTCGACATGCTGACCCTTTTTAAATTGGGAAAAGCGAGAGACAAGACTAAGAATATCTGACGTGTCTAACTTCAAGTTTTTCTATTTTTGCTTGAACCATTGGATTGTGGCAAGTTAGGGCTTACGGAAATCGCTAATGTGTGCTCGATTACCATCCCTACTTTGCTAGCTTGGGCAACCTGTGATTCCCTTAAAAGAGCCCCGTCCACCCTAGACCTCCTCCCTACTTACACTTTCAGTGGGGCATGCAGACTTCAGCGCCCCTACCCGCCACCTGCAACCTCATTAGCTCACATTCCAGCAAATCCACCAGCCTCATACTAAGCCCGTTTAACCTTTGTTCTTAAACTATGGTGTCATTTGGTAATCAGGATTACAACCAGATATGAATAATCAGTCGAGGAGTTGTCTGAAGTTGGTATGTAATAGGTGGTCTGGACTAATAACACGAGTTACCCGGATAAAGTCATTATTCCCTTATTATTAATACCAAGAGAGAGGTGGTATTATTAGTAACCTCACTAAAAAATGAAAGTAATATTTTTAATCTTAAAATTACCCCTAATATACAAGTGAAGATTAATAACTAGGACACTAAGGTGCCGTTTGGTAGTCAGGATTGAGACCAAATAGATTAATAAGCTGAGTTGTCTGATGTTTGGTACGCAATAGGTGGTCGGGACTAATAGCACGAGTTATCCGGATAAAGTCATTATCCCCTCACTATTAATACCAAGGGGGAGGGTGGTATTATTAGCGCCCTCACTAAAAAAAATTGGGATTAACATTTGTAATCTCAAAACTACCCCCGATATACAAGTGAGGATTAATAGAAAATGCACTAATAATACTAAGATTAATAATACTGTTTATCCTTATCCGATTATCAAACAAGCCCTAATAGTATTATGATTACAAATACTACTTATCCGTACCAAACAAGCCATTTGTTTTCTGTGCCGACTCAACAACCTATCCAAAATATTAACGATTCGTGCCCAAATGGGTTGGCCTTTTACCTAACACAAGCCAAAAGTGTACAAAAGTAACAAAACCCAAAAAGTCTCCTTGGCCATTTTTTATCCAACTTTCACACCAAGGGGAGACGCAAAATAACAAATGGGCATTATAATAGTGGTATCCTAAAACATTAAATATATAACTTTTAAATATTTTTAACACTTTCTAAAATTATTTTAATTTTAATGAGTACCTTCTATATTACTTTTTAAATTAATAACATCTTAACTAAGTGAAAATCAAACAAAAAAGTCATAACATATTTATATATGATCAACCTAACACAAGTGCTCACAGAAACAAGGATTACAACAGAACAGTGAGCAAAAATACATAAATTGGGAAACATCCGATCAATGTATCTGACAATGTTGTAACATTTCGTAGCACATCGGCTTTACCAACACAATCTCTCTGAAAGTGTCACATATTCTGAGCTTTAAGCAGTTATTTTATACAACTTGAGAAGACTTCAAAGTCCTACGCATTAAATGAAGGAACTAAACATGAAAGAGTTAATTGTTAGATAATAAACATTCCATATTTAACTCAATATTTGGTCTCCAAGTTAGGCTAAGAAAGACACCAACAATCAATATAAATCAATTATCAAAGAAGGAAACTAGGCTAAGAATTTTCCTAGAAATAGTTTCATTAACACATGAATTAATCATGTGCTAAGATGTACTCTTACAACATGTTCAATTGATTTTCTCTTTCTCAATATGATTATTGACTTATGGGTTATCCTTTTATATACGTAATATGTGTGATTGTTCAATTGATGATTATTTGTGTTGGAACTTAGAACCATGAAAGTGCATGAAAGTGACTTTGGTTAATCTTTATATGCTTTTAATTGTTAATAATTTCCAATCATATGATTTGAGAATTGTTTTAGTGCATGAAAGTGACTATAATAATTTAAAAACATAATGGTTTATATATCGTGAGTTGTGAGGCCAAAAGAAGATGTAACGCGATTTCTTTACCCAACTATACGTGGCCATATGGGAAAGTTTGTAGCTTAAATTTAGACATTTTTCTCGTATACGAAGCCGCAACCCGATAATTTTGGTATCTCGGTAACCTAACTTGGTGAGAAAATATTGAGAAGAGAGATTATTTGAACTTGTGTTAGTTTGATTTGGAGAGACACATTTTTACGCCTCCAAATCCCTTGCGGTTCCTTGACCCAATATGATCAAAAACTTTTACTATAGAAAAGCAATTATAGGTGTTATCGTATCATACTTTTTTAATTTGTTGTTGAGGAAATCCTCTCGAGTTAAACACTATACTTTTTGTTGCAACCTAATAATCTTTCCCACATAGCTAAGTCCAACAATCTCATGATGGGATGATAGCACTCCAAGATGGAAAAATATGTCGGTTATAAACACGAGTGAACTTTGTACTATATAATTCTAATATGTGAACGGGAAAAATATTTTTATACGTTTGTACATATATAGTACGAATATGATTCAAATATACAAAACCAAAAATATGTCATATTTTATATAGATATCTTTATATTTTTTGCATCGATCTTTAGTTTAAATATCTTAATATTTTCACTTTTGTACATTCTCAAAACTATTATTTTCGTATTATCATCTATTTATTAAAAAGATAACTATGGGTTAGTACTTAAATGAAAGTATGATTAAGCATATGTGCTTTTATGTGTGTATTTAAAAGTATAAGCTTTATCAAACAATATTTCTTAAAATTTATAATTATTATTTTTACATTAGATATCTTTTTTAAATAATTTGTGAAAGATAAGTAACATAAATCGAATAATTGAAATAGTAAATTATATCAAAATTTTGTATATACCAAAGTTTTATACGTGAAATACGATATGTTTAAAGTTTTATATGAGTATTAAACGGTTAAACTCAAAAGTATAAATATTTTTAATTACGTTTGGTTTGAGCAAGGAAAATGACTCATTAAATCTTGTTATTTGATATTATCAACTAATGTAATTGGTTGATGGAATTCCGTCTTTTTGTATTATTTTTTTCTCCTTCTTCATCATTTTTAATAAATTTAGTTTTACTTAATTCTTGAGTTGGTAAATTGAATTAGGGACATACGAGGAATATTTTAGATTCTAAGGGTTAATATGGTCCAAAAAATGATTTTCAGTTTTAGTACTCTTAATAATATATGTCCTAAGGGATACGAGAAGAGATTGAAATTGAAACATCACATATTATAAACCGTCCGCTCTTAAGTATTAACTCAGAGGCTTCAACATATTCCTAGTTGTTGTTGTGGTTACATATCACTATTTTTTATACAAAATATTAATTTCGTTGAAAACAAAATAATTTATAATCTTATAAATAAGTACATTTATGATCTAATTAATATGTGGAACTACGGTCTTTATACTAACAATTACAACCTAGAACCCGTTAACCTAAAACTGGCTTGATCTGAAAATTACCCGTTCCAATCAAACCCAACCCAAAAATACTAATGGGTTGGATCTGGTTAAAGCAGGTTCAAACCCGATACTTATTTTGATTTGATAGTTTTTACGCTATAAATGTATAGTTTTTTGGAAAAAAATTAGGGTCTACTTGTTACTCGTTATAACACTATCTAATTTAACTAGACCCTTTTCGACCCAATTGTAATCCGGGTTTTAACAGAATTCGACTCATTAACTATCTCAATCCAACTCAAAGACCCCAATTGTCAGGCCTAATTTAATCAATCAATGAGATAAATAGGTTTAGGACCATACTACAAACATGAGCCCTCGCCATCCCTGCTTTCAGTGTCATGGCAAGATAAAGCCACACCAACGGCCCAACCTGGAAACTTAATCTATTACTTGTTCAAGATGTGGACATTTATAATTTGGGTTTTGCCAGATAAATCACTTAGCCCAATTCTGCTTAAATGTCTAATTGGGTTACTCTTGCTCCACTGTTCGAAACTTCTAGAGATTAGAAAATATTTTGAAAAAATTTCAAGTGAAATTCGGCCGGTCCCTTTTTCAAAGTTTTTAACCCTAAAAGTTCATCATTTTTTTTTTCAATCGTAAAATATCACTTTTCGAAATATTGTTCTAAAAATGTCATCGTCTTCTTCAACAGCTCCGGTAACACAGTTTGAATTCAAAACTCACGATTGTGCGTAACGAAACGGGGATCGACTTGTCCGGTCAGGTCGCCGGGGTCAAGGGAGCAATGCTCCTTTGTGGGGGTTCGGGTGCAACACCCCTGAAAAGTAAACGAGCTTTTTGATTCATGAAATACGAAACTATAATGGATCTGTGCTGGGTTGAAGGATTTTTCAGTTGGGACGAAGTTGAAAAAAGAAGAAGAAGGCTTACGACGGAAGAGATTGAAAAAGAAGATGGAGGACGTAAACTGTTTCTTTATTCTTTTGTATCGCGGTGCAAAAATGAATTAGATAATATTTTTGCACCACGATTCATAAATTTCATTTCATTATTTTTGCATCGCGATTCATAATTTTCATTACATTATTTTTACACCATGGTTCAAAGTTTAATTTCCAAGTCTATTTTTGCACCACGGTTCAAATTTTAATTTCCTAATCTATTTTTGAACAACGATTCATAAATTTGATTGCATTAATTTTTGCATTACAATTCAATAGTTTAATTGTACCGCGGTGTAAACATAATGACCTCCATAGCACCCATACAGTTCATTAAGGGTATCGTAGTCATTTTGCCACCAAAAAAGACTTTTTCGGTTGAAAACAAAAAGGGTGTACTGTACCGATTAAATACTTTAGAAAGTTGACCGACCCGTAATTTTTTTAAGTTTATAACCGCTAAAGTATCCTCACTTTTTTAAATTAGAAAAAATCAATTTTGGATACGAAAAGACTACGATACCCTTAATGAACAAGAGGTGAGTTGCGAATAACTATGGAATGCACCGCGGTTCACAAATTTATATACTGCGATGCAAACTATCAATTTTATTTATTTATGGTAAATATTTTGAAAAAGATGTATCGCGGTGCATATATTTTGCACCGCAGTTCACATATTTATATACCGAGGTACACATATGTTCCTTTTTTCTATCGCAGTTCATAGTTTTTATACATCGCGGTACAAATTAAATTTGAAGTATAGGTTTTGCACTGTAATTCAAAATTTATCATAAGCGTAATACAAAATTCATAGAGAATAGTTGTATCGCGATATAGAAACAATTTAACCGCGATTCAAAATTTATAATAAATGTAATAAATATTCATATAAAGTAATTACACCGTGATCTACAAATGTTTGAACCACGATACAAAAATGAATAACTACGGCATTTTATTTCTTTTTTTGTGAACCTCAATACAAAAATTGTGGTTAAAGTTCGTGAAACTATTAAACGCATCTGAAATACATTGATGCACTGCGATTCACACGGTTAGTCATCCGTTACACGTTCATTAAGGGTAACGTAGTCATTTCGCTTCCAAAAGCGACTTTTTGCGGTTGAAAATAAAACCACGAGACTGGAGCGATCAAATTCTTGAAAAAGAGGACCGGCCCACAATTTTTCCTAAATTTTCAACCTCTTCAAACCCCGATATTTTTTCCAAAGTAGAAAAATATGCTTTTGATGCATCATTGTATATCACGATGCATAATTTTACAAGACGATGCATCGATTGATATCAGATGGTGCACACATTTGTGTATCACAATGTATGACATGAATAGTGTCTTTTACATGCTTGAAAATAAAATATCACAATTTAAAGCGATTAAAAAATCCCGAAAGTGTATTTGCCCGAATTTCTCCCAAAGCGTTTCCTTTTTACTACTCCATTCGTACCAAGGAAATAGTTTTATTTTGACATTCTTTGATCAACTTGATAAAAAAAATTAATAAAAATCTATAAAAAAAAATTAAAAATGTTACTGATAATATTGTAGTTAATGTGGATTAGAAAAATAATCTCCATCGTAATCACCCCATTAGAAACCGAAATTCACCTCCAAGCATGAAGCCCTTCATAACCAAGGGCCCCAAAAATCCTTCCAATTATATTATCGTCCTCGCTTTCCTTTTCGTCCGAATCCTAAATTATTTCCTCATTCCATTTTTAGTAAAATTAAAATAATTGCCCCCAAAAATCATACTTCCTGCCCCTAAATTAGAACATCACTTTTACCACTTTACCCTTACTTTTCATTCCTTTTTTCTGTCCGTCCTCTATTTTAATTATGGAAACTTACCTTTTAGAACATCACTTTACCACTTTACCCTTACTTTTTCACACATATACATGGACATTAATGGAAACTACATTAATGGAAACATTAAACAATATAAATAATCAATATAAATAATCAATATAATAAGTCAAACTTTTTCTTATGCGCGGATCATCAAGGCCGATCAAGCGGAAACAATTATGAGGGGCCAGGAGGGAGTTAGGGACGGAGGGAGTATATTTTTTCGGCCCCCAAATCTCAAAAAACCCTACCTATTACTCCCTCCGTTTTTAAAATATTGTTTGGGTTCACTCGACATACCATTTAAAAAAAAAACGAATTGATTGGATTATAAATATTAGTAAAATGTGTGTTTTCTTTTAATGCTCTTGAGTATGTGGTCATAATTTAAGTAGATAGAAAAAGCAATGATAAAGTGGTAAAAATGTTTTCTTAAAAGGGAAAGTTTTGAAATAAGACAATCATTGAAAAATGGACGAAAAAAAAAAGGATATAATAATTTGAAAACGAAGGGAGTATCTAAAAGAAATACCCATAATTTAACACTAACAGATCGGCAGAGTGAGATAGTGAAGGATAGAGATAGCCTACACAAGCTTGACTCTTTCTAGTTTCTATAATTTAAAGAAAAAACACAAAAGTAAGATTTCTACTACGGTCCTTTCCATTTTCCCCAAAAAAAATTATGGTTTTTATGTTTTTTTTTTCTTTATGAGTTATTGGTATTTTGATAATATAATTGAAATTTTTGAGCTTTTAAGTATGTGAATGAGTGACTTGTCGGTAATTGGTGATATTCTAATTGAAATTTGATTATTTGAATATATAATATAATTCTAAAATAGAGAGATTGAGATTAATCGTTAATTTATTTTAATGGAAAAATTGTACACACACTATAATTATATACTAAAATAGAGAAATTGTATATGGAAAATTGTTTGTATTTTTTAGTGATAATGAAATTTGAATTCTTTTTGTTAGTTATTCGTAAGCTTTGATGTCAATTAGTATAAGTAAACAAAATGTCATCACGAAAGTATCTCAAAAATGCTTTAATGGGCTAGCTATGATATTGAGAAGAATATGGTTGAAAAAATTGATTATTATACTTTGATTACTTATTTTATTCTAAATGTGCTATAAGAGCGACATTTAAGTAGTATTTTGTAAATATTTTGTGTTTTATATCCATGACTCTGTGATGAAGTATTTTTTATTATCTTCTATTTTTGTTTCTTTAATTTTCAAAAAGAAAAAACCATGCTATATAAAAAAAGGTCCCGTTCTACGTAATTGGCCCTAGGCCCCCCAATTTCACAGACCGGCCCTGCCTCCAAACACATGTTTTTGAAATACTGTCTCCTTCACCCAACTCATAAGTAACTCTTTATTAGAGAATGAAAAATTAGATAGGTCCTTGGGTCAAGGATTCTATTTGAGTTATTAGGTCGCAACTCCATCTTCATCTACTATGCTCTTTGGTGTACTATTCAGCACACCCCATTGAAAGTTTTTAGAAGCCATCTATGTACATATAAAATGGAAAAGAAAAGTATTGCTACCGCTCCCTCAGTCCCAAAATTATCGTCATGAATGACCTAGTACACAAATTAAGAAAATACAATTGACTTGATTATTATTCACTTGGTTCGAGGTAAATAATTCACTATACTATTTCATGATGATTCACTTTAAGAGTTTACTTTCAAAAAATTATTTTTAATATCTAAATAACATTTCAACATTAGCCTTCATATTTGACATTAGCATATTGATTATGCTCAACCATTACTGATTTACTGTAATTATAACAACCTCTAACGGTAGTTATATATCGCCTTAATAATTAGACTTTTCAAACAGAGATTCTTTTGGTTGAACTAGGGAGTAATATTGATATTTTGTATGGTTTTCTTTAACGCACAGGTGCATTTGAGAGATAATTAAAGTATGAAGAAAAAATAAAGGTAAAATAGTAATAGTGTTGTCTTCAAAAACTTTGAAACGAGACAGCTTTTAGGACGAACAAAAAAGAAAGAAAGACAATTATTTTGGAATGCATGGAAAAGAAAAAAAACTATTACATAAAATAAGAAAGCAAGCTTGAAAAAGCAAGTAATTTTACGTTGCTTGGCAGTTGACTAACACTATATTTAAATCTGTGTCTTCTTTCTACAATTACTAAAAATTTCTTTTTAGTTTCTCTCTCTCTCTCTCTCTCCCCTTTTATCAAAATATCTGAATTACTTTCATTTAATTATGCAGTATGTTATTTGAAAGTTTTGTACTCTTGCTAAAAGACTTCAGTTATGAGTACTCATTTGAGTATGTTAGTTGGTTGTTGCTCTAATGTTGCTGGTCACCAATTTAAAAGTGAGGTCATGGCCTTGGGCCCCCAAAAAATCTCATATTTTTTAGGCCCTCAAATCTCAAACCACCTTACCTATTACTCCCTCCGTTTTTAAAATATTGTTTGAGTTCATTCGACACACTATTTAAGAAAAACGAATTGATTTGATTATAAATATTGGTAAAATGTGTATTTTCCTTTAATGTTCTTGAGTATGTGATCATAATTTAAGTAGATAGAAAAAGTAAGGATAAAGTGGCAAAAATATTTTTTTAAGGGAAAGTTTTGAAATTAGACAATCATTGAAGAATGGACGAAAAAAAAGTATATAATAATTTGAAAACGAAGGGAACATCTAAAAAAATACCCCTAGTTTAAAACTAACAGATCGGCAGAGTGAGACAGTCAAGGATAGAGATAGCATACACAGGCTTGACTCTTTCTAGCTTCTATAATTTGAAGAAAAAGCACATAAGTAAGATTTCTACTACGGTCCTTTCCATTTTCCAATTTTTTTTAATGGTTTTTATTTATTTATGAGTTATTGGTATTTTGATAATATAATTGAAATTTTTGAACTTTTAAGTATGTGAATGAGTGACTTGTCGGTAATTGGTGATATTCTAATTGAAATTTGATTATTTGAATATATACTATAATTCTAAAATAAAAAGATTGAGATTAATTTTAATGGAAAAATTGTACATACACTATAATTATATACTAAAATAGAGAAATTGTACATGTAAAATTGTTTGTATTTTTTAATGATTATGAAATTTGAATTCTTTTTGTTAGTTATTCATAAGCTTTGATCTCAATTATTGTAAGTAGATAAAATGTTATCACGAAAATATCTCAAAAATGCTTGAATGAGCTAGCTATGATATCGAGAAGAATGTGGTTGAAATAATTGAATATTATACTTTGATTACTGATTTTATTTAAATGTGCTATAAGAGCGATATTTAAGTAGTACTTTGTAAATATTTCGTGTTTTATGTCCATGACTCTGCGATGAAGTATTTTTTATTATCTTCTATGTTTGTTTCTTTAATTTTTCAAAAAAAAAAAAATATGCTATAAAAAAAGGTCCCGTTCCACATAATTGATCTTAGGCCCCCAATTTCACAGGACCGACCCTGCCACCAAGCACATGTTTTTAAAACACCCAACTCATAAGTAGCTCTTTATTAGAGAATGAAAAATTAGATAGGTCCTTGGGTCAAGGATTCTATTTGAGTTATTAGGATGGCAACTCCATCTTCATCTACTATGCTCTTTGGTGTACTATTCAGCACACCCCATTGAAAGTTATTAGAAGCCATCTATGTACTTAGAAAATGGAAAAGAAAAGTATTGCTACTGCTCCCACGTTCTCAAAATTATCGTCATGATTGACTTAGCACACAGATTAAGATAATATAATTGACTTGATTATTACTCATTCAGTTCGAGGTAAATAGTTCACTATACTATTTCTGGATTCTTCACTTTAAAAGTTTACTTTCAAAAAAATATTTTTAGTATCTAAATAACATTTCAACATTAGCCTTCATATTTGACATTAGCATATTGATTATGCTCAACCATTACTGATTTACTGTAATTATAACGACCTCTAATGCTAGTTATATAGAGGTGGTCTCCTGTAAGACGGTCTTACGGATCCTTATCCGTAAGACGGAGCCCCATTTAGGAATTCGTGGGTTAATAAGAAAATATGTTAATAAAAATCACATTCACGAGTTTGGATAGATGGACGAAACTGCTGCTCCAAGATTTGGTCGACCAGAGGTTGGCTGTTCAAAACCACATAGTTATGTAATTTGGTTTTAATTCTTCTTAATGAGAATTATAAATTTCTGGGTCATAATAAATTAATAATACGTTATAAAAAATCATAAAACTAATATGTTGAGATGGTTCACAACAAATCTCATAAGTTGTTGGAATTTGCATGCTTGGTCTAAGATTTGTAACCTTTTAGGATTTTTTTTTAAGTTTTATTACCAGAGATGTGTCATTTTGACATTGTTTACATTTACGATCAATCAGAGTGTTACTTTTAGGCTTGGCGTGTGTCACTTTGAGAACAAAAGTGTGTCACTTTTGGATAATTGTTGCCTTAGGTCTGATTAAGTTTTACTTAGTTACTTTAAATCAGAGTGTCACTTTTAAACATAGAATGTGTCACTTTTAAGTTTTACGTGTGTCACTTTTGGCAAAAAAATCACTTTTCATCTTTAAATTTTTATTCATAAGTGTCACGTTTAGTGTGTCACTTTTATGTATTAATTGTGTCACTTTTAGGCATTAAGTGTGTCACTTTTTGTAAAACAACTCATTTTTATAATCATACAATTTGTATCAATAAGAGTGTCACTTTTAGGCTTGGAGTGTGTTACTTTTAGGACTAAAGTGTGTCACTTTTGAGCTAGTGATTTTAACAGCAATAACCAATTGAACACTACTGAAACATATATTCTCATTCATAGAAATGTATATAATCCCAAGTGTCAATCGTTAAAAACACAAAATTATAACTTTTTCAAGGTAAAGTATATGTTTGTTACTCAAACTTACAAAATTTACTGAAAATATGTCTAAAATAACCGAGCATTAGGAGTCTTGGAACCAAATTCCTTGGCTTAAAGGAAATCAGAAAAATCCGTAGTCTTTTTCTTGCCCTTTTCAATACTTCCCTTAATTCTTTTTATCTTTCCCTTCGTAATAGAGCGAGCAGGATCTAGGCATGTAGAAGATGAACTTGAAACACGAGATGATTCATTTTGGTCCGGTAAATTATTTAAGGAAGAGTGTCACTTTTTAGTATTAAATGTGTCACTTTTTAGTATTAAGAGTGTCACTTTTTAGTATTAAGAGTGTCACTTTTTAGTATTAAATGTGTCACTTTTTGTATTAAGAGTGTCACTTTGTAGTATTAAATGTGTCACTTTTTAGTATTAAGAGTGTTACTTTGTATTTTAATAAAAATTATAATAAATTTTCATTTATAGTATTACTTTTAACATTAAAATGTGTCATTTTTTGTGTTTTTAATGTGTCACATTGGTTTTAAATGTGTCATTTATCATTTCGTCAAAGTTCGTTAGGGTCTGTCAAGTATCCCAAGGCAATTGATGCTAATGGATGGCTAACGGAGCTAATAAACATTGAAAGTGGAGTGTCACTTTTTAATATTAAATAAATGTGTCACTTTTTAGTATTAAGAGTGTCACTTTTTAGTATTAAATGTGTCACTTTTTGTATTAAGAGTGTCACTTTTTAGTATTAAGAGTGTCACTTTGTAGTATTAAATGCGTCACTTTTTAGTATTAAGAGTGTTACGTTGTATTTTAATAAAAATTATAATAAATTTTCATTTATAGAGTTACTTTTAACATTAAAATGTGTCATTTTTTGTGTTTTTAATGTGTCACATTGGTTTTAAATGTGTCATTTAGCATTTCGTCAAAGTCCGTTAGAGATGCATCCAAGTATCCCAAGGCAATTGATGTTAACGGATGGCTAACGGAGCTAACAAACATTGAAAGTGGAGGGGCACCGGAGCAAATAGAGGAAATGAACATTAAAAATAAATTTTGCTGCTAGTGGGAATCAAACCTTGGACCTCCGCGCAGGTTAAGCCTGTAACCTTTCCCCATCACCAACTCATCCAACAAATATTTGTGATTTATATCAACAGGTTTAGTTATTAACCCACGAATTTCTAAATGGGGCTGTCTTTGCAGTTTAGGATCCGTAAAGGTCACCTCTGAGTTTTTCTTAGGTTATATATCCCCTTAATAATTAGACTTTTCAAACAAAGATTCTTTGGGTTGAACTATGGAGTAATATTGATATTCTGTATAGTTTTCTTTAACGCCCAGGTGCATTTGAGAGATAATTAAAGTATGAAGAAAAAATAAAGGTAAAATATTAATAGTGTTGTCTTAAAAAAGTTTGAAACGAGACAGTTTTTAGGACGAACAAAAAAGAAATGAAGACAATTATTTTGGAATGCAAGGAAAATAAAGAAAACTATTACATAAAAGAAGAAAGCAATCTCGAAAAAGCAAGTAATTTTACGTAGCTTGGCAATTGACTTAGACAGGATTTAAATCTGTGTTTTCTTTCTACAATTACTGAAGTTTTTCTTTTTAGTTTCTCTCTCTCTGCCCTTTTATCAAAATATCTGAATTACTTTCATTTCATTATGCAGTATGTTATTCGAAAGTTTTGTACTCTTGCTATAGAGCCAAAAGACTTTAGTTATGAGTATCTATTTGAGTATCTTAGTTGGTTGTTGCTCTAATGTTGCTGGTCACCAATTGTTTACATATATATGTTGAAGTATCATAAGGAGCATAATTGTTGGAAAGTGAAATATGTTTCTTGCCATTTTACAATTAAAATGACTATCATGACGGTCTATTTTACATGGATTCATTTTATTTATAGAGTCTATATGACCATTTCTTTTTAAATAATGTTGCACATCTTTTTATTGATGTGATTTTGTTTGTTGGGGCATGTGTATTGGTTTTTCATTGATTTAATTGCCATTTTTTTAAAGATCTTGGGGTTGATTAATTTTAATCAAATGCATCTTCGCTCGCCTTTTAGATTTTGTTAATCGCGCAAGGTTCCTTTTACATTTACATAATTTATATCTTACTTATTGTTTCAAATAGGTCTCTTCAACCCCACTCCAACTCCACCTGCATCTTTGACTACCCCCCCTCTACCTACATCTCAAGTTGCAGTTGGACATATACTGATATACCCATCAGGACCGGCCCTGGGCAGGTGCAGGGTGAACAACTGAACAAAGCCTCAATTTTAGGAGGGCCCAATTCTTAGGAAAAAAATTAGGGCTAGCTTGATGTTATGCGCAACTCAGCTTAATTTATAGCTCGCAACAGTACGGCTCCTCGTCGTCCTCAAAATGACACCTCGACTCCCCTCGATTGATTTGTGTAGCCATGATAATGATGCACGTAAGCCTCTAACCCGACTAGCAAACACCAACCTCAGCCTTGGTGAAATAGTCCAAAGAGAAAGATTTCAGTTGCAAAAAAAATTGAAAGAGAATATGATCTCTCTTATTCGAACCTCTTTTTTGAAAAAAAAATTGTCGAACTCCTCCTCCGTGACTGAGATTGAATTTCCTTAGATTAAGAAGGGGAAGGCTGGATGCGAGTCGGCATAGGTAAAGTAGCTTGATTGCTTCGTATCCAATTCAAGAAATTCAAGTTCTGAGTTCTTTTTAACACTTAGTAGGTTTGGGAATTTTTAAAATTATTCTATTAGGGTTAATGAGTTTCTAAATTATTTATGAACAAGAAATTAAAGAAATGTTCTATGTTTTTTTAACACTTACTCCCCAATCTTGTATGCTACAGAAATGTTCTATGTTTTTTCCTCTGTTTGCAGTTTTATTTTTTTAGTGAAGTCCAAATTTTCATTTCAAGAATTCTTGCCTAAGGAAAAGATATATAGGTCCTATTGATATTTTAAATTTTTTGATAGGTGTAAATTGTTTTCTTAATACAATTATTGCATATAGAATTTTGTTGATTTTGTGATTGTTGCATCAGAAGTTTTTCTAAATTGAAGTTCTTAAAGTTCTACTTGAGTTTTACAACAACACAAGAAATGCTAATGAATTAGATTTTGTAGTAATTGAGAATAGTTTTTTGGAAAAAATGATTTTAAAGACCTAATAAGGAAAATGTTAGAAGGATAGTGTTTTTTTTTTTGTCAATAAAAGTCTGATAGATAGTAGTTTGGATTTATAGTAATTTTGGTACTTCATTTGTAAGAAAATAAGAATATTATAAAATATACAATTTATTTTTATCTTTTATTAATTATTTTCAATAATTTTTGGGCCTAATTTAAAATTTGAGACAGGGCTCTCAAAATGTCAAGATCGGCCTTGATACACATAATATTGTATGATGATATGCGAGAGGATTCGAGTTTTGTAGATGAATATGTTTTTTTTAATTAAACGATTTTGATGCATAACATATGGTTAACTGTATGTGTTTGAATTTTTTTTACTCACGTGTAGATGAGAATAATTGATAAAGTTATTGCATCTCATGTTTCTAAACAAATCATTATTTCGTTATTGAGAAAACAATAAAATTTTCTTTTTACATGTCTATTTTTTTTAAAAAAATTACAATTAAAATATTTAATTTTTGGTTTTTTCTTATGAAATAAATGGTCAAGTAAAATGTTTTATTTTGTTAAGTACTAGATTGTGTGCCCGTGCCTATGGCACGACGTTAGTACGAGAGCAGATTATTGGAGGCTCGTGTTTAACGTATCCTAAATAACAATTCAATAAAAATATTGAGAAATAAGAGTGGGGGAGTTGGAGAGAGAGAGAGACGGGTAGTTGCACAACCGCCTTCGCACATGTGAAGGTAGGTTTTAATCGTGATCGTAAGATTTCAGTAAAAAAATAAATCTCAACCTTTACATAGCTTTAGTCAATTGCACATGTGCGAGTATGAGCTCTATTGTATTATAAACTAGTACTCTTGCCCATGCCGATGGCACGGCACCGGTTTGAGAATTTATCAATAAATAAAGCAGATATTGTGGAAATGAACTATTAAAAATATTGTTTTCGTAAAAAAATTGACTTTCAAACGGGGTCTTTTTGCCCGTAACGGAGGGATTCATTAATAATTTATATACGAAATTGTGGGCCGGAAAAAACGGGTCATACAAAAATTAAATTGATTAAGTTAATTATGATAACAATTAAAAAGAAAAAAAAACAAATATTTCAAATTACAAAACTTACGATTTTTTTTAATTGATTTTTATACGAAATTATTGGTCGGAAAAAAATTAAATTGATTAAGTTAATTACAAAAACAATTAAAAATAAAAAAAATACAAATACAAATTTTCGCAACCATAAAACAGTAAAACTGTAAACCCGTAAAATATTAACTGTAAAACCGTAATAAATAACTAATTTTCGCAAATATAAAATAATAATTGTAAACCGTCTTGTAAAGCGTAATATCTCAATAATTTTCGCAGTAATAAAATAGAGATGGAAAAAAAAAAACGTGATAAAAATGATTGAGATTGTAAGATTAAACGTTATAGAGAGACATTTTTTATATTTCATATATATCAATATTACATTGAAATGAATGCCCGCACATAATTTTTCGTTTAAAAATTTGACATTCGTTAATAACTTTAACTTATACTTCCTAATTTAAACATGTGCTGCCATTAATTAAGAATATATAAAATAAAATAAAATTCATGTTTTATAAAAATTAAATTGATTCAAGTAATTACAATAAAACCATCAATAACAGTAAAAGATTGAGTTAGACATAAGTTAAAAATAATTGAGTGAGAGAAAGAGAGAGTTAAATTTAGTTACGTTGGTAAATTGCGTTAGAGAATTACAGCCGTATGATTAAAGTAAAAAAATTAATCACAGCCACTTTTTATCCTAAGTCAATTGCACACGTATAAACTAAGTTATATTGCATTATAGATTTTGGGTTTCTCCTCTTTTCGTTGTGTCTAGAAATAAGACATGATATCCGGTTTTTAATATATTTTTTATTATAACCTAATTTTTAATCATTAATTTTTAAATATACTAATAGTAAATATCATCAAATAATTAAAAATAATGATTACATTATAATATTAAATTTTAAAAGTAAAATTTAATATCATTCCAAGGCTCATAATATTACAAAAATAGTCAATATCTCAATTGTTCATTGGTCCGTTAACAAATTACAAGTTTACAAAAATAATTTAATAATTTGTAATTGAAATTTATTATTATTACTATTATTATTATTATTTTAAAAACCTAAAATTACATTATTTTGGGCCAAAATTTAAAATATATATATGTAAAATCAGCAACTGGGCGCCTAAAGTGCATAACCGATTTTTTTACCGATTTACCAAATTTCTAGACACCCGCCTAGACCGATTTTTAGAAGAGAGCAAAAGGGTCATTTCCAAAATACCTTAGAGCAACTCCAACCCATACCCCACAACCCCAAGTTGGGTCCAAGTTTACCCCAAATTCATTCCAACCCAACCCACAAACCTTACACCAATTTGAGACCATGAATAGTATCACCCCAAATTTGGGGCAACACTATTCATCTAACCCCAAATTGGGGTTGATGGGACCCACATATTTTTAAAATAAAAAATTGATTTTTAAATACAACAAATTGATTTTTAAATACAAAAAATTATTCATAATTTATATTATGAATTTAAAAATATTTTAATTGATTAATAACTAATAATAGCTATGTAATAAATATTAATAATGTAATTTTAAAAAAATGACATACAACTTGAAAATAAAATATGACATACAACTTGAAATTAAAAATGACATACAACTTGAAAATAAAAATTACATACAACTTAAAAATAAAAAAGACATACAACTTGAAATAATATTAAATTATATAAATAATATCAAATGGTTTGTAATTTAAAATATATTAAATTACTAATTTTAATATATAATTAATTATATAAATAATATTATAAAAATAAACTTATTAAATATAATAATTATTAATTGTATAATCTTAATAATTACAATTTTAAATGTTATAGTAGAAAATCAAAATAGAATATGCTAAAGAATATTCTTTTTGGTGTAAGATTTGGTGTAAAGGATTAGAGTTGGAATAGTGGATAGTGCTAAAACTGCCCAAACTTTAAGTAAGTTTGGACCCAAATTGAGATTTTTGGGTTAGAGATGGTCTTAACAATGAAACAAGTCAGAAGTTCATAAAATTTCTCACATAAATGATCCAATATAATTTTCAAAGTTTACACTTTTCCCATGGAACAAACCAGCAATACCACCGTCTGCCATTCCATTACCGTCTGCCATTCCATTATAACACGTTCCCTAGTTTCCAATGCATATTTTATAATTCTCTTTGGTTTTACTTCTTCCACCCTAAATATAAAGTGTCCATTTTGGAAACTAAATAAGTAAATAAAATTTGAGTAGGTCTCCATGTCTTACGAATCTTAATTTGTAAGACGGAGTCTCAGTGTCTAACAGCTTAATCCATTAATACACAGTAAAATGGATAAATATGATTTGTCTTACATAAAATATCCGTATGACCGTTTTATCCCAATTTTTGTCATAAAATTTAGCCCCAAATGGGTATTTATTTTTGCATAAGTTTACCATTATCTTCGTTCAGACAAAAACTCTACTATATTATTATGAGATATTTCACTTTAACATGTCCACTTTAAAAAATTATGTTTACTATTTCTATAACATTTCATCTTTACCCTCTACTTATTTTATAAACTGTAGTATCAATGAGTGTTGATTTTTGACGTATATATTTTTTTCATTTTTTCAATCATCAAACACGTAATTCGTAGTACTTTTAAAGTATTACAAATTACACATTTCATGATTTTGGAACAGAAAAAATTGCCCTTACGGGCTTAGCTCAATTGATTAAGAGTTAGTAGATTTGGATATAGGACTAATGATCAGTAACAATATTTTAGTTTCATTTTTTGTTGACTTTGTAGGTACTATGCAAGGGTTCTCCTAGCTACTTAATCACTAAGTTAACGTGATTTTCCCTTTTATATTATTATGGGACTGGGGTGTGGAGGCTCTCAACGGAAGAGTTTTCCCTTTATGGATATATACGGAACAGAAAGAATTCGTAAATATTAAGGACATTAATTGTACACGTGCTACCAAAATACTTGAAAAGTCATTTTTCTTAATTTAATAAAAAAATAATAAAAATAGACATTGATTTAGTGGCTTGTGGAAGAATATTTAAGAGTTGTTAAGTAATTTTACCAATAAACCATTTTTATTTAGTAATAGTTTTGACTTGTTTTTAATAGTGAACTATTTCATGTCAATTTTGTGGAAACTTCATCATCAACTACCAAGTCAACCCATGAGAAACTTTATGTTTACAAAACATTCATTTTTAAAAATAACTAAAAATTGATACATTTAATAGGTCCAACTTGTACTAATAACTTTATGTTTACAAAACATCCGTTCCGTCAAAAAATAAGGTTAGAAAATTTAACGTACAATCTCTTCATTCCAAGTAAAGAGTCTATCTTATTATTTTTTGATATTTTAATTTAAAAGTCTACTTTTAAAAAGGCCTAAATATTCTTATCCCCAAAATATCCACTTAATCTCAAAGTGCACCCTAACCTAAGGTTTGTCTCATAATGACATCTAATGTTACTTTTTATTTCAGCTTGCACCCTAACCGTGACATCCATTCGAAAGATAACATAAATATAACGAAAAGTTACATTTTAAACTTTATAATGGTGGAAATAATACGACAGAAAAAAAAAGTAGATAGCATAATTAACATAATTACCATTTTTTGAATTTTTTTAAATAAAACATAATTAACAAGAATTATAATTTCAAATTTATTATTAGCAAATATCACCGAATTATTTTTAAAAAATGATTACAAAATAAAGTTAAATTTTAAAAGTAAAACCAATAATTTAATATCATTCCACGGTTCAAAAGAAATTATGCAGCATAAAAAAAATAGTGGATAGCATAATTAACATAATTGCCCTATTTCAAATATTTTTCTTAATATAACATAATTAACAAGTATTAAAATTTCAAATATATTAATAGCAAATACCACCAAATTATCTAAAAATAATGATTACAATATAAGGTTAAATTTTAAAAGTAAAAGTGTAAAACCAACAATTTAAAAGAACCAAAAAAATAGTTAATAAATGAATAGTACTTCATATGTCAATTAACAAATTACAAATTTACAATACATAATTCAATTTTTATTTTTTTCAAATTTATTATTTGTATATATTAGTTCGATCTACTTTTTTTGTTGTATAATTTATACCATTATAAATTTTAAAAGGTAACCTTCGTTATCTTTTCGTTATCTTTCTAACGGATGTCACGGTTATGGTGCAAATTGTGACAAAAGAAACATTGGATGTCACTATGGGAGAAACCTTAGGTTGGGGTGCACTTTGGGATTTGGTGGATACTTTGAGGGGTAAGTATATTTTGGTCTATAAAAAACCATGTATATAATCTCCAATACATTTCAACTTTACTCTCAACACTTAATATTAACATATTGATTATTCTCAAACACTATTGTAATTATTAGTCTCCCATACTACATTTACAGTATCCTCGTGAGGTGATATTAGGTCTATCCATAATCCGGTTTGTTAAGAAATTTATAGGATTCGGATTAGATTGAAATATCTTTCGGATATTTCAAAGTTCAATTTATATCTTAATTTTTTTGTATTCTGATCGGTTTCAGATTTTATTCTCCCCTTATTAAAGTAATAAATAAAATTAATCAAATGTTGAATAAACAATAAAAAAAATTGTTTCCTATTTACACAAACATGAATAACAGTGTTCGTAAGATATTATAGTGTGCAGAAGAATTTATATTTAGTAGATATAATAATTATTAATGACTAAAAGCTCAATATAAATAACTTTTACATGTATAATATTAATATATATTTTTATATCAGATCAGATTGTTAACGGATCAGAATATCTTAACTCAAATATGATTTGTTAAGCTTTTAGATTATCGTATTCAGATTACAATCGGATAATTAGATTGAAAAACTAAATCTATATCATATAAATTACATTGGACTCGAATCAGATTCAGATCAAAATCCGATTCATTGACCGACGTAGGTGGTATCTTATTTAAAGTGTCAAATGGTGATTTTAAAATCTTTTTGTTTGTACTCTCTCACTTCCTAACGGAGTGTCCAAATTTTAATTGTATTGTTACAAAATAAGTGTATGTTTTTGTATAAGTTTACTAATTTCAAATTCGACATATATTATGTTATAGTGTAGACTTCTAATATTATATGTGGATATTCAGCCTACCAAAAGTCAACTTCTAATCCTTCGTTTCAAGCAAAGTGTCCGCTATACCATTAGTCCAATTCAATAATTTTGTTTATAATTTTCATAAATTTTCACATTTGATATTAGCATATTGATTATACTCAATCATTATCGTAATTATGACAAACTCTAATGCTAGTTATATATCATAAATTATTAAACTTTTCAAACATGAATTCTCACAAAAAGAGTAGCTATTTAGTGAAAAACTAAAAATAGAAACTCATTTAAAAAAATACTTTATCTAAATTATCGTCTCCTTTCCTTTTTTTTTAAAAAATAATTGTCCACTTTGAAACTTACCTTTTTAGAACATCATTTTTACCATTTTACCCTTACTTTTTCACTCTACTTTAATTATGGGCCACATACACATGGACATTAAAGGAAACTACACATTAAACTAATATAAATAATAAAGTCAATTATTTTTTCTTAAACTGTGCATCGGGTCAACTAGGACAATTATTTAGGGACGGAGGGAGTAACATTTATGCGACTTGTTAGTCATATGATCAATTCTACGGTCCTAGTAAACCAAATTTATGAAGCAAGAGATTAGTATTAAAAATAACCTATTTCATGTCAACAATTAGGAGACTCCACCATCCACTTGTACCTACTACTAGAAAGTCAACCCATACGAAACTTTGACTCTAACACATAGTCAACGCTCTTTTATTCATTTCATATCATAAATAATCCTGTCTATTCTAGACAAAAAGGTCCACTATACTATTTTTGGATATTTCACTCTAAAAGTTTATATTCAAAAATTATATTTACAATTTCTATAATATTTTATCTTTATCCTTCACTTGTATTATAAGTACATTATTTGTGTTTAACTATTTTTGTAATAATGACTAACTTTAATGACATTAATTTATCCCTTAATAATTAGACTTTTCAAATATGGACTATTTGGGTGGAACGGAAGGGTATATGATAGTACTCGTTTTTATTTTAGGAAATAAATTTCTGTATGACCATCCACTGTGAGAAACTAATTAAATGTATTGTTCATAAGACTTTGAATATATTTTTTAAAAAAATAAAAAACTTTCACAAAAAATAATGCACATGTCCTTTTAACAAAGGTCAACTTTCTAAAAAAAATTAAAAATATTTTATAAACACTTTGTCATTACTTGTTTATTAAAAATATAGGAGTATATTAGAAGACAATGAACTCACTTCATTTTATAACAACTAAATGCAAACTTTATTTCAAATTCTTCGGTCCATTATTTATTGTTAGTCAGCACAGCGCAAGAATTAAACCCACCAACCCGAATCATCTCAAAATCTAAACAAAAGATTAAAAAAAATAATAATAAATAAAAATTAAATTAAATTTTATTATATTTGGAGTTGGTTATAATTAAAAAAAATATTTAAGCATACACAAATACATACATATATGTATATTAAAGTTGATGAAGACATCTCTAGATATGTCACCTATCCATCTTTTGATTAATCTTCATTTTCATGCATTTAACTTTTTAATTTCTCATTGGTTATCGTTATATAATAATTTTAGGTAATTACTATAGTTAAGATGTATGGTATATTACTTATGATATTATCTCTTATTAAGATAGAGTAAACCATTGAGTTTTCTTTTAATTTTTATGTGGGATAAAGGAAATTAGAGGTAAAAAAGAGTTGACCTCTAAATTATTCCTATCAATGTGAGTTGGTCTAAGTCTTTTTAAATACTTTTAAAACTAATTTTATTTAGACTAGAAAAAATTATTAAATGTAACAAACTCTCAATAATTTGTGTATACTAATATTAAGTCACATTATCACTCATATTTTTCATATGAATAGCATTGATTGAAGCGAATCAAAGAAAACAATTCATCAATTTTAAAATAAACTCAAATTCTGAGATACAACAAAGTTTTTGGAACTTTATGTAAGTATAGTTTCTTTCTTTCTTTTCTTACAACGAAAGAATGAAGAGGAGGAAGGGAAAATCCGGTGTCTCCTCCATCCATGTGTGATAATCGAGAACTAAATAGTTATGTTCCTCATTCATGCATACACAACATTGTTTCTCTTTTTTAGATTAAAGAAAAAAAACATGCGCGATATTTAATATTTCACATTTGAGGAATCAATTCAACTAAATGACACCAACATTGAAACTTTATCAATCAATAAAAAAATTGTTCAATACCAAGTAAACTCATATTAGATTATTCCTAGAAACCGTTTGAGGACTTTTACTTGGTATGTTTTTTTATGATTCATTCTCTAAATGATGCATTACCTAAAACAAATTAGAGACTATCACACATGGTACGAGGAGTAATTTAAATGTCAAGTCTTTATTCATCTCTAACTTCTTTATCTCACATGAAAATAAAAAGAAAACACAATGACTTACTCTCCCTTTACAAGGGACCATATCATGAGTAACATACTTTATATCTTAGCCATTAACCATAACTATGGTAATTAAGGATGTCTCAAAGTGTGCTACATATCCATCTTTAGATTAATTTTGATTTTGATTTTCATGCATTTAATCTTTCAACTTATCATTGGTTCTATTAGATAATAATTTTAGATAATTACTACAGGTAATATATTGAGTATATTACTCGTGATATTATATCTTATAAAGAGAAAGTAAGTCATTGAGTTTTCTTTTCATTTCTATGAGAGATAAAGAAAGTTAGAGACAAGAATGAGTAGATGTTTAGATTACTCCTCCTACGTACATGGGATGGATTGTTGTTGACAACCGAATACTTAACCTTCAAATTCCTTTTTCTATCAATGTGAGATGAACTAAGTCTTTAAAACACTTTTAAAATTCATGTTATCCTAATAGAAAGGTTAACTAGATGGAACAAACTCTCAATAATCTATGCATCCTCATATTGAGCCACATGATCATTTATTTTTTATTAGTTGAGTTTACTGGGTTGAAATTGAAAAGTTTAAATTTCTTAAAAGTTTCCAAATTATTTACCTATACACGTATAAGAAGTAATAAAAAAAACTTATTTTGAAACAAAAGTGCTCTAGTAAACGATCACTAATTTTGATACATTAATGATACCTAACTTTTGTTAGACATAATAATCATTATAATGTTATAATATCTCTCTGAAAAATTACAATCGTGCAGATCACAGGCTTTATTACTAGTATATCTTAAATGTTAAAAATTTGAAACACCCAAAAATATTCATCCGTTCGTTGTATTAGTCTTGTTTTGATTTATTTGAGTCAAACTTATTGTTTTTCGGACGAGAATTTGATGTATATTTTTTATGTTCTTCGAAATTATAAAACACATTGTTCATAATATTTAAAAAGTACTACGAATTACTATTAACAATAAAAGAGATTAATACCCCTAATTATATTAATTATTACTAAGTACTCCCTCCGTTCCAAAATATAAGTCGTTTTGGAGCTTTTCACACAGACTAAAGAAACATATTATAAAGACTAAACTGCCCTTCTTTACTTTACTTCACACATTAATGAGAGGTTTTTTGATACTTTTACCCAAAGAGTTAAACATAAATTACGGAGCCAATAAATATGGGTAGAATTAGAAAAAAAGTAAAAAAAGTTCATTAAAAATTGCAAATGGACATCTAGTTTGGAACAAAAAAACTCTCCCAAAACGATTTATATTATGGAACAGAGGGAGTATTATTATTAGTTAATTGTTGGAAAACAAAGAGTTTTCATGAATTCAAGAGTCATACCTTCACAATTGAAATTTAACAAAAGGAAGTGAGGTGGCACAACCGTAGTGCTCCTCACCAATTTTAAATATATTAGATATATAGATTTAGAATACATACTTTGTTTATCTACTTTTAAATTATAATCTATAAGTAAAATACATGTAGTTCTCATATAAATTTATTTTACACCTAATAAATTTATTTAGGATGATTATACTTACATTTCATGTAATTTATACATAAATATATAAAGTAAAATAATTTAAAATTTTAAGACAAATGATATTACGAGCTCGAGCTTGTGATATTTCAACGAGCTTTAGTGTTTGAGCCGTTGGATTGTTAAGTTGGTAATGATTTTAAATATTCTTGTCATTACTAAGAAAATAAAAATTTTGATCTGACTGTGTAAAGATATTAGCAAATTTTATCTGACAGCAATAACATTAAAGCTTATCGAAATACGACAAGCTCAAGCTCATAGTATCAAACATAAATAAACGTGTGACCGGTTATTGTTTTTGTGTATATATTTATATTTAAAATTTATATGCCTATTAAGTATTGGCTTAATAATCGATACTACCATTAGTCCTACGTTCAAAATGCAGGCCAAAAAAGAAAATTTTGAGTTACAATATGCTTCAATTCAACGTTTGAATAAGACGAGTTATTAAAATAAATCCTCCGTTTCACCGCTACAAATAGAAGTTTTTTTAAAAAAAATTACATTTTAAAAACGCTACACGGAACAAGACTCTAAACCAATATAACCGTTGTACCAAGTAAAAGGTGGAGAATAAGAGTAAATGTTTTAGTAATTGTAAGAAAATCAACAATACATTTGACTCACTCGACCAATAGAATAGACTACCACATGTCGTTTCTTGCAAAATTTATTATCTAAATTAATTAAATACTTTCCACGACCAAATCTAATTATATGTTGGAGTGATTGATTGGGACACAGTTTCAAATTTCTGGGAAGTTTAAGTATTTCCTTGGTCGGAACAAAATCAATGGTATATGTAATTTCTTGCTAATTCAATTAATTAAGTAATAGTGCACATGTAAGTATGTGACTTGGCCTGCAATTGGCATGTCATAAAACAAACATTTTTAAATATTTTTTTATTTCTTTTAGTTTGACCCAATGACCAAAACTAATTTCTGCATTCTCTCTGCACTTGAAAATGAGATACTCTTTCCGTTTCGGGAAGAGAGTCCCGAAACGGAGGGAATATATAATTAAGTTAGAATAGCATGTGGTGGATTCACGTGACCTTTACGATGTCATGTGACCCCACTTAACAAAAAAAATATCTAAGTTAAAGTTACGAAACCCTATCCTTCCCCTTGGCTTTCGGCACCTACTCGTAAGAGCTCCCTATAAATTACTTAACAAAAACTTGTATAAGACGGTTTTACGAATATATTTTGTAAGATGGATCCTCATTGCTTGACACATCGTGTGTTAGTGGGTTAAAGTGTGGGAGAATGGAACTTCATCTTACAAATTAAGATCCGTAAGACAGTCTTACATGATACCTTCTCAAATTAGTTTCACTCTTCCACAATTGAGTGATATTAATCATCAATTTATCTTTATTGTTGTTCATTATAACTTCCATTAGTTCTTCAAATAATTTTTGATAAGAAACTCTCTCTCTCTCTCTTTCCTATTTATCTAGTTCGAAATTAGGCATCTAATTTGGGGTTAGAGTAGTTGATTTAGGTGATGAGTTTGAGGAATTAGTGTAGGAAAACAAGGTTTTATGCTTTTGGCTGACCTTAAATTTGAATAGTTTGAGTTAGGCCCGTCAATGGATCAGATTTTGGTCTAAATCTGATCTGAAATTTTAGATATAGATGTGTATAATTGTCTAATAACCCGAATCTGAATTCGATAATTTATTTATTAACGGATCAAATATAGATTTAGCTATATCTGATCCGTTAAGGATCCGATCCGATCTAAAAATAACATATTTATTATTATACATATACATAGCATACATAATTATATACGAATGTTGTCTTTTGATCTTCCTCGCTTTCATATTCTAATTGTTTTAAATTCATATATTTATATTTCGGATCAGATCGGATATTTAATCAGATATGTTAACTGGTAACGGATTCGGATATGAATTGACATATACTTGATCCGTCATATTATCATATCGGATCGACGATATAGAATTTCGGATAGGATTCAGATTTACCTATATGATATATCCGATACATATCTGATTTATTGACAAGCCTAGTTTGGGTGTATTTACCACTTTGGCTTCTGCAATTTTAATAGGTCCGAAAAGTAAAAAATTAATGGTGAAATTTGTATCCCCACAAAAGAATTTTTATTGGAACCGCCACTGAAATAATCCCTTCCGAGTTGATCGACGCTAGTTAACAAACATTTTCACTTTATTTGTGGCAAAGTTAATAATATACTATACATGTATATTACGTTTAAAAAAATACACAATTTTGACATTTTTTTTCTCAAAGTTACGATAAAAAATTCAATGTATAAATACATGAATGGAAAAATAACTTCTATACAATTGTAGGGATATGGTACGAATATAATACAAATATACGAGACAAAAATTACGTCATATTTTATATAAATATCGTTATATGTACTTCATCTTTAGGTTTAAATATCTTAACATATTCACTTTTGTATACTTAAAACTGTTATTTTTATATTATTACATATTTATCAAAAAAAATAACTAAGAGTTGGTACTTAAAGGAAAGCATAGTCAAGCATATATACTCTCACGTGTGAATTCAAGAAATATAAGCATTATCAAAAATGTTTCTTAGACTTCATAATTAATATTTTCATACTAGATATCGTATTTAATCAATTTGTGAAGGATAAGCAACATAAATCGAATAATTTATGTAGTAAAATTATATCAAAATTTTGTATATTCCAGAGTTTTATACACGAAGTAATACATTTAAAGTTTTTATGTGTATTAAACATTTGAACTCAAAAGTACATATATTTTTAATTAAGTTTAGTTTGAATACGAAAATATAATATTGCTTAATTATTTGTAAATAAATATATAATACACTTACTATATGCATATTTACTAACTATGATTTGTGGTACTAAAATTCTCAAATAATGAATCAATGGAATTGAACTACCATAATTAGTATTTCCTCAACCGCAGATACATGTATCTCATTGCAAAGCACATATGTGTCGTTTGGTAGCCAGGATTAAGGTCAGATGGGATTAATAAGCCGAGTTGTCTGATTTTTAGTACGTAATAGGTGGTCGGGATTAATAGCACCAGTTATCCGGATAAAGTCATTATCCTCTCACTATTAATATCAAGGGGGAGAGTGGTATTATTAGCACCCTCACTAAAAAAAAATTAGGATTAATACTTTTAATCTCAAAACTACTCCCGATATACAAGTGAGGATTAACAGCGAGAGCACTAATAGTACTGGGATTAATAATACTGCTTATCCTTATCCGACTACCAAACAAGCTCATAGATTAATAAATACAATTAATATGTATTATAAAATGTGTTGTGACAATTACACCCATCCAAAATAAAAAGTAAGAATATTTATTTGGACAGATGAATTACCCTTTCTTGACTAAAATACTCTTTACTATTTAATTAGTTGGATTCGTTCTTCCTTCGCTTAACTTTTACGGTAATCTAATCCGGTTAGTTGACTTTAAAAGGAAACAAAAATAATAATAATTCAAAGCATTCTGTTGAAGTTGAATAACAAAGGCTTGATTTCAATTCAAAAGTCAAATTTGTAGATTTTGATTTCTAGGTTAGGGTCAAGAGCAAGAAGAGGAATACTTGAAACAAATTAATGGACGTTCTTGCGCATGCACACACTGAATTAAAATATTTATGGTTAATTAACTAAGAGATAATTGCAAAAAAAAAAAAAAAAAATCGGGTCTATTTCACATTTTGCGAAATTAATTACTCCATCTGTCCCAAAATATATGACGTTTTGGAGTTTTTCACACAGACCAAGGAAACATATTGTAAAGACTAAACTATCCCTATCTAAACATTAATGAGGTGTCTTGATATTCTTGTCCAAAGAGCTAAACACGAGTTACAGAGTCAATAAATATGGATAGAATTGGAAAAAAAAGGGAAAAAGTTTCTTGAAATTTCTAAAGTGTCATCTATTTTGGAACAAAAAAAACTCTCACAAAACGTCATATATTTTGGAACGGAGGGAGTACGTGTTTTGATTTTTACCCTATTAAACTTCCACTTATTTTGTGTTTTGCAATTAAAACCTGCCGTTAGTAAGATGTTAATTTTGTTAACGGAAGGCTGATGTGGTATCCACGGTGGCAGCTGACGTGGCAAAGGTGGAAGGAAGTATTAATTTCCTGCTTAATGCATAACAAACCTTGTACAATTTTGAAATTAAAAAAAAAAAACTGACTGCTAAAGAATTAATAAATAGGCCAAAATATGAAAAACGCCCTTAAGTAACCACTCAATCTCATAATACCCCCCAATGTTAAAATTGTCCCAACTTCATACCCAATCTTTCCAATCGTCCCAGTTACCACTCTCTCGTTACTTGCCGTTCACAAAGTCCCGTTAAGATGCACGTGGTCACACATGTGATGGGCAATTTTGTCTTTTCTCATTCTATTGTAAACAAAACAATTCTCATTTTGTTTTTTTCAGACAAAAAGCAAACACTTCATCATTACCTTTTATATCACTCTGTACAGATCTTATCATCTTCTCTCAATCTTTCTCTCCAACCCCAGAAAATTTGAGTGTCTTCATCAACCGTCTCCATAGCCAACCGTCGTCTTCTCCAACTCAACTTGTTAAATCTGAAATCATCCATCCTGCTTCGAACCGATCTGAATCTGTCATTAATGATTGGTTGGCGGACTTTGAAGGCTACTCATCGATTGCCTACAGAGCGTCATCTCTTCTAGTGATCTCACACTTTCCTTCTCCTCTCTCTAAATGCGAAAACCTTATTGGCCCCTTTTTCAGGAAAGTCGTCGAGCTATCTTCCGACGGCTCTGGCTTTGTTTCGGCTGATTCGTGGTCACCTGTCACTCCATACGTGGGAGAATTAGCTGCCTCATTGGATAATTGTATTGGATTGTTTTTGTACAATTCAAAAGGTTAGTGTGAACTTGCAGTGAATTTTCACTGCTACTGTATCAGTCTTGATACAAAACAGGTAGAGGGTGTGATCATTTGATTTTGTGTTTTGATTTCCCAATATCTGGGGTTGATTTTGATTTCCCAAGATCTGGGTTTGGTTTTGATTTCCCAAGATCTGGGTTTGGTGTCTTCCTCGACATCTTCACCGACGATTTCCTAATCAGGGTTTCGAGTTTGTTCATCCGGCTTTTTCTCCGACAACGACGAGGAGGGAAATTTATAGATTTGGGTTTTGATACAAAACAGGTAGAGGGTGTGATCTTTTGATTTTGCGTTTTGATTTCCCAATATCTGGGGTTGATTTTGATTTCCCAAGATCTGGGTTTGGTTTTGATTTCCCAAGATCTGGGTTTGGTGTCTTCCTCGACGTCTTCACCGACGATTTCCTGATCTGGGTTTCGAGTTGTTCATCCGGCTTCTTCTCCGACAACAACGAGGAGGGAAATTTATAGATTTGGGTTTTGTACACACTGCAATGGCACTGCATCAGTTTGTTCATCCTGTTTTGTACATACTACAATATGTAATACTCACTGAAAATTATCTCATATTGAGCACACCCATTTATTGTGATTCTATAATTGAGTCTTTGATTTCTTCAATCTCTTCATCTCAAACATTATCACAAAGGCTCCGACCGAAGAAATTGCTCCATCAGATTTTAGGGGTTGGAAAAGACAAAATTGCCCATCATGTGTGTGATCACGTGCATCTTAACGGGACTTTGTGAACGGCAAGTGACGGGAGGGTGGTAACTGGGACGATTGGAAAGATTGGGTATGAAGTTGGACAATTTAGCATTGGGGGGTATTATGGGATTGAGTAGTTACTTTGGGGCTTTTTTCATATTTTGGCCTAATAAATATGATAAAAACCTAAAACTCTATATTTAAAATAAAAAATAATGGATAAATTTTACTTGTATTCTCATTTTTTGTAAGCAAATATGATAAAAATATAAAAACTTAAAATATAATTTCTTTCTATTTTCTTCTCTCATTGTTCTTGATATTGTTTCACTTGAAGAAAAATTGTAAAATAAAAATAATTCTTCGTTAAAATAATATCAAATCTACTTATGTGTAAGTTATTTATATAAACTATATATATAGTTCGAAAGTAACACTTATTTTATGGGCAATATATTATTTTCGCAAGTGAATCATAATAAGAGAAAATAAACCAAAAAATGAGTTAGAAAACACTAAATTGTAGTAATAATGCTTCCAAAAAGTTGAGACAACTTATTTAGAGAGTTGAGTAAATTTGATAATTGCGTAGATATTTTTAGGTTGTGAAAACCGTTGAATAAATATTGGTGCTCTTAATAAGAAGCAAGAAGTTGATATATTTATTTCGCTATGTCACCAGAAATAATAATAATAATAATAATAATAATAATAATAATAATAATAATAATAATAATAATAATAATAATAATAATAATAATAATAATAATTTAAAATTCTCTTTGGTTTTACTTCTTCCACCCTAAATAAAGTGTACATTTTGGAAACTAAATAAGTAAATAAAATTTGAGTAGGTCTCCCCGTTTTACGAATCTTAATTTATAAGACGAAGTCTCAGTGTCTTACAGCTTAACCCACCAACACACAGTGAGACGGGTAAATATAATCTGTCTTACATAAAATATCCGTATGACCGTTTTATCCCAATTTTTGCCATAAAATTTAGCCCCAAAATGGGTATTTATTTTTGCATAAGTTTACCATTATCTTCGTTAAGACAAAAACTCTACTGTACTATTATGAGATACTTCACTTTAACATGCCCACTTTAAAAAATTATGTTTACTATTTCTATAATATTTCATCTTTATCCTCCACTTACTTTATAAACTGTCGTATCAATGAGTGTTGATTTTTGATATATATTTTTTTTTCATTTTTTCAATCAAAAAACACGTAATTCGTAGTACTTTTAAAGTATTACAAACTACACGTTTTATGATTTTGGAACAGAAAGAATTCGTAAATATTAAGGACATTAATTGTACATGTGCTACCAAAATACTTGAAAAGTCATTTTTCTTAACTTAATAAAAAAAATAATAAAAATAGACATTGATTTAGTGGCTCGTGGAAGAATATTTAGAGTTGTTAGAGTCATGAATTCTCTACTACCAAATTACCAATAAACCATTTTTATTCGGTAATAGTTTTGACTTGTTTTTAATAGTGAACTATTTCATGTCAATTGTGTGGAAACTTCATCATCAACTACCAAGTCAACCCATGAGAAACTTTGTGTTTACAAAACATTCATTTTTAAAAATAACTAAACATTGATACATTTACAGGGGTACTTAATACAACACATATAAAATATTTAATACAGCACTTTTGAAAATGCTTTTCCCAAGATACCCTTTACATAAAATTTTTTTTTGTTTTTTAGTTAAATTTAAATTAATGTTTTGTTTTTTTTATTAAATTTAAATTAATGTTAATTTTTTAATTTTAATTTAATAATTAATTTAAAATCAAATTGTGGACCAATTGCTCTAAAAAAATTAAAAAAAATTTTTGGTTAGGACTGCTACCAAACCAGTCCTAAACCCAATTTTTATTTTATTTTTTATTTTGGTTAGGACTTATGCTAAACCAGTCCTAAACCCGATTTTTTTTTTGTTAGGACTGCTGCTAAATCAGTCCTAAACCCGAATTTTATTTATTTTTTTGGTTAGGACTGCTGCCAAACCAATCCTAAACCCGATTTTTTTTTTGTTAGGACTGCTGCCAAACTAGTCCTAAACCCGAATTGTTTTTTTTTTTTGTTAAGACTGCTGCCAAACCAGTCCTAAACCCTAAAAAAAAAAAAAATTGGTTAGGACTATTGTCAAACCAGTCCTAAACCCTAAAAAAAACTTTTGGTTAGGACTGCTGCCAAACCAGTCCTAAACCCTAAATTAATATTATTATTTTTTGGTTAGGACTGCTGTCAAACCAGTCCTAAACCATAATTTTTTTTAATTAATTAGTAATTTAATTGTGTTTAGTAACTAAATCAAATTAATTATTAAATTAATTGAGTTTAAATTTTTTTTAAATTTAAAATTTGTTAAATTAAATTTAATAAAAAAACAAAAAAATAAATTATGTAAAGGGTATTTTGGTCAAACAATTTTTAAAAATGATGTATTAAGCATTTTATAGGTGCTGTATTAAATATACCCCTAGGTCCAACTTGTACTAATAACTTTATGTTTACAAAACATCCGTTCCGTAAAAAATAAGGTTAGAAAATTTCACGTACAATCCCTTCGTTCCAAGTAAAGAGTCTACCTTATTATTTTTTGATATTTTAATTTAAAAGTCTACTTTAAAAAAGGCCTAAATATACTTACCTCCAAAATATCCACTCAATCCCAAAGTGCACCCCAATCTAAGGTTTGTCTCATAATGACATCTAATGTTACCTTTTATTTCAGTTTGCACCCTAACCGTGACATCCATTCGAAAAATAACAAAAATATACCGAAAAGTTACCTTTTAAACTTTATAATGGTGGAAATAATACGATAGAAAAAAAAAGTAGATAGCATAATTAACATAATTACCATGTTTTGAATTTTTTTAATAAAACATAATTAACAAGAGTTATAATTTCAAATTTATTATTAGCAAATATCACCGAATTATTTAAAAACAATGATTACAAAATAAGGTTAAATTTTAAAAGTAAAACCAATAATTTAATATCATTCCACGGTTCAAAAGAAATTATGCAGCATAAAAAAATAGTGGATAGCATAATTAACATAATTGCCCTATTTTGAATATTTTTCTTAATATAACATAATTAACAAGTATTAAAATTTCAAATATACTAATAGCAAATACCACCAAATTATCTAAAAATAATGATTACAATATAAGGTTAAATTTTAAAAGTAAAACCAACAATTTAAAAGAACAAAAAAATAGTTAATAAATGAATAGTACTTCATAGGTCAATTAACAAATTACAAATTTTCAATACATAATTCAATTTTTATTTTTTTCAAATTTATTATTTGTATATATTAGTTCGATCTACTTTATTTGTTGTATAATTTATACCATTATAAAGTTTAAAAGGTAACTTTCGTTATCTTTTTGTTATCTTTCTAACGGATGTCACGGCTAGGGTGCAAATTAAGACAAAAGAAACATTGGATGACACTATGGGACAAACCTTAGGTTGGGGTGCACTTTGGGATTGGGTGGATACTTTGTGGGGTAAGTATATTTTGGCCTATAAAAAACCATGTATATAATCTCCAACACATTTCAACTTTACTCTTAACACTTAATATTAACATATTGATTATTCTCAAACACTATTGTAATTATTAATCTCCCATACTACATTTACAATATCCTCGTGAGGTGGTATTAGGTCTGTCAATAGATTGGATCATTCAAATCCATAATCCGGTTTGTTAAGAAAATTATAGGATTTGGATTAGATTGAAATATCTTTCGGATATTTCAAAGTTCAATCTATATCTTAATTTTTTTGTATTCTGATCGGATTTAGATTTTATTTTCCCCTTATTAAAGTCATAAATAAAATTAATCAAATGTTGAATAAACAATTTTAAAAATTGTTTCCTATTTACACAAACATGAATAACAGTGTTCGTAAGATATTATAGTGTGCAGATGAATTTATATTTAGTAGATATAGTAATTATTAATGACTAAAAGCTGAATATAAATAACTTTTATATGTATAATATTAATATATATTTTTATATCAGATTAGATTGTTAACGGATCGGAACATCTTAACTCAAATATGATTTGTTAAGCTTTCAGATTATCATATTCAGATTACAATCGGATAATTAGATTGAAAAACTAAATCTACCTATAATACAATAGAGCTCACTCTCGCACGCTTACAATTGACTTGAGATAAAAAGGGGTCAGGATTTACTGTTTTACAGTGATCCAACGGCCCTTATTTCCCTCAGCTCTCACATGTGCGAATGACAGTTTTACAGTTTTATGTTATCAGTGTTTACTGTTTTACGGTTTTACAGTTTTATGTTATCATAATTAACTTAATCAATTTAATTTTTTCCCGATCCGTAATTTCGTATACAAATTAATTGAAATATTTGTTTTTTTTCTTTTTAACTGTTATCGTAATCTTTTTGTCTGGCCCGTTTTTTTCGACCCGCAATTTCGTATACAAATTAATCAATTTACTGTTTTACCAAGATTCTACGACTATCGAATAAAAAATTATTTTGCAACACCAATTTCCAAATAATGTCTCTCAATTTTTTTAAAAGAATTTTCATTGTAGTTTTTTAAAAGTTGATGAATGTCAAATTTTTAAACGAAAAATTATGTACGGGCATTCATTTCAATGTAATATTGATATATATGAAATATAAAGAATGTCTCTCTGTCACATTTAATCTCACAATCTCAACCGTTTTTATCACGTTTTTTACATCCCTATTTTATTACTGCGAAAATTATTGAGATATTACGGTTTACAAGATGGTTTACAGCTATTATTTTACATTTAATATTTTTACAGTTAATATTTTACGATTTTACAGTTATTTGCGAAAATTTGTTACTCTTTTACTGAGATATTACGATTTTACAGTTAATATTTTACAGTTTTACAGTTTTATGGTTGCGGAAATTTGTATTTGTATTTTTTTTTCTTTTTAATTGTTCTCGTAATTAACTTAATCAATTTAATTTTTTTTCGACCCGTAATTTCGTATACAAATTTAAAAAAAATTAAAAAAACTTAAGTTTTGTAATTTGAAATTTTTATTTTTTTATTTTTAACTGTTATTGTAATTAACTTAAGCAATTTAATTTTTATCCGGCCCATTTTGTCCGGCCCACAATTTCGTATACAAATTATTAATTAATCCCTCCCTCCGTTTCAGGTAAAGAGACCCCGTTTGAAAGTCAATTTTTTTTAAGAAAATAATATTTTTAGTAGTTCATTTCTACAATATCTACTTCATTTATTGATAAATTTTCAAACTAGTGACGTGCCATCAGCACGGACAAAAGTACTAGTATCATATAAATTACATTGGACTCGAATCAAATTCAGATCAAAATCTGATCCATTGACCGACGTAGGTGGTATCTTATTTAAAGTGTCAAATGATGATTTTAAAATCTTTTTGTTTGTACTCTCACTTCCTAACTGAGTGTCCAATTTTTAATTGTATTGTTACAAAATAGTTGTATGTTTTTGTATAAGTTTACTAATTTCAAATTCGACATATATCATGTTATAGTGTAGACTTCTAATATTATATGTGGATATTCAGCCTATCAATATATATGTGCTAGTAATGCGTTTCAAAAGTCAACTTCTAATCCTCCGTTCTAAGCAAAGTGCCCGCTATACCATTAGTCCAATTCAATAATTTTGTTTATAACTTTCATAAATTTTCATATTTACTCTTCACATTTGACATTAGCATATTGATTATACTCAATTATTATCGTAATATTGTAATTATGACAAACTCTAATGTTAGTTATATATCGCATAATTATTAAACTTTTCAAACATAAATTCTCCCATAGAGTACCTAATTAGTGAAAAACTAAAAATAGAAACTCATTTAAAAAAAATAACATTTATGCGACTTGTTAGTCATATGATCAAATTCTACTGTCCAAATAAACCAAATTTATTAAGCAAGAGATTAGTATTAAAAATAACCTATTTCATGTCAGCAATTAGAAGACTCCACCATCCACTTGTACCTACTACTAGAAAGTCAACCTATGTGAAACTTTGACTCTAACATATAGTCAACGCTCTTTTATTCATTTCATATCATAAATACTCCGTCTATTCTAGATAAAAAGTTTCACTATACTATTTTTGGATATTTCATTCTAAAAGTCTAATTTCAAAAATTATACTCATAATTTCTATAACATTTCATCTTTATCCTCCACTTGTATTATAAGTACATTATTTGCGCTTAACTATTTTTGTAATAATGACTAACTTTAATAACATTAATTTATCCCTTAATAATTAGACTTTTCAAATAAAGACTCTTTGGGTGGAACGGAAGGGTATATGATAGTACTTGTTTTTTATTTTTGGGAATAAATTTCTGTATGATCATCCACTATGATAAACTAATTAAATGTACTGTTAATAAGACTTTGAATATATTTTTTAAAAAATAAAAAACTTTCACAAAAAATAATGCACATGTCCTTTTAACAAAGATCAACTTTCTAAAACAAATAAAAAATATTTTATAAACACTTTGTCATTACTTGTTTATTAAGAATATAGGAGTATATGAGAAGACAATGAACTCACTTCATTTTATAAAAACTAAATGCAAACTTTATTTCAAATTCTTCGGTCCATTATTTATTGGTAGTGATGTGGCAAATTCCTCAGCTTGGACCACTTATGCTTGGGTATATTCCTGCTTATAGCTTCCTTGAACCCTGGTTGGAAACGTAGAAAACCCGAGTGGAAGTGGCGTGGCCTCGCGAAACCCCTTCGGCGTGAGAGTAAGTATCGAGTGTAAGACAGAATACCAGAGCTCAAGGAAGAAGGTGAGTGTATGAATGCGTGTACCTTGTTATGATATGTGGAGGAGTACTTATAGGCCCTTTTGTGGTTGAATCCGACCAGGATTCGGTTTCCTTAGTTATCTTGTTCAACAAGGAGAGAATCCCTAGATTCCAGGCATGATATGCAGTTGACCGCGAGATATCAGGAACAGATAAGGCAAGTATCCTGCCCACATATGGTAACCTTTGACTGTGTCTTGACAAACAAGCTATTGGTATTTTCTGTTCGGTATTGGCCTGGGCGGGCAGGGCCCTGCCCACCTATGTAATAGATGGTGGATAAAAGCGGACATGGGTCCCGAGCATGGCCCCTGGTCGGACAGGCAGGGCCTATGCCCGACCAGGTTTGGACGGGAGTTATCGTGCTCGCTGTTCGATGATGCCATCATTTTGCTTGCTAGACCTGTGGGCCTTATAAGGTTTGTGCTCGTGACCGGCACGTGAAGATAGCTCGTGCTTTGCTCGTGACCGAGTTTGGGCCGGGTATATCAGTGGCCCCTAGCTTCGTGCCTGGCGAGTATTCATGCTCGAGGCGGGAAGCGTCCAGACTGTCATGTTGTTACCCGAAGTTCGTGCAAAAATACTTGTGGAAATTTCGGAGAATAATGATCGGGCTGAGCATAGTGGTAGATTGTTCTAGAACTTTGTTTGGCAACCAGATGGGGCGTATCAGGGAAGCTTTCGCTGAGAGGGCCTGCAAGAGAATGGGACGGGGCGCCCGTGAGCCACCAAGGAGGTGATCGAAAAGATGGGGGCACTATTCCCGGGACGGCGCATTTAATGCGCGTGCGTCGCAGTGTCTTTGTTTACGCTTTCTTTCTTGGCGCCCCCAAAAATTCCACAGGCCTCACTATAAAAGCCGGAAAACTTTCCCATTTGAACTTTTACCGATCCTAAAGTTCTAGAGAGAGATAGAGAAGAAAGAGGAAATCTGCAGATTCTTTCCGTCGGCTTCAAGCAACGCTCAATCACCGGTGCCATTGTAATCGCCTGCCTAGTTTGGACTGTGATTCCCAGAAGCAAGCTTTTCCCAGAATCTGAGCAAGTAAGTTTCCTTTCTTTCAACTTCCTGTTTCACGTTTGTCTGTCTTTCCATTTTATGCATTTCTAAAATCCAGTTTTCTTCTCTGCTTGAATCTTCTGGGTAAAATTGATAGGATTAGGTGAGACCCTAGGTTGAGATCGATGAGAATCACCCATTGCGTCCTGCCTTGCTAGGCGGGCAGGGCCCTTGGGTTTACCTAGACTTAGGGTTTTTTCCTTTTTAGCGACTGTTCTGTTTTACGGGCAGGATTCTGACCATTGCTTTTCCTCGATCTCTGTAGATGTCTGACGGAGAGTTTTCAGAGAATGACAAAGAGGCTTTCAGCTACGGCGGACAAAATGATCCTCTGAGCAGTGAGAAGTCTCCTTCTATCGATCTTGTGTTTGAGGAGGGAGATGAATCTGTGGCTGGCGAGGCCGTAGCAACGCGGGCTCGCGTGCCCGTGGTTACACTTTTCGACACATCCGATGATCATAGCTTGTCCGAGGGAGAGGTGGAGCAAGGCCGCTTGGCCACTGGCGGGCAGAGCCACGTTCAGTTGCCCGAGCGGGGGGAGCCTATGCCCGAAGAGAGAGCCGGTGGTGATATGTTGCCCAGTGCTGGGGAAACTTTGGCGGTTAACGAGGTCTGTAATTCGGCTGGAGAAGACTCTGATAACATCCCGATTGCGCGGAGGAGACGGGCCATGCGTACAGAGAACGAGGCTACCACTTCTGCCCCTACCCCAGCCTGGATGTCCGACGCCGATGAGACGTTTTATGCAGCTCACTGGGCTTCTCTAGATACTCCGTCTAAGCTCACCGCCTGGTTCACCTCTATGGGAATAGAGGCTGAAGATTATCGAGTAGAGAAGGCGGTGCTAGTCGATGGTGAATTCCCCCGCGAGCAAGATGGTAAACTGCTCTTCTTTGCGGATTTCTTTCGAGTGGGGCTCCTCTTGCCCCTGGACCCCTTTTTACTCCAATTTCTGAAGGCATTCTGCCCGATGCCGGGTGATTTAATGCTGAATACCGTCCGGGCCCTGATGGCGTATATTGTGGCGTACCGGCTGCTGCGGATAGAGCCTACTCTCAAAATATTCCGGCACTTGTTCATTCTGAGCGTCGACGCTTATGGCCGGGTCAACGCGCGGTCAAATTCCAGTTTCCTCATAATCCTTTCTAATGTCCCGGGCAAGGTCGAGGCTTGGGACCAAAGAGGCCTTTTGATCGAATCGAGGACGGGCTAGCCGATAATGCCGATGAGTCAGGCGAGTATTCATGTTCCCAAGCTTCCTCGCGGTAGCTTCCAAACCGGGGACTCTGGTCGTTTGGCCGTTATCCGGGATGCCCTTGGATGTGTGATGGACGGGGAGAGGCGGATCAGCCAAGAGAATCTATTCGACTGGAGGGAGCTATGCTGTAACCCTAGGAATCTTCGTTTGGCTGGGGTGCTCCAGGCAGCCGTTCCCGGGGTTGAGCCTTTGTGCACATTTGACGAGGAAGAGGCCCATGTGTACTGGGGTGACTATCACGTGCAGAATTTCCGGGCAGATTGCCAAGAATGCCGTAGGCTCGGGCATGACTGCACGCCTGCTTATACCCTTGCTCCTGGTTTCTATTTTTCCTTGACTGTTTAAATAACTGCTCTATTTATGAATATCGTACTGATTCCTTTTCTTCCCCTTGCAGCGATGATGACATTGAGACAACTCTAGAGGCTTGAGGCTGAGGAGAGCCGAAGGGTGGCCGCCCTAGCGAGCAAGCCACCACAGGCCGTCCCCACCGTCCCTTTTGGCCCGACGACCAAGAAAACTCCGGCGACAAAGAAGCTAGTCGAGGTGCTGCCTCCCCTCTACTCGAGTATTGCTGGACATCCTTGATGTGTCACATCGCCACTCTGAGCCGGCCGCCAAGGCCGGGCAAGAAAAGACATTCTTCCCCGCCAGCTGACCGATCCTCCCGACAACGCGGCGCGGGCTCTGAGCAGGCTGCCCGTGATTCTACCAAGCCGTGGCTACTACCCGGTTTTGAAATGCTGACAACTGTCCCCACTGCCCGGGCCATCGTAAGCGGACTGTTCGAGGGTCCTAACATTGGGCATATATATCTGTCGCTCGGGCGTCTGCCAGGCTGGTTGAAAGGAATAACAGCGGGCGCCAAGAAGACGTAATCAATGACCGTGATACGAGATGCACGTTCTACTTGGTCATATCGGGCTCAACTTGAGCGAGGTAAATTTGCAGTGCTTCCCTTTATCTGATTACTGTTTATTGTGGTAGTCTGACTTTGCTCGTGATTGTTGTTGCAGATCGCCTCCTCCTGCACCAACATATATAATCGCTACGCCGAGGAGATTGATCTTCGCAGGAAAGTGGAGTCCGAGAGGGACGAGCTAGCGGGAATGGTGAAGAGCAAGAATGATCAAGTGGCCGCTCTAGATAAATCTCTGAAGGAGAGTGCAGCCGCGACCAAAAAACTTGAGGCCGATAAAAAATCTCTGGCCGAAGAGAAGACGGCCCTCGTGGCCCGACATAAAAAATCTCAAGCTGCTGAAGGAGCCCTTATCGAGCAGCGGACTCAACTCCGAGCTGAAGGCTCTAAAGGACCAGCCGGCTAAGGATGCAGCGGCCATAGCGTCCTTTTCTGACTAGCTGGCAGCGGCCAAAGAACAAGCTGTGAAGGACTTTGAAGCCTCCCCGACCTACGCTTCCCAAGTCCGCAAGGCCATATTTCCCTATTATGCAGTGGGTACCAACCACATCCTGCGGATGCTGGCGGGCACGGGAGCGGTAGACATGGGGACAATGGTGGAATGGACGCTGCTCGACCCATATTGCTCGGAGGCTCGGAATCTGCACCATCTTGTGCCATACACTTTCGAGGCGAAGCCTGAGGCCTTAGCTTCGATGACGCCGACGATGGCCCTCCACAGGCGTGGGATCCCCCCGTTCCCTTGGCGGTCAATGTGTGCAGTTTGATCGAAGCTAAACGTGCAGAGAAAGAAGGGCGAATTACGGAGGCCGCTACCCAGCTACAAGCAGAGTTGGGGGCACCTGTTGCCGAGGAAGCTGCTGCAGCTGCCCAAACGGTCCCCGAAAATATCTGAATGTTGAAGTTTGTTTGGCCTTCGAGCCTTTTCGAATTGTGTCTGAAATTTCTATTGGTTTTTGAACAATGATTCTTTGACTGATGTAAACTGTATTTATTTATTATCATTCTGTTCGATAGTATTTGTTTGTGCTTTCCTGGATTTTATTAGTGCCAACACAATTGTATGCGGGGTAGTTCCCAAAAATATATCGGGCAAGTGTAACCAATGAATCCATCATGCAACATGGTATAACAATTAACCAAGAAATAATAGGGTTTTTAACACATCATTATTTTGTTAAAGTTAATGTCTTACGAGTAGGGGTTTGGTCTGTGTGCCCGATGTCATCTGGTGCTCTCCCCGGGCATACAGATCGTAGTTTCCCGTTCTGAGTGCTTGGTATAGGCCAAGGCTTTTGACTGGGCAGGGCCCCTATCGCCTTGGGCGAGCTTCAGAGGATTGCCTGGCGGGCATGGCCCAGCTCGGCGACCAACAACCGGGCACGGCCCTTGTTCGATGTGGGTAACTCGAAACGGTTGTCAGTATATCCACTGGGTGTAGAGATATACGACTAGCAGTGTTGCTCGGTCACTATAGGAACCCGAGGTAGCTAGCCGCTATCCGATGGGCGTGGCCCCTACCGCGTGGCGGGCATCCTAAGTACGTGAACCGGGCAAGGCCGCATCTCACCCACAGAGAAATTAAGTTCACTAGTACTCGAGTGTTTTGAGTGTTTGACCGGGCTTGGCCCTGGTCGCAGCTTTGTCGAATATATCGTAAACAATCGATAGATGCCAATAAAATATGAATGAACACATTATAGAAGACTTGCCTTTATTAAATAACATTCGTGACCCTCAACAGGGCTGAGGGTCTTGCCCGTTCATGTACTGAAGATTGACTTAAGGATAGTACTTTTTCAAATGATTAGCGTGCCATGGATGCTTCAGGTCTTTTCCTTCCCGAGTCCGGAGTGTGTAAGTGCCTTCTCACGATTATACATAACTGGAAAGGTCCTTCCCAGTTAGGTGATAGCTTTCCCCATTCTGCTCGCTGGCCGGTTACCTCGATCTTTCTGAGTACCCAGTCACCAATCATGAAAGCTCTGCCCTAGACTTTTTTGTCATGATGAGCTTTTGCTCGCTGCTTGTAGTTAATCATTCTGAGTCGAGCATCCAGTCTTCTTTCCTCCAAGAGATCAAGGTCTATTGCCCGCGTGAGCTGGTTGTTCTGCTCGTTGTAATGGGAGACTCGATAACTAGGCAAAGCCATTTCAATCGGAATCATTGCCTCCGACCCGTAAGTGAGAGCAAATGGGGTTTCCCCTGTTGGGCCACGCCGATGAGTTCGATTGCCCATAAGGCGATGGTAATTCCTCGGCCCATTTGCCGCCCTCATACCTAAATTTCTCTTGAGTGCATGTAAGACCTGCTTGTTTCCGGCTTCGGCTTGTCCGTTCCCTTGAGGGTAAGCTACAGATGACTGCCAATGCTTGACACCCAGGCGAGTACATTCTGCCGTGAACTTGTCCGAGAACTGGGTGCCGTGGTCTGATATGATTGCTCGCGGAAGGCCAAATCTACACCATACTTGATCATGGACGAACTTGATGACATTTGCCGTGATCTTGGCCGGAGGTTTGCTTCTATCCATTTAGTAAAGTAATCAATGGTGACCCACGACATATTATGATTGTGCAAGTGGGAGCAGACGTCAGATCAATTCCCCCACATGTCGAAGGCCGGACGCAATGGCTGGTTGCGTGGTGGATGGAGTCTTGGTATGTCAGCGTACCTCGGCACTTGTCACATTCGCGAACATATTTCTCTGCATCCCTTCCGAGGGTTACAGGTAGTATCACACCCACGTAGAACTCTTTCTGCTGAAGCGTAGCGGGTGCCGGGTGGCATACATTCTCCCTCGTGCACTTCATATAAAACTCCTTGATTAATTCGGGGTACACAAGCATAGGTCCGACCTTAGATCGTTTATGCGGAATCCCCCTAGCAGTAGCAGGGCACTGGCTTGGCGTGTGGCCTAAACTTTGTCAGGCGGGGATACCTGCTTCAGTAGCAGTCCTTGTAATCATCAATCCAACTCTGAAATCGGCTCAATATCCATTATCCTTTGTCTATCAATGGCAGGGTTTCCAGTGCTCGATCATTCTTGAAGGATTTAATAATGCCAAATTTGCCTCGGCGATCTTGGATAAATAGTGCGCCGCA
>CM028382.1:93466767-93531047 GCA_013146195.2 Codonopsis lanceolata | reverse complement strand
TTAGGCCAAAGACAACTTTTTCCAAAGGTCGAATAATCGCTTCCCGCGCCTTTCTACTAATGAAGTATATGTATGCCGATGTAGAGTCTTTCTTTTCTTGGGCAAGCATGGTTCTACCGACGTTGTCTCTGATCAAGCAAGTATATGAGAGAGGTTTATGGTATGGGCCGGGCTAGCAATGGGGATTGGTGAGGTAGGCTTTTATTTTGTCGAAAGCCGGGCATTTCTCGTCCCGCACTTGGTCAAGATTTTCTTTAGAGCTTGAAGAGGGCCCACATGTGGTGGTGAGTTGTCTCGATGAAGCTGCTGATATAATCAGAAGCTCGGCCTAGGAAGCCTTTTGACTTATGTTGGAGTTTTTGGTCGCAGCATCTCCCATAATAGCTTTGATTTTGCCTGGCCGATCTCTCAATGCCTTGCTCACTACTAAGAATCCTGTGACTTGTTTTCGTGACCCCAAATGTGCATTTGGTGGGTTGAAGTTTCATCTCGATGCTTTCTTAACCTTTCAAGAACTTCGTCTTCGACATGAGCACCGCTGCCGCCGAATGCACGATCATGTCGCCGACGAGACCTCGATCTCCTCAGGATCATGTCGTGGAAGAGAGTGGTGGCAGCCCTTTGATAAGTAGCCCCGCATTTTTGAGTCCAAATGGCATGACAAGATAGCAAGAGGTACCCCAAGGAGTGGTGAATGAAGTCTTCTCTGGTCTTCGCTGCCATTTTAATTTGATTGTAGCCGAGCATGCCGACGATTTAAGGATCTCGATTTTGTGAGCAAAGAACAAAGATCTACCACAATATCAATGTTGGGTAGCGGAAATCATCTTTGGGCGACGCTTGTTGAGGTCGCGAAGTCGACGCAGATTCGAACCTTCCCGCTGGGCTTGGGAACAACACTATGTTGGACAGCCAGATCGGTATTCAACCACCCGAATGAAGTTGACATGGAGTCGCTTCATAATTTCTTCTTTGACTTGCAAAGGACCATTCTGGTTTGATTCGCGAGCTTCTCGCTTGATTGGCCGAGCATCCGGATATATAGGGATCCTGTTCGACTATGGTCGGATCTAGCCCCCAGATATCTTCATAGGACCAGCAAAGATATCTACGAACTCTTTGAGGAGGTCGATGAGTGCTACCCTTTCGAGCCTCAGTAGTTGCCGATTTTGATTTCTTTGACTTGATTGTTCAAATTCCCCATTGATGATTGACAAGTCTTCACCGCCGCCGCACCGCCGAGTGATGTTGTTCCTCGTTGCTCAACCGACTTTACAAGCTCAAGCAAATATTTTTTATCTTTTGGGTCCATTTCATTAAATGACTCATTATTATGATTATTTAATGTATCTTTTAATGTAGGTGCAACTAAGGAATAAGCAAAGACATTCATATTATCATTAATAGCAACCGCATCGGGCTTATTACATTATTGAGGACCCGGGGTTTGAGATCCTCATTATTAGGGAGCGGATCGGTAGATGACCAATCCGCAAAGCTAGGAGAAGGAAGGGGATGGTATATCCGAAGCGGCCTACCGCCTGAGTCAAGAGCGGGCCGGTCGTAATGTACCACTCGCAGAGGCTTAGCAGGAGAAGCTCGAACTCATCGTGAGCTTTTTCATATTCTGCCTCCGCCTATCATACCCAAGAAGCCGCCTCCCGTGCCATCATCATCAAATAAGACCGTAGAATAGTCATCCCGATCTATAGACCAAGTGTTTTCAAAAGTGGCGCTTTTATATGCAAGGCTACGGGCTGGTGACCTGCTCCATTCCGAGAAGACCGACATCTTCAAAGATTTCCCAACCAGGCATCTTTTCCCATTTTGGTCTATCCAGGCTCGTGGAACATGAGATAGGCTTCGCTTTCCCCTTTCCTTATGAAGTAACCATTTAAGGTTTTTCTCAGATGGTTGGAGAGGGGATGTGTGTAAGGACGCTTTTCCTTTTCGCCTTTCTTTTCTCACGTTTTGTTTCATGACAAGCTACCTCACTGAGTAGGTGTGTATCCTAGGCCAAAGGGAGGGATACATTCCTTAAGTTCATCCCGACTAGATTGACAAGCCCCCGTTGGTTTCTACCAAGACCCGCTGCATATAATTCATTTTTCTGAACATGTTTAAAGGGACCATGTTTCCTAGGGATGTGGTTTTCTTTCCAAAGGATGTCGGCCGACCATATTCAAGGGCGTTGACCACAACTTGGGGATAACCTCAAAACCACCGAGGAAGATACCCGTGTCTTCATGCTCTATCTCGAGGATTGGGATATCCTCGCTTCCTTGTTTTCCACGATCTTGTCACCTTAATAATTACTATGTGGTCATCGTGGATGAATTTGACACGTTGGTGTAATGAAGAAGCTACCCCTTTACCCCATGGATCCAAGGGCGCCCCAAGAAGCCGTCGAAAGTGGCCGGTATGTCCAAAACTTGAATTCGAATTCGACCGCATGGTTAAGTGGCCCAATAGTCAAGATCGAGTGACTACCCCTAAGACACATCGACCGGTGTTGTCATATGCCTTTACTGCCTGTGAGGAAGGAGTGAGTTCTCGATATTTTTGTTCCCAATTTGGCTAAGGTGTCAAGGGACATACATTCGAGAGGACCCGTTGTCTATCGAACTCGAGGAACCCGCTTTTCCATTATTCCCACAAAGGATATGAAGAGCATCAATGTGGTCGCCCTTCCTTGGGCAAGATCTAGATCAAGAAACATTATGACATTTCCAAAATGAATGTTTCCGATCATCTGAGTAAGCTCATTTGGGGAGGTTTCAATGGGAACGACTGCCTGACTTAGAGATTTGGCCAGGGTATCACAGTGGGTTTTTGAAGCACAAAGTAAGCCCCAGATGGAAATGTTGGCCTCGAAGTTTTCTTCATCCGAGCTAACAGAGTATCTTCCACCTCCTTAGCCCCAAGATTCTGCTTTGTCTTTGCCCGAGTGGTCACCTTTTTCCGTGTTTGGTTGGTAGGCTCGGCCGATCTAGTAAGGTGGCTAACATCCCCACCGACCCAAGTGGCTTTTTCCGATGTTGCAAGTATTTTGGCTACCCAGATAGTGTCCCAAGAGAGCATATTGCAGCTAGGCTCTTTTATGGATGTAGATGGAGAGAAGGGAATGAGGATATATGGTAATGGGTGGCTAATTTTTTCGAACTTGGGCACAGTGATTTTTTCATCAACCTCAATCATGTTGATTTGAGGTAGAGGGTTATTGACTGTATTTGGTCCGGGAGGAGGTTTTTCAATCACCTTGTCATCTATCAAATCCTGGATAGCATTTTTGAGTGTGTAGCATCTGCGGTGAGGTGACCACCGCGATGATACTCACAAGATCGGGCATGGTTCCAATTGTCGTCGCAGGGGTTTGGTGGCCTCAGTAGTTTTCCAAAGGCTTCAACACTCCTCCGAGCCATTAGCCCCTCGTAATATCACGCATCGAGGAGCTTGCAATGTCAAAGTACCGGCTGACCCTGCTCGCCTCGAAATTCTCGCTTGGGCCATTATTCCTCCGAGAAGTTGACAGACTGCCTCGTCCATAGACCATGGAGTAGCACTATAGTTTTGGGTAGAAAAGTGGCCGATGCATCTCCTACCATGTTGACGGCTGGTGCTGGTGCGGCTGTCTTTCCTTTAGAGTATCGGAAAGAACTGGAGGGTGTATTGACTTTTAATTGCCCGGTCCGTATATCTTCATCAATACGAACCCCTATCTCCACTACTTCTTTAAAGCCGCCGTAAGGGAGATACCGCATGTGTTCCGTGTATATGGGCCGGAGGTTTTGATGAACATCCAAGATGACTCACGATCAGTCCTCAAAAGTCCGGGCCAACTTCCTTTCCACCGACCGCAAATTCAAAGACATGTTTCTTTTCTCCCTTTGGGTGCACGACTCGAGGTCTCTTTTATTTTCTCGGGCTAGTGTTGTCTTTATACCTTTCAAGGAATTCTTCTGCTATCCGGTCCTGTGTATTCGTAGTGCTACTGTCCGACAACATCGCCTATTGCTTGGCGCCTCTACTAGGTGAGGTGAAAATTGGAAGCCATAGCTTCAAAGCTAGCTCCCTTGATCGCCGCATACCAATGAGTAGGATTTTAGATGGGATATAGGCATCCAAATTCCATCAAACTTTTCTATGCTCCGCATTTTGAACTTTGAAGGCGCATCGCCAAGGTTGTAATGCCAAGCCCGCGAGAAAATTCCCTTTGTTGAGAAGTTTGAGCATCATGGTTTTCATGTTTTCCATGTCGGCCTCCATTTTGGTGGCGGGGGAGTTGGTTTTAGGTATATGCCGCGTGATTAGGGAAAGGCCGGGTTAATTTCGTGGTGTTGGGTATGGATTTTGGGTTGGGTATGGATTCTCGAGATATGGGTTTTGAGCAATGTAAGTCGGTGGATTTTGGGTCGAAGGATTTTGAGTTGGGTAAGGATTTTGAGCTGGATATGGGTTTTGGGCTGGATAGAGATTTTGGGCAGTATAGGGATTCTGGGCTGGATAGAGATTTTGGGTTGGTGGATTTTGAGCTGGTGGATTGTTGGTAGGGTATGGGTTTTGGGTAGCGTAGGCTGGTGGATTTTGGATGGTTTCGGCTGGATGGCCAGGATCATCAGGAGGTAAGTAGGTAGTAACTTGGCCTGACGGGTTATAGCTTGGGGATCCATATGTGGGCCGTTTTGGAGTGGGTTGATTATGGGAAAAGGGAGGTCATTTGGACTCTGGGGAATGTTGGTGTTTGGGATAGGATATAGAGGATATGATGGGTAAGGGTTGACATTTGGGTAGTAGGGAGTTGGTGGAGGGTTAGGATTTGGAGTGACGGCAGTGTTTGGTGGGTTAGTGTTTGGCTGAGGGTTTGGGTTTGGAAGCATATGTGAGGTTGATGCTTCTTGGGGGACTGCAGGGGAAGAGATTACCTCACCACTAGATTTCAAGCTTTGTACCAGATTAGCCATTTGGCTCATTATTCGGTCAGCCGTTGCACCCAAATTTTGGTCTAGCCACTGCTGCATTGCTAGAGTCGGAGCATACCCTGGAGCCCCTCCCGTACTCCATAGCGGATCGTTTCACTTTCGCCGCCATACTGCGGATCTGCCCTCGAACGCCTTTTCGATCTGCTTTCGATACCTCGATCGATTTCGCACTTGATTCCTCGTGATCAATCGGCCAAGATCGCTCGCTTTCCAAATTCGGCCGTTTCGAGGAAAATGGGTTTGGTATCGAAGGGTCAAGGCTTTCTGGCTTGGAGTACAACGTGCCTTTATTAGTATATTTTATTATTTATTATTTTCCCTACAAATTGACCTGATAAGCACCCGCTTAATTTTGACAGCCTCAGACTTTTCCCCGAACAAGGATTCTTTCTCCGCAGTATAGGACCAACGTATTCCACCGCTTTCGACTCCCGAGATCGGACCGATCCCAGCGAAGGGCCTATACTCTTTCCTGATCCACCATTCGAAATGATCTAGGTCGAGCATTTGAAAATAATAAATCACCCCTGTATATATATTTTTTTTTTGACTTGATATTTTTTTTTTGACTTGCGCACATTTTTTTTTTGCGCACATTTTTTTTTTTGACTGGGCCGACCCACAATTTAAAATGCAAAACCGGTCGGTCTTTGAAGTGTCCCGAAAATCTATATGCGCCTAACGTTGGCTTATGCAGGGGTAGGCCGCCATGGTGTAGGTAGCGCTCGAATATATTTATATGCATGTGCGCTGTGTGCGGTATCTAAAAAGCAAAAAAGTTTTTTTTTAGATATAGAAATAGAAAATAAAACAGATATAGCATGTCTTGTTATGTGTGGATTTTCTCGCTTTTTAGTTTAAGCGAGCAAGCAAGCATACCATCAAGAAATAGAAAGAAAAGCGGGAATCTATCTATTTCTATTAATTATAAATGAGTCCTAATCCCCAAAATAAAATGACGTAATGAATGCATATATATATATATTTATATATATATATATATATATATATATTGCGTAATGAAAATAAAGCGTAATAAAATAATATAAGGCCGAAATGAAAAGATTTTAAAAATAAAGCCCCCTTTTGTTGTGCCGCCTGAAATTATAGCACATAAAATATTGCATATATATATATATATATATATTATTTTTTTTTTGAAAAATACGAATATTTTCAAGTATATCCGTAATGTTGTTTGAAATGAAACCGCCGCAAGATGGAGGATCATATCCACAAATATAGACACGGATGTTAAAGGAACGCAATATTCAACTGTTTAAATTAATATAACAAGCATACTTTAGCCAGAAACAAAAAAAAAGAAAAAAAGTTTTGGTTATCGAAGTCTAGCCCTCCATTTTTATTTATTAAAATAAAAACGATCTCCCCAAAGAGTCGCCACCGTGGGTTCCCTGAATGGGTGCTCCCGCGCCCGCGCCGGATAGGGTGCGCGCGCGGATGCGGTGACATCCATCGCCCTGCTCCACCCTCCCTTGTCTAGGGAGGACGAAATCAAAAGTGCGGAGGAGTGTCGAATAGCGCTGGAATGCGCCTCTGTTGCCTTTAGTGGATTTTGATCCAATATGGGAGCTTTGGGTTTCCCGCATCAAGTTATCCCTTTTTAGGGATACCAGATATGGGAATGCATCACCCTTCTATTCCCATTTTCCCTTTTTTAGGGGAAAACGTGAAAGTGCAAGGAAGGAATGTTGCAGCGCCCCCACTATGGATTTTATGAAAATAGCCTTATGGCCTATCTCGGATCACTATGGGTGCTTTGGGTTTTCTACGTCAAGTTATCCCTTGTTTAGGGATACCAGACATAGGAATACATCACCTTTCCATTCTCATTCTCCCTTTTTAGGGAGAACGTGAAAGTGCAAAGAAAGATGTTGCGAGGCCCCACCGATCCAAAATGTTTTAGAGTCGCCATCTTTATTTTAAGGAATAAATAAAGCAAAACCAAAAAAAGAAAACCGTAGATAATGAAAACGGGTTCTGAGGCTAAGTTACGAGTTGGGAAGGTGCTAGGCACCCAACTCGCCTTTCGGTCTCAAACGGTTTTTGGCTAAAGTATGCTTTTTGTTATATTTATTTAACAGATAAATAAAGCATTAACTGCCTACAAATACATCCATTACATCTATATTATTTACAGACTTGCAACCGTCTCTTTTACAAATAATCACAAATATACTTGAAAATATTTGGCCATAATAACGGCTACATTTAGTACTATTTCCTAACTAAATCGGCAAAGATAACCGCTATAAATTTACATTGGACCGGATTGGAAATAATACTTTTACAAGTAAAGACTTTAATGAATACATAAAGCAAATAATTACAAATACATCTGAAAACATTTGGCCATAATAACGGCTATATTTAGTACTATTTCCTAACTAAATCCGGCAAAGACAACCGCTATATATCTACATTGGGCCGATTGGAAATAATACTTTTACAAAATAAAAGACTTTAAAATAAAAACTTACGGGTGTGCTCGCTCCTCGTCCTTCAGAGAGAGTCTTTTTTGTTGTTGTGTGTTGTGTGTTGTGTGAATTTGGGCAAAGTGATCTCTTGAAAGTTACTTTTCGCCTCGGGGTTTGGGCAGAGTAACTGTTTGTGTTTGGTTGTTTGTTCGCTTGAGGTAGGCTGAAATTGGGCAGAATAATGGCTTATTTCTGGCTGATTTCGCCTTTTAAATCGGGCAGAGCAACTGCTCTTTCCACGATTTTTGGACCGGGAAAAAGGGTGGATACCTAGCTGGGGGGCTAAGGTTCACTCCTATCGGTTGGTTTTGTGTTTGGAGGAGGTTTGGCAGAGTTTCGAGGCTTTTTGAGGTGATCGCTCACTATCTCACTTCGCTCTCTATTTCTCCAGCGTAACGACTACGCGGAGAAGTTTATCGAAGGAAAGGTGTGTTGAAATGAGGAGCCGGGACTCTGTATTTATAGGAGGAACTGAGGACACCGAGGGAATTAAAATTCCTTCTTTGCGCTTCAGCCGATTGTACACTTCGCAGAATGAATTGCATTTTACGGCAAATGAAAGTGCACTGTTGAGGGAATTAGGCGCCATGCATATTGAAATTGGGCGCCATGCCCAATTTTGGGGGTGGCCATGCCCAATTTCAAAATATGCACTTTTTGTGCACTTTGGTCCCTGCAGTTCGTCCTTTTGCGCATCTTGCTTTGTCATTTTGCACTTTTGACCCTGTAATTTAACATTTGTTAATGTTTTAACATGTTTTGATATCTTATGTCATGTCACATACCAGGGGTACGAAATTGGGGTGTCTACATCACTCTAGATTATTGTTTCACATGTGTGTGCCTCTTGTTGTTACTTGGGAATTGCATTCAAAATCAATTGTAATTTTTTTTGTTATGATTCTCACTCTCTCTCTCTCTCTCAGTTCTTGAGCATGTTTAAAGTCCATAAAGGAAAGAGCTACCTTAAAATACAAGGGTTGTAGCATTTTATCTTGGTACCATGGAACTTTGGTTCTCATGGGTTGATCTTGAGCAAAATGAATACATTTGGAAAAGTGTGAAAGCTATCTAAAGGAAACGAGCTACCCATGAACAAGGTTTGTTGCCATTCTCTCTTGGGACTATGAATCTTTGGATTTCATGAGTTGATCATGTGCAAAATGGCTTCCCATGGTAAATAGTGTGAAAGGTTCCAAGTGACATGCTTTTATAGCTTGAAATAAAGTAGAGCTATATTCCTAGGGAAATAAAGTACCTATGGATTTTTGTTATGAAAAATTTATGATCTTGGGAGAGAAATCTGGTTGAGAAAACAAAAAATGCAAAATTGAAAATAAAATCACAATTTTGGCGAATATACCTCTTAATGCAACTGCATAAGGAAACTACATCGCTTTGATCTGATCTTTATCACTTGTGTGTGATTGCATTATTCTCTTGCCTAGCTTTTAGTTATCATGTTTTTAGGCATAAAATTTTAGGACATGCATTGTTGGTAAGAATATCAGCTTGGTGAAATTTTGTCCTAAAATAAACAGTGCAAATCAATTTCCAAAAATTTCCATGTTGAAAAATATTTAGTGGATGTCTAATTTTTGTGGGAACTAAGAGGTATTGAATCTGGATATGAGGTGCTCAGTTATTTCTAGGGGTGTGATCAAGGCATGATGTACACTTAATTGTGTTTTTTTAAATCTTGGATTTTTGAGAATTCCAATAAGATTGTTTATCTCTCTTCCTTATGCCGGTCAAATAGGGGAAGAAAGATCAAGTGTTTCTGTTAATGATGATGAATCTGATTCCTTGTAGATTAATCATGTTTGTTTTGTATACATGTGATTGCATCATTGATATATACTGATTTGTGCTTAGTAATGATTTCTAATTTTATAATTTGCACAAATTTATGGGGAGATGAGATTTTTTAATCAATGCAGATTAGATCGTTTGATTGGTGTTGAATAAACATTTGTCATTTGATTTGACCAGAAATGTTCAACAAAAGGGGAGATTGTAAGGGCAAAATAGGCATGACCTATTTTGGTTTTGTTCTCACCTTTCTTGGTCCTAAAGTTAATTTTGGTAGATATTTGAAAACAAAATCTTTAGATACATTTTTGGAAACAAAATATTCATAAGATTTTTGATTTTCTTGGTCCTAAAATTTAGGAGTAATTATGGAAACAATATCTTGGTAATATTCCTTCCAATATTCTCTCCTTAAAAACGTGACTAAGAGTCCTTGGTTTATTTGGTAATGAAATCTAGTGAATTTGGGATGCTTATTTGATTATCAATTCTATCTCCTAATCCTTTTCCATATTGGAGTTTGTTTCCTTCTTTTTGTGTAGGTCTCCTTCACAATATAAATAGAGGACATGGGTATAGGCTGAGACGTGCAAACATAGAGAGAGCTGAGAGCAGAATATTCAGAGTTTCAGAAGTTCAGAGTTCCAGTTTTGGTGATGAATCTGAATGCAGCGTCTGATGCAGCAACTATAGAAGCTACATCAGAAACTACATTGAGATTGCTGGAATTGTTTGTCTTCCTAGGGTTTTAGGAAGTTGATTTTTTAATTTCACGTTTTCTCTACCTGTTTTTCTGTGGGTTTTTGCTCTCCAAGACTTGTTATCTTGTGAGAGTGTTTGTTTGATGATTTTACATTCTTTTTGTAAAACAAATCATATTATTTAGTGAAATATTTTGACCATGAGGCTAGATCTACAAATATAGGCTTGTAGATTGTTTGGTTACTGTTTATGCGTAATTTCTACTTTAGAATTAAAAGTCTTCTGCTGTTTTAATTTTTCTGACCAATGCATCTTTCATTGTAGCTTCTACACAAGCTACATTGGAAACTGCATTGATAGTTTTTACGAATCCTAGCTACTATTGTTCCAATAAGGTTTGCTAAGTTTTCTTTAATAGTCTGAAATATTTGTGATTTCAAAATAGTTTTTTTGTTAGTTCACTCTGTCTCATTCAATTTATTTTATATTTTATGCTTGCTGCAATTTTCATTTTTAAGTTTATTTCAATTAATAGGTGTTGTGTAACTGTGTTGGTGTGTGTAAGAGAGAATGATTTTTGAATGTTTAATTATACTCCTTTGGGATGAGTTACAAAATTTTATAGCGAATAAAATATTTTATTTCTTTAATTTCCAAGAAGTCGTTTTTTTTTTTTGTGTAGTGTACATTGATCCGACTCCTACAAAACCTCAAGCATATATTAATTTATTCGCATCATACTCCCTTCATGCATTGATCACGTTTGTATTGACACCGTGCCATAGGCACAGACACGAAATCTAGTTATAGAATAAAATAGAATACTAGGTATAATTGCTAAGCCTGACAATTGAGTGTGTTGGGTCGAATATGAGTTGGGTTGTGACGGGTCGGAACCCATTAAAAACTAGGAAAAATTGTGGGTATGTCCACCTTTTAAAGTATTTCATCGCTACAGTACACCCTTTTCATTTTCAACCGAAAAAAGTTACTTTTGGTGGTAAAATGACTACGATACCCTTAGTGAACTGTATGTGCATTATGGAGGTTATAATTTTTGCACCGCGATACAATTAAACTTTACGAATCGCGGTACAACAGTTTTACATGAATTAAACTTTTGAACCACGGTACAACTTTTGAAAAGGTTGTTAAAGAGCAAAAAATTAATTAATTTTTAATAAATTACAGTATAAATTGCAAATATATCTTTTAAGAAAAGAATCGCGATGCAAAACTATGATAGCTTTTTGAATTTTGTGAATCGTGATACAAAATTGTGCTAGTTTTTGAATTTGTGAATCGCAGTACAACTTTTGAAAAGGTTGTTAAAGTGCAAAAAAATAAAAAATTTCAATAAATTACAGTATAAAGTACAAATATGTCGCGACTCACTTGCGGTGCAATGATTTTAAGAAAAGAATCCCGGTGCAAAACTATGCTAACTTTTTGAATTTGTGAATCGTGGTACAAAATTATGCTAGTTTTTGAATTTGTGAATAAATATGCAAAGATTTCTGAATCGCGGTTTAAAAGGTTGTTAAAGTGTAAAAAAATAATTAAATTTCAATAAATTACAGTATAAAGTACAAATATATCGCGGTGCAATAATTTTACGAAATCAAACTTTTGAACCACGGTGCAAAAATAATGCAATGAAATTTATGAATCGCGGTACAAAAGTATAAAGAACCAGTTTACGTCATCCACCTTCTTCTTCAAATCTCATCCATCGTAAGACTTTTTCTTTATCCTCCTCCTTCGCATTTGTCTTAAAACTGAAAAATCATTCAACATAGCACAGATCTATTATAGTTTTGTATTTTATTAAAAAAAAACTTGTTTGTCTTTTGGGGTTGTTGCCCTTGAACCCCCACGGAAGGGCGCTGTTCTTTCGACCCCCGCGACCTGATCGGGCAGCTTGATCCCCGTTTCGTTACGCATAATCATGATTTTTGAATCTGAAGTGTGTTGCTGGAGTTGTTGAAGAAGACGATGACATTTTTGGAATAATATTTCGAAAAGTGGTATTTTGCGATTAAAAAAAGAACGGTGGACTTTTGGGGTTAGAAACTTTAAAAAAAGGATTGACCATAATTTTCCCATAAAAACTAATTATCAAACCGATCGAAATGAATCGGGTTAAAACAGATAATAACATGTTAAACTGGGTCAACTTGACTTTTTCCTCAAAAATCCATACATTTATAGAGAAAAAAACTAACGAGCCAAAATGGGTAACATTTTCGACTCGTTTTAAACCGACCCGACACAACATATTTATATTTTGCTACAATTGCGGGCCGGTCTACTTTTTTAAGTTTATTATCCCTCTAATCCAATTTTTTTTCATTTGACAAAGGATATTTTTGAGGGCGAAATGACTACGATATCATTAATGAGCCTGAGACGTGTTACGTTTTTGTATCGCAATTCAAAAATAGATTAGGAAATTAAACTTTGAACCGCAGTGTAAATATATTATCTAATTCATTTTTGCACCGTGATACAAAAACATAAATAACTCGTTTACATCCTCCACCTTCTTCTTTTATCTCTTCCGTCGAATCCAAAGTGTGTTGTCGGAATTGTTGAAAAAAACGATGATGTTTTTATAATAATATTTCGAAAAATGATCTTTTGCAGTTGAAAAAAAAGGATACTGGAAAGGTTAAAAACTTTGGAAAAAAGATCTATCTGAATTTCTCCATAATATTTTTGGGTTGAAAATGTTACCAATTTATTTTAACTAATTAAGTTGAGTTGAATAATTTCAGGTCGATTCGAGTTGGTTAAAAGGTTTTGAGTTGCAATTATCTTCCAACCGCCCTCGAACCGGCCGTTTCCAAGAGACCCATGGGTGGTTAATGCAGCAGGATTTGGTTGTGATGAGGAAGTAGGGTCAGCAAGTGTCCACGCCAAGCGATACCAATCAATCATCTTTCCCCCAAACAAAAACAATCGCAGGCCTCCCTCCCCTTATCTCTTTCTCCTAATCACTCCCTTTAGACTGACTCTTCTTCATCTTCAATTTTGAACTAAAAGAGGGGGCAAAATTCCAATGGCTTCAATCTCTTTACCAAACCATGCTCTCCCTTCATTACGACCTTGTCAATCCCATAACAAATCCTCATTCATTCCTCATAACCTCCCTCTTCTCCCCAATTCATCACATTCTCAGTTTCATGGCCTCAAGCTTTCTCTCTCCTTCCCCTCTTCTTCTTCCTCCTCCTCCATAACCAAGAAGACCCCTACCATTGTTGCCAAGGTACATTACTTTTACTGGGTTTCTTTTATTTTTTTGGTTTTGAGTGATTTGGTTGTGTGTCAATGGATTAATTTGACTGTGTTTTTGTGGGTGTGTCTGTGTGTGTTAATTGGGGATGTGAATTAGGTGAACAAAGGGTCTGCGCCACCGGCATTTACACTGAAAGATCAAGATGGTAAGAATGTGAGTCTTTCCAAGTTCAAGGGCAAGCCTGTTGTTGTCTACTTCTACCCTGCTGATGAAACCCCTGGCTGCACCAAACAGGTTTCCTTTCCCCCTCCTCTTTTATTTAGGATTTTATATTACAAATATTTTAACTATATAATACAACTCAGTCTGGATGGATCCTAGCCATAAGATCAAATGGTTTTGGGTCAGTTAAGAATAACCCCCTTCAAACAACCCCTCAAATATGGGTCGAGCTCAATATATTGTCATCGTACCTATGACTACCACAAAATAACTTTCAATTACGTTGTTAATATATATTGACACCCTAAGATATACTGCACGAAATTCTAGTACTTTTCGATATCAAATCATTTATCTCAACCTGTTCACATTCCATATCTCATCAACTTTCAGCCTTACACGTGTACTTATAAAAAACTCGGGTAAAATAGCAAAGACATGGTTAAATATTCAATAAGAAAGGAGCGAGGGTGAGATAGAAAATTTCAAGCTCACGGTGCTATATACAAAGCATTTAATACAAGTAAAATATCAATGGAGTGCGACAGTTGAAAATGGAGCGTTGATAACGATTGCTTTTCATTTTTACACCCCCTTCGTTCGAATAAATAAATAAATAAATAATGTTCGTCTTGATTTTTGTTGGTCCACTCGATTAGACTTTGAGTATATATATTTAGGGGTGTCAATTCGAGTCGTCAAACCATCAAGTCGAACCGAATCATGTGGTTTGGTTCGGTTTTGGGGGTTATATGGTTCAGCTTGATTTGAGATTTTGGGAAGCCTAACGGTTTGGTTTGGTTTGCGGCTTGACATGTCGAGTCGAATCAAACCGAACCAAACCAAACCATTTTGAGCTGAACCACCAAGTCGAACCATCGAGCCGAACCACCGAGCCAAACAACAAATTCTTTAGAATTCCTACCTTTATACTTTATTACTCTTATACTATTAATATTTTTATACTATATAAACTATAAGACTAATATTAGTATTTAGGAATTTGCATTTAAACTTTTTGAATTTATATAAACGTTTTTAATATCATGTATGTTATTGTTTTTTATTATATTGGATTCAATTTATTGATTATAAGAATTAAAAATGTTAATCCTTTTATTTGAAAGTTTGTGCAATTTTTTTAAAAGTGAGTTTATGAATATAATTGAATTATATTTAATTTTTTAGTATTTTCTAGCGTGTTTTTATAATATTTTCTTGGTTTACTTAAATTTTGAATGACTAGAACTGTTTCTAAATTCAGATCGAACCATGAAACCAAACCGTGAAACCGAACGACAAAACCGAGTCGAACTAAGTCGAACCATCATGGTTCGGTTCGATTTAGCTCAAGACTTTAAACAGGTTTAACTCCGGTTTGATTTTTCTCAAACCGATGGCATGCGGTTCAGCTCATAATTTGTTTCAAGTCGAACCATTTAGACCCCTAAATTATACATACAAATTTATTTGTTCTTACGAAATTCTAAAAGTTGTTATATATATTTTTCTTTATAGTCTTTTTTTTTCAATGATTGAAAATTTATAACCTAGTACATAACAAATGTGTGTTAAATAATACTCCAAATTGATTAAATGGACTAGTTTGATATTGTCTTAGATTAACTTTCTAACACGGATTCAAGACTATTTTACTACATTGGGTGTATTTTGTTTGATAGGCTAACCCATGGTCTCCAATGTCGTGCCATTATGCCTTTTTATAAGAAATTGTGTGACTCCAATTGTAAGCTGAAGGGTGAAATTTGGGTCTCTTCCTTTTTAATAATTTTCAACCGCTCTAGTCCATTATGTTTTTTTAAATTTGAAAAAGACACTTTTGGGGTGAAAAGACTACGTTACCTTTAATGAACCGAATACATGTGCGCAAAAGTATCGGTTCATGTATTGATTTCAATTTGTGCATCGGATTTTCTGCATCATTGATTTTGCATTGTGATTCACAAAATCAAATCAAATTTGTTCATTGGGAATCCAATTTTTGCATCGAGATTTTCTGCATTGCAAATTCAATTTGTGCATCGCGAATTCAATTTGTGCTATTCAAATTGATGCATTGCGAATTTGAGATGAACAAATTGATGCATTGTGATGCACAAATTGATCCTTGTGTGCCTCCGACTCATTAATGGCATAGTCATTTTTCATCCCCAAAAGTGTTTTTTCTGGTTAAAAAAATAGGAGACTTAAGCAATTAAATACTTATAAAAGGTGACCGCCCGCAATTTCTCCCAAACTGAATGGTGTGCTTGTGAGAGAACAAAAGGCCTGTTGTAATGTTGTTGGGCCTTACATCAAGGGAAAAGAGGAGTATGTCCTTGATGTTAACAAGGGTATTGGAAAGAATGGGTTCAAAAAGGTTTTTCCCCAACTGGGCTGGAAACTAACTGGTGTCCAGAGGATACTGTCATGTTGAAAGAAATACTTACAAATCAGCTCAGATTTACAGTAAGATTGCTCATCTTTATTTCTCTTCCATCCTGCCTCAGATCAGATTTACAAATTCTCTTCAATCTGAAAATTGATGGTCAATTTACCATACTAGTTTTCAGTGTATTAGTATAATTTTTTGTGGGCTACAAGGTACTTGCACCTGACTTTAAGTGCTATTGAGTTTGGCAGATTAACTGAAACAGTGGTCAATCTTATCTATGTTTGTTGGACTAGGCACGACGTGTACTGAATATTGATGTTCAAATGATGTAATGTGTATAATCACCCTCTCTCTGTGTGTCTCTCGCTCTCTCTCTCACTCGTCATTCTGGTTGAAGTAGTGAAAGTTAGATGCCATTGTAATTTAAAGGTAGCACGAGGAGAAGAGGAGCGTTTACTGGACTAACGAATCATGTGGTACCCATTGCACAGGCCTGCGCATTCCGGGACTCATATGAAAAATTCAAGAAAGCCGGAGCAGAGGTTGTCGGCATTAGTGGTGACGATTCAGCATCACACAAGGTATTAAGCAAGAACTATGCTGCTGCTTAATTAGGAATAAAAACCATAATTAAAGGACTTGACAGTTATTCTTATATATTTTCTGTGTTCACATCTTGTTGTTGAATGAGGTGAAACCCTTAGCCCCTACAAGATATATTTTCAACATTTCATTCATTTTATATTACATTAGAAAGGCCTTGTAAATAGTACCCTTTGATTTCTGGTGTTAATCACTAGTCAGTCAAGTCTTTAAATTTCACAGAATTCAAATTTCCTTCTTTACTGGGTTGACTGGCCTTTTAAATTTCATGTAGAGAGTTGGTCAAAGTCACACATACCTGAGCTGTTGCTAGTTGCTAGACTTGCATTGACTTGAAACAGAGTCATCTGACGTGCATTACATATTTGACCTTCTCCAGTTTTAATTTTTTGAAGTTTGGTAAATGTGGACGATTGATTCATTATCTCAATTCACATTAACCTACTCTCGAGTATCGACCACCAGATTACGTCATGATATTTGATTATTAGTTTTAGTAATTACAGTTTCTGAGTTCATCTATATTTGATTTATTCATGTTTAAAGTTATATTGATTATTTTGGCTTTCTTTTGGCCCGAGTTTGACCATTTCTAAAAAACATTGAAATTACGTTTAGAGTTGAGACATGATTCAATTCAATTCATGTATCTAGGCGTTTGCGAAGAAATACAAACTCCCGTTCACTTTGCTGAGCGATGAGGGTAACAAAGTTAGAAAAGACTGGGGTGTCCCGTCTGATCTTTTTGGTACATTGCCTGGTAGGCAAACCTATGTTCTCGACAAGAGGGGAGTGGTCCAACTCATCTATAACAATCAGTTCCAACCTGAGAAACACATCGATGAGACCTTGAAGCTGCTTCAAAACCTTTGAAAATGTTGTGATCTACAACTCTGAGTCTCTGACCTCCATGGTTGTTATTTGTGCTTGTTTTCTAGCACTTAAATGATCAAATCTTGTGTTTGTTTTGAGGTAGGCAAAGCACTAATCCATGTCTACATTATTAATAAATCATATATTAATCTTGTAATTACAATGGAAAAGCAGTGATAAGTTTTATTGATTACATATTGGTCCTCAGATTGCTTCTACATTGAGTACATCTTCCTATTATACTTTTTATTTTCCCCTGCATTCCAATAAGAACTGCATTTTTTTAAAGTTAAAGAGATTAATTTAATTAATAATTGAGTATAGGATTTTAATTAAGGATTAAAGGACTAGTTCTCTTCCTCCTGGTAGTCTTGACTGTTGTAAGGGCTAATTGCTTCGGCGAGCCAGCTTTTCTTTCTCCAAGAAGTCCATCCCATCTCTTCGCATATCTCATCACTGTGGTTAATACTGAATGTTGAAATGCAGGTCCTTTTGTAAAACCTGGTTGTCTTTTTCATGATTTCCATCTCGGTGGTTGTTTGTTCAAGCATCTTTTCCATGCTCGGGAGCTTGAACATACCATCCACCAACCGACTCAACCATTTGCACCTTATCTCTGCTGTGTGCAAGTTTGACACACTCTCCACGTAACCCACGAAACCCATGTTTGGTATGAAGGGATGAATTGTACCCCTGTCGTCGAGAGAAAAAAAAAAACTTATTTAGCTGTGAGTTGTTCTTTTTAATGTTCTGTAAAGATGGTGATTCCAATATAGGCCTAGTTACCTGTACAAGGGCATCATGCCTGAGGGAAATTCTAAGAAACTGCGAAAGGGCTCTGGTAATATGGCTTTGAGCTTCTTTTTACCATCATAACCAGTAGCTAGAAGTACAACATCAACTTCCAACTTAGTATTGTCGTCAAATTGAACACCGCCCTCCCAAAAGCACCAATTTGATGCTCTTTTGAACTTGATTAAACCCTTATCGGCCTCGGAGAAGAAATTATCGGGCAAGATGGCCATCTGACAAGAAGCATAATCTTCCTCAAATGGGTGGTCTGGTCTGAGTCCATACTTGTCAAGTGGAAGCTTCCATGCCAAATAAGACTCAATAGTCTTGGAAGCAGCTGTTCTCTGTCAAATTCAAAAGTCCCATAAGACTCAATAGTCTTGTTGAACATTAGTAATGGAAAAAAGAAACCCTCTAGTGGGGAATTTTAGTTACCAAAGGGGAAAAGAGGTGGCAAAGGAGGTTCCTGAGGAAGCCTTGGTTTGGTCTTTCATGGAGGAACTGAGAAGATCTTGTGGAATAGAACAAGTAGAATGGCAAACCCCATATGGAGTAATGTGGCACTGTCCAATGCAATGTCCTTATTACCATAGTGCATGCTTGCCCTTCTGCTCCTGCAATTATTCATCAAATTTATGCTTATTAATTACTTATATATCTACACACACATATAGTGCCTTTGTTAAAATTTAGAGTACAAATAACAATTTCCTTTTAATTAAACAATCACCCAGCTATTTCCAAAATATTTAAAAAGTACAAATAAAAGAATAAAACAACAGTAAGACTGTAAGAGAATCAGTTTGCAGAAAAATACTCCCCATGTTCCAGAAAAGAGTCTCTTATACTCCCTCCGTCCTAAAATTATCGTCTGTTTGATTTGACGCACGGTTTAAAAAAATACATTTGACTGAATTATTAATATTAGTTTAATGTGCAGTTTACTTTAAAGCCCATGTGTATGTAGTTCATAATTAAAGTAGGATGAAAAAGTAAGGCTAAAGTAGTAAAAGTGTTATCCTAAAAATGAAATTTTCAAACAAGACAATTATTTTGGAACGGATGAAAAAGAAAAAAAAAGACAATAATTTTGGGACGAAGTGAGTACTATTTTGAGATGTTTAACTTTAAGAGTCCACTTTAAAAAATTATGCTTATAATTTCTATGTGTGCTTAAGTATTTTTTTTTAAATTATGATTAACATCGATGATATTAATATATCTCCTTAATGATTAAATATTTCAAATGGGGATTCTTGGGTGGGATGGGGGGATTATATAACTAGCTTTATAATTGATCATAATTACAAAAATGCTATAGCAAAACAAATATGTTAATATCAAATATGAAGGGTAAAGTTGAAATGTTATGAAAATGATAAATATAGTTTTTTTTTAAGTTATCTTTTAAATGAAACATCTTAAAATAGTATGATAGATTTTTCACTCAAGACGGATGGAGTAATAGGCTTTAAATATGCAAGACAAATATGTTACGCCCTACGTTTTAGAATGAGTGTATCCGACAAATATTTAGTAAATTGACTTTTAGGCTTTTAACATCCTTGTATCTAAGTTGTGTTGAAGACCAAATGTGTTTTAGTAACATGACATTACACACTTCCTTAAACACATAAACTTTTACGATTTAAATTGAACTTTGTTGTCGGGTTTTCATTGGAATTGAACTTATTTTACCATACCCAAAATGGAACGACATTTTCCAAGGTTGTTCAAATATAGAAACAAAATCAATGCATGCTTTTGAATCGCTGACTGTTTTTCTATGTGGTTCTTCCCATACTCAAACACACTCATTCTATGGTCATATAATTATATAGTCTAAAGATCAAATCAAAATTAAATGATTGGAGTTATTGGAGTGTTTGAAAACTGAATAAGTGGGACCATATAGCATGCATTTGCCGAAAAATCAAATTATGCTATAATGATAATTTATACTATTTAGAAAGTTGTTTGACTTTTTTGAGTCAAATTAAAATTTATTTTTTAAAAGTTATAAAATATGTAATTCGTAATATTAATGAGTATTAAAGAAATTATAAACTATCAGTGTGAAAAGCAATAAATATAATGGAGCTTCGATAACGAGTTCAAAATTCGTGATAGAAATGTGTTGATTTAGTGATTTGGTATCATTCAAAATATTTATGGCAAAAATTTGGGTAAGACGTCTTACGTATATTTTTTGTAAGATGAATTTTTTTACTCGATTCATCATATATTTAGGTTAAGCTGTAAAAGAATGAGACTCCGTCTTACAAATCAAGATCCGTAAGACCATATTACGAGAGACCTACTTAACATCCATTTATCTCATGCAAATACCAAAATTAATTAGAACAAGTCTCCTATAAAACAAAATTACGGATCTTAATTTGTAATACGAAACCTCACTCTCTTCTCCATTAATATGATGGACCAGATAAAGAAGAATGAGAATTAGGTGAATTAATAACGATTAAATTAGGAGAATGAGAATCTATGTTAGGTAAGCTTACGAAAGTCTCAATCTCAATCACTTTCACCCGATAACGATTTTTTTATTTTGTTTTTTACTTATCAAAAAACATATTCTCTCCGTCCTAAAATTATTATCATGCTTTCCTTTTTTATTTGTATCAAAATAATTATTTTGTTTAAAATTTTCTTTTTTAGAATAATAGTTTTACCATTTTTTTTTATTTTTTCATCATATTTTAATTATGAGCCACATACATATGAGTTTTAAAATAAACTACATATCAAATTAATATTAATAATTCAGTTAAATGTATTTTCTTAAATCGTACATCAATTTTAACCCAGACAATAATTTTAAGACGGAGTGAGTATGTATTAATTATCATAACTATAAAAGACAAAACTACACATTAAACTTGAATATCTTATTGCTTGGACGAATCTATTTGTTTGACATGACATAACCCTAATATGAACATGCTAAAGAAATGGTCTAAATTTATATTAATAAGTTCATTCATTTTGAATATCTCTCTTTGATTTTTAGAGCTACGTACCATGACGATGTTTTACAATTTTGAAAGAAAAGAAAAATATATGTCAAATTTTCATTTAAAAAATTTATCGATTTAATAAAAAAAATCAAATAAAACAATAATTAAGAGTCGGAGAGAGTAAAAATAAGTACCTTGGTTTGCTGCGGCACACTCGACGGCGAGATCGATACCGGATTTCTTGTAGCCGATGATGACAACCTTCTTCCCTTTGAGAAGTTTGGTAGTCTCTTCTTCCACTAGCTTACTGTAATCCAGGGAATGCAATACTTGCCCTTTAAACACTTCGGGGCCTTTGTTTAGGGGAAAATCTGGAATTTTCGGTACGTCGCCGTATTTTCCCGTGCATATCACAAGAAACTCAAAGGCATACCACTGCAAATTAAAAAATTTCCAAATTAAACATAAAATAAACCTTAATTTTCTTACTGGAAAGTCAATGTAGAATAATTTCAAGATACAATTTAACATATAGATTTAATATTTCTTAGGCAATGAGATTTCAATGGTGGATACATTATTGAAATATTATCGATAACAATTTTTTAAATGTTTATTAAACTTTGGTCAATGTTTAATTAAGTTTATAAAAAAGTCAAAGCGGATGATCTTTTTTATAAATTTTAGTAAATTTACATAACTTTTTGTATGATATACTTCATCCGTTTTTAGGGTAAAGAGTCTATTATTTTATTTTGAGATGTTTTATTTAAAGAACACTTTCAAAAATTAAAACATAATAATATTATTTTCTTAAAAAGTTTATTTTCAAACCGTGACTCTTTGAAACAAAAGAAAAAGATTAAAAATTATGAAATTTTGAAGCATAAAATTTGGAAATGCGATTCCTTTTTGTACACATATAAGAAGTGTGACTTTTCTTTGTAGCAAAGAAGTATACAATAGTAATGGCTCCGTTCCTAAATATTTATAATTGAACTCTGTTTGATCCAACATACAGATTAAATAATAATAATTGACTCCGTTATAAAATTTCAAGAGATGATATATTTTCCAAGGATATCTATATTAGAGTTGGGTCATCAATTAAAGTTGAGAATTAAATCAAATGTAGCATAGTAAATGTACTTTCACTAAAAAAATTAAAAATTGACTAAGTCTTATGTAAGATAGTCTTGTAGATTTTAATTCGTAAAATAGAGTCTTGCTCTCTTGCAACTCAACTCATCAACATACGATATATCAAATAAAGATGATCGATTTTAAATAAAATACTCGTAAAATCGTATTTCCTAATTTAGATGACCTAAGAAAATGAGGACTTTTTTGTTAGGAGAGGAGGGAGATGTAGTTTTATGATAGGCAAGTCTTAGTGCACGTGTGGTACTCTCGCATGTAATATGGTTTCTAAATTGGCCCTAGAATTAATTGTTGGATTAAATCTCTTCTTTAAACAAAATGGATACCATCAACGCAATAACGTTTCTAAATTTGGTAAAAAAAACACCCATGTAGAAGCTCTTCTTAACAAAAATGGATACCCTCCATGCAACAATGTTTCTATATTTGGTAAAAGACACAAGTACAAGCTTTTCCTTAACAAATTTAAGTCAATAAAATGGTTTTTTCTTAACGATTTTCTAGTTCAACTTATTCCACTTTCCACGAAAGGGAATGGTCCATCCTTGTACATCTTGATAATTCCTCTTAGATTTTAGTTATAAGAATCGAATCTAACACTGGAACAGGACCACAGTCACCTGAAACTGAAAGTAGAAGCTATATAGAATGGAGTTTTCCATGAAAAAAATTAATGGTATACCTGAACGGTTTCGGATTGATCAGCCTGGACAGCAACCTCCCAGACAGGTTTTCCGGGCAACATGTTATCGTATTGTCCAAGCTTAATAGTTTCACGATCACCAACGAACCGGATTTCCACCACCTTTGAGTTGAACTTAACAAATTTCAACAAATCAAAGTAGGTGGCATAAGAGTAGAGATATTCCAAAATCTCCTCATAAGATGGGAAACTGGAATTATCTCTCTCTGCCCAAGGGAAATCCGAGAATTCGTAGTCGCATCGAGGGGTTTGAAGTTTTGTTGATTTGAAAGAAGCGTGTTTCCAAACCCCTCCGATGGAATCACTCGCCTCGAACACCACCGGGTGGTGTTCAGAGAGCTGTTTTGCAGCGGCAATACCGCTAATGCCAGCTCCGATGATTCCTATTTTGGAGAAGACAGCCATTAGAGAAGCTAGCTAGCTAGGGTTTCTTTCTTTTTTTTTTTGCTTTCCTTTATGGATGAGTAATATTGCTTTTGAGCTAAAGATGGATATGAAGAAATGAGGGAGAGAGGTGCTCAATTTATAGTGGCTGCATGGGTGCAAGCTATCACGTTTTAGGCACGTGAGACGGACTTTTAAGAGAGAGAGAGAGAGAGAGAGAGATATAAACATAATATGGTAATAGGGATGTCTCTGAGCTCTGACTAGCTCAAAATTCAGTATTTTTTTATCTACAGAAAGTACAATCGTAATTGGTACTTTATGTTTAATTTGTTAGTTAGTGTGGAAATTTCGTTGATTTCCTGGGTTCCCTTAAATTGTTGTTCAGGTAAAAAATTTCTCTGCATCTTCAAATCTTTTTCCAAGGAAGATTATATATATACTACTCTTTGTGTTCATGTCTATGACACGACGTGAGTAGGGGAGAATGTCAATATTGAAGGTGTAAATATTTAAATAAATCGATATATGATTTAATCATGTTTTAAAAAGTCTAAAAAATAAAAAATTTAAAATAAAGACCTCTCGGTAACCAATTAAAACAATATGATCATCCATACTGGAATAAAAATTTAAAGTTACTTTTGTATTTTTTTTTTTAGGGAAACAGAGGCGGTACCCTGCTATATTTTATTAATAAAAATAATATTACAAACTTGAGGGGGATAACCAGCCTTGCCCTTATAGGAGGGAGGACGGAGGAACCTGACCTCGAAAAGGAAATAATAACAACAAATAAAATCTAAGAAATTTAAATTGGAAGTAAACCTTGGGCATCCATAATTATATCACTACTTAATCATCTTCTTATGGAGGCTTTTGTTTCACAACAATTTCTGATTTTGAAACGCGAGACGCAATAACTCTGTCCAGTATTTCTATCTACACATGAGATAAAAAAAGATTCAGTTAGATTAATTTAACTATATTTTATGCATAAAACTGATTAATTAATTAAAATAAAAAAAACATATTGCCTCATTTACAAAACTCGAATCCTCCCACATATCATCGTAAGGTAGAATTTGAGATGGAGGAGGAGGGGGTGTCAGAGTTGTAGGTGGGGTTGCTGGGACCTATTTTGGAGTAATGTGTAAGATAAAAATTATGTAATTGTAAAATTTGTATTATATGTAATTATTAATATTAACACTTATATAAACATGAGTTGGATGCTTATAAATTCCTCTACAGAATCAGAATCATAACAATTAGGTAGAGGGGTAGTTGGAGATGCAGGTGGAGTGTCAAATTGAGTTACAGTGACCTATTTAAAGCCATGTATGTGTTAGATAAAAATTATATAATCGTAAAAAATGATTTTGATGTAATAGTGTATGAAATGACAACATTTTAATTTTAGAGTTGGAAATTATAGAGATTTATACCTGTTGTAAAAGCACTATAGAAGAACTTCAGGATAAAATATATTTGTTGTCGAAGTTTCTTCTTGTGATGGTAAGAGAAGTGTTATCCTACCAAATGTAGTACATCGGGAAAGTGCAACGTACAATTGGCCATGAGTAAACATTGGGGTCCGAAGATCAATGCCGACAAATTTAACCGATTGACCTTGTGATTTATTTATAGTCATTGCAAACGCCAACCTAATTGGAAATTGTTGTCTGGTAATAGGAATGGTAAGCTCAGAAACAGAAGGGGTAAGAGAAATTCTTGGAATAAATACCAAATTTCCAGCTTTATCTCCAGTTAATATTTCGGCTTCAATAATCTATTGTGCACATCTTACTACCCTCATTCTTGTTCCATTGCAGAGACCATCCTTTGGGGCAAGATTTCTGAGCAAAATAATGGGACAACCAACTTTTAATTGGAGGTCTGAAGGAGGGAGACCAGCGGGATTCAATGAGTTTAGATATTCAATTGGGTATCGATTTGCCATGATCGGATCACTCATAACATCATCTGTGTTTTTGTCTGCTGATAGATAACTAATGACATCTCCAGGGAATATCTTCAATGCTTGAACATTTATATCATTAACATCGTCATTACGTGCTGAGAGAATAGTGCGATCAGTTAAGAATTTTGTCAGAAGTCTCTGCTATGCACAGTTGTGGATACACTTCTCTTATTAGCTGAATCAGGTCTTTACACTTCCGAATTGATGAATGTAATTCTATAGTTGCATTTGGATTGGTTCCAACCTGGTAATTGAAGTTACATCAATGTTAATTAGAAAATGCTTATTAATGTAAAGTTTAATGGTAGATGTGTAAAATTTATATTACCTCATTCAAATATGTTGCAAATTCAATATTCGCGGAATCATTACGATTCAATCGCATGTTTTCTGATAGAGTCAAGATGTGTATCTTATTCCAAAGTATTGATTTTTGAAGAGTTGATCTCACAATTTGCTCACGATATCCTTTGGGTAGAACATGCAGAGTTTGACGAAAATATCCACCAAGTACAACAGTAATTCCACCGAAAGGGTTGTTGCTGTCTCGAACATCTTGAAGGGTGTGATCAACAGCCTCAACGAAATGTCGATGTTGCATAGGTGCCTCATCCCATATTATCAATTTCGCCTCCCTTAACAATTCGGCATGAATTGACTGTTTAGTGAATGAACATATATTGAGATTAAATTATCTTAAAAATTTAACGGTTAAGATTCACCCTCACATTCACATGTGTGAGTAGTTATCAATTTTTAACTCCCTATTTTTTTTCTTTCTCTATTACAAGTCACCCTCTACAATTAATATTGTGAGCAGTCACTTTTTTTTTCTGCTCCATATATTTTATCTTCATATTACAAAGTCACACCCGGCCTGCGATTAATCTTCTGAACAGTCACCCCTTATAAAACATCAATCTTTCAACTATCACTTGAAGCAATATACCCCTCAACTATAACATTTTTTTAAATTGCACCTTCTATTTAGGCACTGTGTCATAGACACGAACATAAAAATCTAGTATGTATATATATATATATATATATATATATATATATATATATATATATATATATATATAGTGGCGGATACAAAAAAATATTTCAAGGAGTCACAAATTTTAAAAGTTACACAAAAAGTTTAGAAATCACAATTGTGGGTTAATATCATGTTTGGCACCCTAGCTTTACTTGAATTTTGCTTTTCGTACTTTTTGCACTGATTTCATTAAATTTTATCATAAACATTTTTAATTGTCATTAGATTACATATATTCACTCAGAATTTCTATCAAAAGCTAATGGCTGAAGGTATGTAAGCTGATGACAATTGAAATTGTAAGGTATGCAATTAGATGACAGTTGAGCGTTACAAACACGTCAGCCGTTAGCTTTTGACAAAAATTTAACAGAAGGTGATCTGATGACATTTGAAAACTTTTAAAATAAAATTTGATGAAATCAATACAAAAGGTATCAAAGGAAAATACAGTACAGTTAGGGTACTAAAAGTAATATTAACCCTCACAATTATCTTTTAGCGTTTACAAAGTTGAGTGGGATCCTTACCAAAAACGACTTTGGAAGGTGATTTTTTAAAAAATTGAGCGAGGTCCTTTACTCCCTCACCATAAGCTTTAGATCCGCCTATACATGGCCAGCCCTTCCGTAAGCCAAGTGAGGCCATGGCCTTGGGCCCCCAAAAAATCTTATATTTTTAGGTCCCCAAATCTCAAAAAACCTTCCATATTACTCCCTCCGTTTTAAAATATTGTCTGGGTTCACTCGACACACCATTTAAGAAAAACTAATTGATTGGATTATAAATATTGGTAAAATGTGTGTTTTCCTTTAATGCCCTTGAGTATGTGGTCATAATTTAAGTAGATAGAAAAAGTAAGGATAAAGTGGTAAAAATGTTTTCTTAAAAGGGAAAGTTTTGAAATAAGACATTCATTGAAGAATGGACGAAAAAAATATATATAATAATTTGAAAATGAAGGAGTATCTAAAAAGAATACCCCTAGTTTAACATTAATAGATTGGCAGAGTGAGACAGTGAAGGACGGAGATAGCCTACACAGGCTTGACTCTTTCTAGTTTCTATAATTTGAAGAAAAAACACAAAAGTAATATTTCTACTACGATCCTTTCCATTCCCCCCCCCCTAAAAAAATTATGGTTCTTATGTTTTTTTTTCTTTATGAGTTATTGGTATTTTGATAATATAATTGAAATATTTGAGCTTTTAAGTATGTGAATGAGTGACTTGTCGGTAATTGGTGATATTCTAATTGAAATTTGATTACTATAATTCTAAAATAGAGAGATTGAGATTAATCGTTAATTTATTTTTATGGAAAAATTGTACATACACTATAATTATATACTAAAATGGAGAAATTGTACATTGAAAATTGTTTGTATTTTTTAGTGATAATGAAATTTGAATTATTTTTGTTAGTTATTCGTAAGCTTTGATCTCAATTATTGTAAGTAGACAAAATGTCATCACGAAAGTATCTCAAGAATACTTGAATGTGCTAGCTATGATATCGAGAAGAATAGGGTTGAAAAATTTGATTATTATACTTTGATTACTGATTTTATTCTAAATATGCTATAAGAGCAACATTTAAGTAGTACTTTGTAAATATTTCGTGTTTTATGTCCACGATTTTGTGATGAAGTATTTTTTTATTATCTTCTATGTTTGTTTCTTTAATTTTTCAAAAATAAAAAATTATATAAAAAGGTATTTGCCTTATTTATATATATATATATATATATATAAGAAATATATCAATATGTACGAGACTATAATAGATTAGATTAGCTAGAATTTAATTATTGAATAATTTTACTCAATAGAATATTTTTCGAAAATTCACATAGACTATGGAAGTTATACCAAATAAACTAAGTTTTGAAATTTAAATGACGATAGTCAATAGGAGGGACCTTGAATAATCAACAAGACAATTTCTAACATAATAAATTAATTTTTATTGATTAAAGTTGATTAGTGGCCCGAGCATGCTGAATTGTGACTTGCTTCACCACGCCCAACAATATCCCCCTAGCAAGTGCCCGACACAAGGAGCACATAATTATCATATTAACCATTTATCTTAAAAGCTATAGCCGATAGGACGTAAAAATTAATCCCCTTAAAACATTCATAAGTAACGCCCCAAACTTATTGAAATTACATGTGTTCTACCATTATACTTATCAAGTCCCCGCCACAAGGAGCACATAATTATCATATTAACCATTTACAAACACCTATCTCAAAAGAAAATTAGTCCCTTTATAACATTCATAAGTAGCGCTCCAGACTTGTTGAAATTACGTGCATTCTACCATTATAATTATCAAGTCCCCGAAACAAGGAGCACATAATTATCATATTAACCATTTACAAACACCTATCTCAAAAGCTATAGCTAATAGGACGTAAAAATTAGTCCCCTTAAAACATTCATAAGTAGCGCTCAAGCTTGTTGAAATTACGTGCGTTTTACCATTATAATTATCAAGTCCCCGACACAAGGAGCACATAATTATCATATTAACCATTTACAAACACTTATCTCAAAAGCTATAACTGATAGGACGTAAAAATTAGTCATCTTAAAACATTCATAAATAGTGCCCCAAACTTGTTGAAATTAGTGCATTCTACCATTATAATTATCAAGTCCCCAACACAAGGAGCACATAATTATCATATTCACCATTTACAAACACCTATCTCAAAAGCTATTGTTGATATGACGTAAAAATTAGTCCCCTTAAAACATTCATAAGTAACGCCTCAGGCTTGTTGAAATTACGTTTGTTCTAGTATTATAGTTGATTATAATATAATAATATTTAAACATAATTAATATGATAATATTAAATGTGAAGTGTAAAGTTGAAATGTTATGGAGATGATAAACATAATTTTTTGAAAGTTAACTCTTAAAATGAAGGCTTAAATCGCAATTTGTTCAACTTACTTTCACACTTTTTGCAATAAACTAACTCTATTAATTTTGTTTTTCAAGTTTGTCATTGTACTTAGCTATAAATCGTACTTTAGTCATCACCGTTAGTTATGTTGGATGGAAATGATCGAAAGACATAAATATCCTTTTGTATTTGGAACATGTTGTGCACCTGCACAGATTGAAGTCACATAATCTTATTTCGTTCATCTCCTTGCATTAACACAACATTTTAAGTTTACATTAAGGGTGAAGGTGAAACAATTACGTGAGTAACGCGTGATGTAAGAAGGATATTTTTTGGTTTCTACAAATGTTTAAAGATTTTTCATCCAAAAAATTAGATAAAGTGATGAACGTGCGATATATGACTATATATATATATAATAGAGTTAAATAGGGTAATCGAATTGTGAATTGACCTAATATGAAACCTCGAATTGTGAATTGACCTAATATGAAACATCTCAAAAGGGTACGATGAACTCAATTACCCGCCCAAATTGACTCCATGAAATTGGAACATTGAAATCAAATTGTGATTTGGCCTAATAAACTATCTTCCACATAACATGGCATACTACATTAATTAGTTAGAATTTTATTGTATTGTTATGGTATAGTTAGTGCAATAATGACACGTTCCTAACAATTTTCTACGAAAATAAAAGTATGGAGAGAAATCCTATTACATGGTGAATTGGTGATCAACTGATCATAATATCATATAAGAAGATTTTTCAAAGATTTCCTGGACCTGGACCATCTACATTGGAATGTGACGCCATGAAATCGCAACACCGAATTCAATGTGCAGTACTATTTTCTCCGTTTCGGGTAAAGAGTTCTTATTTAAAAGTCAAATTTTTTAAGAAAATAACATTTTTAGTGGTCTAATTAGTAATAAAATAACACTTCTTACACCTTAAATTTTTGAAAATAGACTCTTTAACTTTAAGTGAAAGTATCCTAAAATGAAATAGTGAACTCTTTATTCGAAACAGATGAAGAATAAGTTAATCTTCTTTGTACCAGGCTACCGGAAAATATTAGTAATTTAATGAGATATTAATTAATCGATAAATAAATAATTATTAATTTATACATCTAACACTTTCTTAATTTATAGATTAATTAATACTTTATTAATTTATTAAATAACTCTGTAGTTGGTTGCACAGTCCAATCTATATAGGGGTTTATAGATGGATAGTTGGGAATATAACTTCAAAAAATATATATATATTATAAAATAAAGTACATAATTTACTAGGCGTTTTTCAATGTACCACTAATTATTATGCTTCATTGTTCAATATACTATATTTTCAAGTACTACGTTATGAACATAATATATTCCGTATGTCTTAAAATTATTGTCTTATTTTTCATTTAAGTCTGTCCCAAACAAAATATTTTGTTTTGACATTTACTTTTTAGGACAACATTTCAACCATTTTACGCTTACTTTTTCTTCCAACATAATTATATGTCACATGTGCATTGGTTTTAAAATAAACTGCATATTGTATAAATATTAATAATCAAGTCAATTATTTTTTTTTCAATTCGTGTGTCGTATCAAACAAGACAACAATTTTGAGAAAGAGAGAGGATTCTCTGTTTAAACACAAGAACAATCATGCTAACACAAACATATCATACACACAACAATGAGTTATAAGTCGAGGAAAAATCATATTTGAAATTTAAGGTGATATCAATTTCAACAATAAACAAAAGATAATCGAATCATTTTTTAAAAAGTCTTCATAAATCACTAATGTAATATGTAATATATAAGGAGTTATTAATTATGTAATTCATGAGATCTTTATGAGTAATCATATATGTATTATTTTATAAATTGAGAGATTTATTAATTTGACAAGTTGTCCCTAAGCCAGGACCGATCAAAAGTTCTTAAAAGAGATTATTAATTTTTGAAGTATTAATTTATCGAGTTTTAACTGTATTAAGCTTGCTCTAGTCCAAGCAATCCAAGAACTACTGGACATCACATGACATTCTAAATTAATTAGTTAGAAATGTCTCAATAAGTAACTAGTTTGGTCTTATTGATATAAATTTATACATCAGATATTGACCACCAGGCGCGTAGATCAATTAGTAAGAGACATTCTACCTTAATAATAGAACTCGGGTCCGAACATGAGAAAACAATTGCGTTAAAACTTGGTAATAAAAGATTACTGCACCCGTTGTAGTCTTAATCGGCTCGGAAAATTAGTAAGCTTGTTGTTCTTGACCAAGCATGTATGTATACTAGCTAGTATATGAATATATTTGAAAGATCAGTCTCTTAGAATGCAGAAAATTAGTATTCACCTAACTTCTTCTCTAGATGAGTCATGTTTTTAAGTTGAATTAATATTAAACAAGTCAATATTAGGAGTAGATTGCCTTGATTTTTCTTAGAAGTGCATTAAAACCTTCATCTGTTCTAAAATGGGAGTTGTCTATGATTAGTCAAACTATTTGGATATCTATACTTTCTTTAAATTGCATTAATGTTATATTGTTATATATATATATATATATATATATATATATATATATATATATATATATATATATATATATCTTTTTGTTTGATATGTTTGTAAGAATATAATGTTTACGAGAAAAAAAAAAAAATATTGAAATATTTTTTATAAAGATTATATATTCAACGGTTAAATTTTATTGATGCGACTCTTTCTCCAAAACGAACCGGTAAGAAAAGTGCGACTCTTTACTTGGACCGAGGGAGTCGTGAAGAGGAGAGTATAGAGTGGGAAACCTTGTGAATTTTGAGAGTCAAATATAAGGGTTTTGAGACCAAAGGAAACATCCAAGAAAATAAGGAGAAATTTGGAGGAAAGAGCATTAGCTTACCTGGAAAACAATGAATCAAGAAAGAATTAAATTGAATGAAACATAACATGAATTTGGAATTTGGTCGGAATATTGAAGATTAATCACAACACGCTTCTTCAAATCAAAATTTACCCTTCATTTCTTTCCACAAAAGTTGGATACTATGACCGATCTCTTGTTCTCCACTTTCTAGATGTTCATTTGAGCATGATAGAATCCACATTTTTAAAATCTAACTTTGACATCGATTGATGCAACGTTTTTAAAATACAGTTTATATGGTCAATTTTGGTAACACAGTTTATTCAAACGTTGTATTAAAACAAATTATAAGTGAAAAAGTTGTGTTTTGAGCAAAACGCGAGACCAAACAAACTCACGTGTTATATTTACCACAATTCCTAGAAGAGTTGGTCTTGAGTGAGTCGGTCTCCTAATTTTTAAGACAAATTCCACTTTTCCATAGCTCCGTCCACCAACACACGATGGATGGGACTAGGGAAAACCATTTTGTAGAAAATACTAGAGGTTACAAATTTTTCCCGCGCACATTTGTCCGTCCAACAAATAATGGGTAGGAGCACACCCAACATTTTAAGTGGGCACAAATGAACATGCTCATTTAAGACCATTAATTATAATGGGCTAAATAGGTGCCCGTTTGGACACCCATGCTAAAACTTATTCTCTTGGTCTTCAAATTTCACTCCGACGTTTGCTCTTTTCGATTTCTTAATAATAACGTTTAACATATATATATATACCCCCCCGCCACCGATCTCACTTTGATCCGCCACTATTGAGAATTTTCTTTTAATGAAAACTAGCAATTAACCGAGGAGGATTCTTTGAAAATTACTAATTTCATTCATATATATATATATAATGTGACATCTCGAGCCCGAATGTCTAGATTCTACGCATGATCCATCGGCTAGGTCACTAAGCTCCTAGGTTGATTTAGATTTTAAACTTATCAACCATAATTACGCCTTAAAGTCTATAAACGATATTGATGTCTAATGGTAGTGAGGTGATCACTTATAATCACACACAAAAATACATATATATTTTTCTTTTTTTTGTAAAATTAATGTTTTTTGTAATTTTGATTTTTTTTTGTTAAAGAATGATTTTTTTTTTTTTGTAATTATTGTATTTATTTGATAATTTTGTGTTATGAGTAGATGGGCGCCCATGCCCATTTATTACCCGCTCATATATGCATATAGTATTAAATTGACACTTATTTGCCCGCTTATTTGAGCTCATTGCTCATATGGGTGCCGCTCATGTCCCGTCCATACTCGTCCATTTGCTACCTCTAGAAAATACAATAAGACGACATTTTCTATGTAAATGCAAGTAGTTTGTGGGTTATTATATACTATACCTCTTAGTTTGGTCACCATCCAGAAAACAATTTTTTAGTAAACCATTATTGGTTTCATTTCTTCTAAAAAAACCTTGATCGTTCATTTTGTTGATTCAATATTCCAATAATCTGTTAGTATAGCTCCCACTGTCCCACATAGGGTTTTCTTATTGCTACTCACGATTCAAATCCAATGCTGAGAGTAGTCGTTGTTTTGCAAAAATAAAAATAAAATGAAGGGGTCAAAATGAAACTAAGAGTAAGTATAATGGTATAAGTTGCATTATAAATATCTTATGGGTGGGCTATATTGACCCCTAAAACAAATAAGTATACCCTCAAAAACCCAAACCGCCTCTTTTACCCTTTTCCATCAAACATCTAAGTATACCCCCTCTCATGGCCTCCTCCTTCCCTCCCTCCCTCTGCGTCCTCTAACTTACACCCTCTCATTCATCTCCGTCGGTCAGTGAGAAAGTATTAATTTCCCATCTAATGCAACAAACTTTGTACAATTTTGAAATTAAAAAAAAATCATGATTATTAAAGAATTAATAAATATGGTATAAATCTAAAAACTCTATATCTTAAATAAAAAATAATAGATGGATTTAAATAAAAAATAATGGATATATATATTTTAAATATTAAATAACGAAGTACAAAATATGAATTTAAGTTTTTTTAACATTAAATGCAAGTTGCTTTGATTTTTTTGAAGATATTACATAAAAATATAATTGATAGATTTAATTTTATTTAGTTTTGACAATCATGCATAATTTATTTGAAAAGATAAGAAAAAGAAAAACAAATAACTATAAGTTATAAAGTAAAATAAAAAATATATAATCTTCTTTAGAAAAACACTTCATTATCAAATAAGGCAAGTATTTAAAAGGTAATTGTGTCATGACAGTGAATAATTTTTATAATCATTAATGAGTATAGTGGATAAGTAAAATTTGTAGTGAAAATAGACTTTTCATTATTATTATTATTATTATTACTACTACTACTACTACTATTATTATTATTATTATTATTATTATTATTATTATTATTATTATTATTATTATTATTATTATTATTATTATTATTATTATTATTTCTGGTGACATTGCGAAGTAAATATATCAACTTCTTTCTTCTTATTAAGAGCACCAATATTTATTCAACGGTTTTCACCACCTAAAAATATCTAGGAAATTATCAAATTTACTCAACTCTCTAAATAAAATGTCTCAACTTTTTGGAAGCATTATTACTACAATTTAGTGTTTTCTAACTCATTTTTTGGTTCATTTCTCTTGTTATGATTCACTTGCCAAAATAATATATTGCCCATAAAATAAGTGTTACTTTTGAACTATATATATAGTTTATATAAATAACTTACACATAAGTAGATTTGATATTATTTTAACGGAGAATTATTTTCATTTTACAATTTTTCTTCATGTGAAACAATATCAAGAACAATGAGAGAAGAAAATAGAAAGAAATTATATATTAATTTTTTATATTTTTATCATATTTTCTTACAAAAAATGAGAATAAAAGTAAAATTTATCCATTATTTTTTATTTAAAATATAGAGTTTTAGATTTTTATCATATTTATTAATTCTTTACCAGCCAGTTTTTTTTTTTAATTTCTAAATTGTACAAGGTTTGTTATGCATTAAGTAGGAAATTAATACTTCCTTCCACCTTCGTCACGTCAACTACCACCGTGGATACCACCTCAGCCTTTCGTTAACAAAACTAACATCTTACTAACGATAGGTTTTAATTGCAAAACACAAAATAAGTGGAGGTTTAATAGGGTAAAAATCAAAACATGTACTCCCTCCGTCCCAAAATATATGACGTTTTGTGAAAGTTTTTTTCTTCCAAAATAGATGACACTTTAGAAATTTCAAGGAACTTTTTTTCCTTTTTTCCAATTCTACCCATATTTATTGACTCCGTAACTCGTCTTTGGCTCTTTCGGCAAGAATATCAAGACACCTCATTAATGTTTAGATAGGGGTAGTTTAGTCTTTATAATATGTTTTCTTTGTCTGTGTAAAAAACTCCAAAACGTCATATATTTTGGAACAGAGGAAGTAGTTAATTTCGCAAAATGTGAAATAGACCAGATTTTTTTGTTGTTGCAATTATCTCTTAGTTAATTAACCATAAATATTTTAATTCAGTGTGTGCATGCGCAAGTACTTCCATTAATTTGTTTCAAGTATTCCTCTTCTTGCTCTTGACCCTAACCTAGAAATCAAAATCTACAAATTTGACTTTTGAATTGAAATCAAACCTTTGTTATTCAACTTCAACAGTCGAATGCTTTGAATTATTTATTTTTTGTTTCTTTTTAAAGTCAACTAACCGGTTTAGATTACCGTAAAAGTTAAGCGAAGGAAGAACCAATCCAACTACTAATTAAATAGTTAAGAGTATTTTAGGTCTCGTCTGTGTAGCGTTTTGAAAACATGTTTGAAAAACTATTTCAAAACGCTATTTTTATAAACAAAATAATTATAAATGCAACACATTTTTAAAATGCTTCAAATTAGAGCATTTTAAAACACTGTACATTTTTAAAACGTTGCGTTTTAAAACGCTGCATTAAAACACTTTTAAAAAGAAAACGCTGCGTTTTTACCAGCGTTTTGATCAAAATGTTCCACCAAACAAGCACTTAGTCAAGAAAGGGTAATTCATCTGTCTCAAATAAATATTCTTACTTTCTATTTTGAGATATATCTGCTAATGTTCTTAATGACTTTTTTTTATAATAAATGTTCTATCATTTTTCCAATATACCCTTTAAATCTTCATTTAATACCAACATCACATTCACATCCTAAAATATCATAACCACTTTTATACAAAAACCTAGAATTTTTTTAAAGCGAAATGGATGGGTGTAATTGTCTCAACATATTTTACAACACATATTAATTGTATTTATTAATCTATGTGCTTTGCAATGAGACACATTTATCTGCGGTTGTGGAAATACTAATTATGGTAGTTCAATTCCATTGATTCATTATTTGAGAATTTTAGTACCACAAATCATATAGTTAGTAAATATGCATATAGTACATGTATTATATATTTATTTACAAATAATTAAGAAATATTATATTTTCGTATTCGAACTAAATTTAAATAAAAATACATATACTTTTGAGTTCAAATGTTTAATACACATAAAATTTTTAAATGTATTGTACTTCGTGTATAAAACTCTGGAATATACAAAATTTTGATATAATTTTACTACATAAATTATTCGATTTATATTGCTTATCTTTCACAAATTGATTAAATACGATATCTAGTATGAAAATATTAATTATGAAGTCTAAGAAACATTTTTGATAATGCTTATATTTCTTGAATTCACACGTGAGAGTATATATGCTTGACTATGCTTTCCTTTAACTACCAACTCTTAGTTATTTTTTTGATAAATATGTAATAATATGCAAATAACAGCTTTAAGCAGGGGCGGATCTATGCACAACACTTGGGGTGCAAGTGCCCCGCTGAAGTTTTTTTTTTTTTGAATTTATACACTACAAAATGACATTATTTTAATTTTAATTTTATTTTTAAGTAATAATTAACATTAGTGACACCGTTGAGATTTATTTTTGGATCCGCCACTGGCTTTAAGTATACAAAAGTGAATATATTAAGATATTTAAAACTAAAAATGAAGTACATATAACGATATTTATATAAAATATGACCTAATTTTTGACTCGTATATTTGTATTATATTCGTATTATATCCCTACAATCGTATAGAAGTTATTTTTCCATTCATGTATTTATACATTGAATTTTTTATCGTAACTTTGAGAAAAAAAAAATAAGTGTCAAAATTGTGTGTTTTTTTTAAACGTAATATACATGTATAGTATATTATTAACTTTGCCACAAATAAAGTGAAAATGTTTGTTAACTAGCGTGGGATTATTTCAGTGGCGGTTCCAATAAAAATTCTTCTGTGGGGATACAAATTTCACCATTAATTTTTTACTTTTTGGACCTATTAAAAATGAAGAAGCCAAAGTGGTAAATACACCCAAACTAGGCTTGTTAATGAATCAGATATATATCGAATATAGGTAAATCAGAATCCGATCCAAAATCTTATATCGTCGATCCGATCCGATCTGATAATCCGATGGATTAAGTGTATGTCAATTCATATCCGAATCTGTTACCAGTTAACATATCTGATTAAATATCCGATTTGATCCGAAATATAAATATATGAATTTAAAACAATTAGAATATGAAAGCGAGGAAGATCAAAAGACAACATTCGTATATAATTGTGTATGCTATGTATATGTATAATAATAAATATGCTATTTTTAGATCGGATCGGATTCTTAACGGATCAGATATAGCTAAATCCATATTTGATCTGTTAATAAATAAATTATCGGATTCAGATTCGGGTTATTAGACCATTATACACATCTATATCTAAAATTTCAGATCAGATTCGGACCAAAATCCGATCCATTGACGGGCCTAACTCAAACTATTCAAATTTAAGGTCAGCCAAAAGCATAAAACCTTGTCTTCCTACACTAATTCCTCAAACTCATCACCTAAATCAACTACTCTAACCCCAAATTAGATGCCTAATTTCGAACTAGATAAATAGGAGAGAGAGAGAGAGAGTTTCTTATCAAAAATTATTTGAAGAACTAATGGAAGTTATAATGAACAACAATAAAGATAAATTGATGATTAATATCACACAATTGTGGAAGAGTGAAAGTAATTTGAGTAGGTATTATGTAAGACCATCTTATGGATCTTAATTCGTAAAACGAAGCTTCATTCTCTTACAGTTTAACCCGCTAACACATGGTATGTCAAGTAATGATGATTCATTTTACAAAATATATTCGTAAGACTATCTTATTAAAAGTTTTTGTCAAGTAATTTGTGGGGAGCTCTTACAGAGTAGGTGCCAAAAGCCAAGGGGAAGGATAGGGTTTTGTAATTTTCACTTAGATATTTTTTTTGTTGAGTGGGGGTCACATGACGTTGTAAAAGTCACGTGAATCCACCACCTGTTATTCTAACTTAATTATATATTCCCTCCGTTCCGGGACTCTTTTCCCAAAACGGAAAGAGTATCTCAGTTTCAAGTGAGGAGAGAATGCAAAAATTAGTTTTGGTCATTCGGGTCAAACTAAAAGAAATAAAAAAATCTTTAAAAATGTTTGTTTTATGGCATGCCAATTGCAGGCCAAGTCACATACTTACATGTGCACTATTACTTAATTAATTGAATTAGCAAGAAATTACATATACCATTGATTTTGTTCCGACCAAGGAAATACTTAAACTTCCCAGAAATTTGAAACTGTGTCCCAAACTCCCAATCAATCACTCCAACATATAATTAGATTTGGTCGTGGAAAGTGATGTGGCAAAAGTGCACAGCTTGGGCCGCCCTTAAAGTGGGTAGGATATCTGGGCTTGTGAGCACCTTCCCTGAGCCTGTTAAGATCACAAGAACACCTGAGTTGAAGTGCAAGGCAAGGCCTCGCGAAACCCCTCCGGTGTGAGAGTAAGTATCGTGTGATTGTCAAGAAGCAAATTGACAGAGTAACGAGGCTCAAGAAAGTGTGTGTACCTTGTTAATGATTATGGAGAGGTATATATAGGCCCTCAAGGTGGTTGAATCCGTCTAGGATTCAGTTTCCATAACTGCCGAGACAATCAAGGAGGAAATCCCTTGATTCTAGGCGAAATAAGCGGATGACCGCGTTGACATAGGAGTTGATAAGGCAAGTGTTCTCGCCTAAATAGGAATCCTTTGACTTGCCTTAGGAAGCAAGTCGGCCCCGCTTGATGTGTGATCGTGCGAGCAAGGCTCTGCCCGATTATTCTGTTCGTGTTGATCTCCGAACTCGTCGAGATCGGCCCCCTCGGCAAGGCCGGTGTCCGGGTGAAGTAAGTCGATTCCTTTGTTACGCAAGTATGCTTCCCGATGCCATGGCCTCTCGGCCTGACAGCAAGGCCTTTGCCCGCCTGTTTACGTGAAGGTCATGCCGCTTGTTCGCCGCTCTCTCATATTGCTCGTTGAGCTGTGGGCCCCAGGGATATGGTGCTCGTGATTGGCACGTGGTGCTAACTCGTGCCTTGCTCGTGACCCGGTTTGGGCCGGGTATATCAGTGGCCCCTAGCTTCCTGTCGAGTATTTATGCTCTGAGCGGGAGCGTATTCTCTTTAATGTTCGCCCGGCTTTAACACTTGTGAATTTTCAAGAAGGCCAAGAATTGCCGAGGAAAGTTGAGGCGTATCAAGGAAGCCTCTCAGAGGCGCGCGTGGTTTGAGAAAGCGCTGAGCCGCCGTAAATTGGAGAGATTGACGGGCACGAACACGAAGGGTTGCATTTAATGCCCTGTCATGATGGGCCGCCTAAACCGAGCGCCGCTTCGGGCCCCGTGCTAGTTTCCCCCCAAAACCGTTCGCTGCCCCGCCTATAAAAGGCGCATTCGACTCCTTCTTCCCCTTTTACCGCCTTTGAAGATTTGCAATTTGCTAGAGAGAGAATTTCCTGCAGAACTTTCTTCTCCATTGTTGCCGTGCCTTTCTTAGGCGGAGCCTCTTCCCTGCTTCTGGTATCCATTCCCGTGCCGCTTGCAGATTCACGTCAGCTTCGATTATTTGAAGGCCTACCGCTCCAGAAAACAACAGTAAGCTCTCGCCCCCTTTCATTTGTGTTTTCTGGTCTTTCTGGTTTTCTTTCTTTCCTTCCTTTGTGATTTCATTAGGGTTTAAGATAGGTAAGATCGCCCTTAGGTAGAGATCGAGGAATAGAAAACCCCAACCGTGCTTGCTAGGTGGACAGAATCCCACACGCTGACCTAGATTTAGGTTTTTCCTTTCTCCGGCTAATAGTTACCCGGACAAAGCTCTGATAGTTATTTTCCTCGATCTTTGTGTAGATGTCAGATGTGTCCGATAATGACCGCGAGACCTTCAGTTATGGCGGAAGGAATGACTCGCTGAGCAGCGAGAAGTCTCCCTCGATTAGCATAGAACGCGAGGAAGGAGTCAGGTCTGTGGCCGGGCCAACGCTTCGAAGGCGGGTAGTGAACCCCGTGGTTGATATAGTTGACTCCTCCAGCGGGGAGGATTCTGGTGAGAAGAGTGTGACCGGTGGCTTTGCTGTCGGGCAGGGCCTCGACCCGCAAACAGCCCTTGTAGGAGACTTCCGGGCGAAAGTGAATTGAGCAAATAGATCTGGCCGGAGAGGCCTCAGAGGCCGATGAGGCGGATAACCAACCCCTTGCTCGGCGTTTGAAGAAGACTGGCCGAACTCAGGTAGAGGTGGCCTCCGAAGGGATGGATAGCCAAGATAGGATCCCTATTGCCCGCTTCTCGACTGGGTAGGGGACTTCCAGTAGTGGTTCCTGTTGAGGAGAGAATCGAAGAGGAAGAAGAGGAGGAGGAGCCCGACTGGTACGTTAACGCGGATGAAAGCCGTTATGCCGCGCACTGGGCTACATTGGACACGGCGGACAAAGTGACCGCCTGGCTCACATCCCTCGGGATTGACTCAGCTTATTACCGGGCGAATAAGATGGACGTGCCCGTGAATATGAAACTTTCCCGTGAGCAAGGGAATGAAGTTATATTTTTGCCGACTTTTTCCGAGTTGGACCTGCCTCCCACTGAGCCTTTCTTGGTTGACTTTTGCTCGAGGCGAAAGTCGCTCCTCGCGACTGATGTTGAACACCGTCCGAGCCATTATCGCTTTCACAAGGTGGCGCAAGTCGCTAGGATCCGAACCGACATGTATTTGCTCCTAAGTTGTTTGTTTTGCCCGAGCGTGGGAGGATCGGAGTGAGAGCCAATTCTAATTTTTTGAGGCTGTTTTCCGAAGTTCCCGGGAAGGTGGACTCTTGGGATAGGAGGGTCTTGTTCATAGAATCCCGAGTCGGCTGGCCGTTTATGCCCACTGCCTCTGACGAAGTCAAAATCCCCAAGGCTTCAAAACAGGACTTTAGCTCGGGAGAAACTGTCCGATTGGCCACACTGAAAGCCGCCGTGGGGGTGATAGAAGAGAATGAGAAGCGCGTTGGCCAGCAATTCCTTCTCGATTGGAAGGAGCTGGTTTGTAATCCGCGCAACTTATGCCCGGCCCAGGTGTGATGAGGGCAGAGATCCCTGATGCAGAGCCCCTTCTGATCCATGTGCCCGAGAGACCCCATCCTTATTGGGGCGACTGCCACGGCAACATGTTTAAGCAGGAATGTGTTGAGTGCCAACGCTTGGGCCCGGGCGGAGACTGCCGGCTGCCTTATGAAGATCATGATGGTTTTTTAATGCAATTTTTTACTGCTTTTTGCTTTTGCTGTAACTAGCTCGCATTGTTAAGTATTGACCCCATTTCTGCTCTCCTTGTTTCAGGGATGAAGAACGTGGCCTTGTTGAAGGCGAGGAAGCTACAGGCCAATCAGCGGGCAGCTGACTTGAAGGTGAACGACCCTGTGGCTCTGCCCAAAGTGCCTTTCGGTCCCCCGGCCAAGAAAACACCGGGCTTGGGCAAGGCCGCAAGCCCAGCTAAGAAAGCACCGGCCCAAAGTCATCATCCCTCCGCAAGAAAGAGGTGGTGCGGCGCAGAGACCGCGGTGATTGTTGAGGATACCAGCCGGCAACCAGTGCCAACATCTCGTGGTGCCTCCCCAAAGATGCCAAGGGGAAAGGAAAAAGAAGAAGAGCCTTTCCCTCCTCCTTCTCGGGAGGTTCGCATCTGGCCGGAGTCCCGACCTTGCCTTTCCCCGCTCCCCGCTCAGCTGTCTCCCGACTCCGCTCGGTTGGGCCGACTGAGGCGTGGGTTCAAGATGCCCTCCACTACCAGTGCTGCCCGGGCGCTGGTGAAAGAAATTTCGCGATGCCCCATTATTGGGAGGCATCGACCTTTATGCTCGTGGAAGCCCGGGCGGCTTGGTAGGGAAAGGTATAATTGAAAGGGCGCTACATGATGATCTTGCCCGGGATAGAGACACGGCCACGTCCTAGTTGGGAACGTGGGACTATGCTTGAGCGAGGTAAGGCTTTTGAATTGGTTTGTCCCTTCTTTTGCTTATCTCATGTGTCGATTATCTTTCCTTTGTCTGCAGACGCTTCTACCGTGCCAATATCTATGATAGGTACAACGAGGAGAAAGGCGAAGAAAGCGAGAGGCCCAGAGGGCCTTGCCAAAGAGAAGGTTGAGCAGGTGGCTCGCCTGGCTGACGAGTTGGAGGTCCAGGCTGCGGCGGCCAAGAAGAAGGAAGCCGAATTGTTCGGCGCAATCTGGTCGCCTGAGCGGTGACTATCTAAAGAAAGACTTGGTCGGCGGGTGAGGAAGAATCAAGCCGACTGGAAAAGGCTCAAGCGATCCGCGGCGTGAGCAAAGGGACCGTCTGCAAGTAGAGAGAGGCGAAGATGCAAGCCGTCAAAGATGGGAGGCATGTGGAGGATGCTGCTCCAAAGATTGAAGGACGCCGAGCAAGCTGGCGTGGAAAACTATAAGAAATCCATAGCCTTCGAGGATGACTTTAAGTTGACCGCCGCTTTTGGCGTGGCGATGCTATAGTGCCTATTTTGCACATGGCGTCAATCATGTCCTTAGGCGACTAGGCGGTCGTGGGGTGTCGACATGAAGACCATGGTGGCCGAGTGGGCCGTTTCCGGCGTCTACTCGAGGAGGCCCGCCCGGTTCCATCATTTGGTCCCCTATACTCACGGCAATTTGGAATCTTTGGCGAAGGTCGGCGAGGAAAATGGCCGCGAACCTTGGAATCCACCTACTCCCCGGCCGAGAATGTGTGTTCTCGATCGATGCCTTGGAGGCGAAAAGCCCCCAATTGGTCGCGAGGAGGAGGCCCGAGAAAGCCGAGGCGCTGCTCGAAAGGCCTTGAATTCATATCGAGCAATATCGGGCTTCAGCATCAACTCTTCCTCCCAGAGCAAATGCCTCCGCCCCTCGAGGCGATTCCTCCACCCCCTCATTCCTCCACCCCCGAGCCGGCACTTGACCAACTTTAGATTAGGTTTATTTTGCTCGGCTTGCGCGCTATATTTTTGGCTTTTTCTGTGACTCCGATTTGGCGCAATGGAATTTACTTTTACTTGCCACATATTTCTTGCATTTGCTTTCGATTCATCTGTTTGCTTGATCAATAGCTTTTTTCTCATTTGCATCCTTTTCACGCCATTTGTTAATACAAGTAACGGTGCTCTCTAGAAAACATATCGGGCATCACATGCATGATGTTAATAACAAGATCAAGGCTTATGGTAATGACAAGATTATCAAAGCATTCTTATTATTTAGATTGAGATGTTACCCGAACAACTGCCGAGCAAGATTGCTTGGGTCTAGCCAAGGCTTAGAGTGAGTGCGCTTCCGAGAAAGGCGGCGGGCAAGGCCCAACTCTCATTGGCAACCAACAACCGGGCAAGGCCTTTGCTCGATGTGGGTAGTTCGAGGCGGTTGTTGGTATATCTTCCGGTTTTTAAGATATACGGTTAACAGTGTTGCTCGGTCACTGTAGGAACCCGAGGTAGTTAATCGCTATCTTGTAGGAATGGATTCGGAGCATGAGCATCTAGTATGTGAGCCGGGCATGGCCGCTCCTCACCCACAGAGGTTGAGTTCACAGATACTAGGGATTTTAGAATTCGTTGACCGGGCCTGGCCACGTCTGCTCGCTGGGCGAGCAGAGTCTAGTCAAACAAATACAAATAATTGCAGAATAACAGTTCATTGATAACTTTAAAAATTCTGAGCCGGTAAATGTGACAATAACTTGCCTTTTATTGATAAATGATTGATGACCCTCAACAGGACTGAGGTCTTGCCCTTTTGTTTCCTTGACCTAGGGATAATACTTCTTGAGGTGATCTGCATGCCAAGGACGCTTCAAATCTTTTCCTTCTGGCGTGGAGGTGTGTAAGTGCCCTCCCTTATTATTCCGGTGACTCGGAAAGGACCCTCCCAATTAGGAGAGAGCTTCCCCCACTCTGCCCGATGACCGGTCACCTCAATTTTTCTGAGCACTAAATCCCCAACAGAGAAGGCTCTGCCTCGAACTCTTTTATCATGGTGGGCTTTTGCCCTCTGTTTGTAGTTAACCATTCTGAGCCGTGCATCCAACCTCTTTTCTTCCAGCAAGTCTAAGTCTATGGCCCGGGCAAGTTGATTGTTTTGCTCGCTATAATGTGATACCCTGTAGCTTGGCAAAGCCATTTCCACCGGGATCATAGCCTCTGACCCGTAGGTGAGTGCGAATGGAGTTTCCCCGGTTGGTCCCCGAACAGTAGTTCGGACCGCCCACAGAGCCGATTGTAATTCTTCTGCCCACTTTCCTGCTCGCCCTTCTAAATTCCGCTTAAGGGCGTGCAGAACTTGTTTGTTTGCAGCTTCTGCTTGTCCGTTGCCTTGAGGGTAAGCAACGGACGATTGCCAGTGCTTCACGCCCAGGCGAGCACATTCTGCTGTGAACTTGTCCGAGAACTGAGTCCCATGGTCGGATATGATTGCTCGAGGGAGGCCGAATCTGCACCATACCTGGTCGTACACAAACTTGATGATATTCGCCTCCGAAATTTTGGCCAAGGGCTTTGCCTCAATCCACTTCGTGAAGTAATCTATGGTGACTACAGCGTATTTGTATTTGTATTGTGCCGGCGAGAATGGGCGATCGGATCGATTCCCCACATGTCGAAGGGCCAGGCCGCAACGACTGGGGTTTGCATAGTGGATGGAAGCCTTGGTATGTCCGCGTATCTCTGGCATTTGTCACATTCGCGAGCATACTTTTCAGCGTCCTTTCGAAGGGTAATCCAGTAGTATCCTGCTCGCAGGACCCTTTCTGCTAGAGCTCTTGTGCCCGGGTGGCCGCCACATTCCCCCTCATGTACCTCATACAAAACACCCTCGGTTAGCTGCGGGGTGCGCGAAGCATAGGTCGACCCTAGATCGCTTGTATAAGATTCCCCGACTACTGCCGAGCTTGGCCGGTTGTTGTGGCCTTGACCTTGTCTGCGGGCGAATTCACCTTTCGATGTAATCTTTATAGTCATCAATCCAACTTCTGGCCGCTGGCTCGATGTCCATAATTATAGGTCTATCGATGGCGGGAGTTTCCATATGCTCGATCATTACCGAGGGATTTAGCAAAGCAAGATTATCCTCAGCGATCTTGGATAAGTAGTCTGCTCGCATGTTGTGCGCTTTCGGTCAATCGATCATTTCCCAAAACTTGAAATTTTTCAAGATTTCCTTGACCATTTCGCGATACTTGGGTAGGGTGGTGCACCATGTATTCCCCACGGACTTGGTTCACGACTAGTGAATCAGTACTGTGTGGCGGCTTCTACACCCATGTGCATTGCGAGCTCGAGCCTGCAATCATTGCTTCATACTCGGCCACGTTGTTGGATGCGAAATTTGAGCAGGAGAGCTAACTCGAACTCGTGATTTCATCGGGAGCTACGAGAAGGATGCCGGCTCCGCTCCACTTTGCTGCCCCCCATCCACATAAAGATCCCAACGGTAGGCCGGTCGTGGTTGTGGCAATTGCTTTTGCTCGGGCTCTGCATTGCTTGATCTCGTGCTCCTCGCTGGGTGAAGCTTGTTTCAACCAAGAAGTCGGCCAATGCTTGCGCTTTGATTGCTCGCTGGGCAAGTAGTCTATGTGGAACTTCGGTGAGCTCGATCGACCAGTTGAGCAATGCACGATGTATCGGGTTTGTGCGAGACTTTCAAGCATGGTGCATCCGTGTATACTATGATTATGTGTGCGAGAAAAATAAGCCCTTAATTTTCGGGCGGCTATGACAAGCGAGTAGGCTAATTTTTCAACATTAAAATAACGACCCTCAACAGATCGGGGGAGGGCCTTAGATACATAGTACACGGTTTTTGTATATCTAACTCCTCCCTAACTAAAAGCAGCCACGGCACAGTCAGTGGTGCAGAAATAAAGGCTCACCTGGGGCATAGGGGCTGGCGAGGAGAGGTGGTTTGCCAAGATATTCCCCGAGGCTGCTCGAGGGCCTTGGCGCGATCCGCATTCCACTCAAAGCCCTTGTTGCCGAGAACCTTGAAGAAAGGGAGGCACTTTTGGTTCACCGGCAGAAATGAAGCGCCTAGAGCAATGATTCGCCATTTAGCCGGATGTGCTTGATGCAATAGAGGCGTTCCATGTCGGGGGGCTTGTATCTTCTCGGGTTGGCTTCTATGCCGCTACTGGTTGACCATGAATCCCAGAAACTTCCCCTCGGACCGAAAGCGCATTTACTCGGGTTCGACTTCATGTTGTGCTTGCGAGGTTGGCAAATGTCTCGGCCAAGTCAAGAGTGTGGTCGCGGCCCTTGGTTTTGATGACCATGTCATCTATGTAAGCCTCCATATTTACGCCTATTTGAGAGCCGAACACCTTATTGACCATGCCGTAAGTGGCTCTGCATTTTTGAGCCCGAAGGGCATCATTTTGTAGCAATAGAGGCGCTCCGGAAGGTGTCTTCGCTTTATCTGCTCGTTCATTTTGACTGGTGGTATCTGAGTGCGCATCCGAGGCGAGCATCTCGAACCCGGCTATAGAGTCGACGAGCATATCGATGGGGCGGATAGATCTTTGAGGCGAGCTTTGTTTAGGCCGGTGAAGTCCACGCACATTCTCCACTTATCATTTGCCTTTTTACCATCACCACATTAGCTAGCGGTCGGGTATTGAATCTCCTCGATGATATGCGCCGGGAGTTTCTCGACCTCGCTTTGATCGCCTCATTCTTCTCAGGTAATCTTGTCTTGGTCATTGTTGGGCCTAAGGAAGGTAGTCGACATTGAGGTCGTGGCGGGCAATGCTTTCACTAATGCCCCTCATGTCTTCAACCGTCCATGCGAACACATCATTCTTCAACGGCTCAATCAATCTTGCCCGAGCCGGGGAGGCATGGCCTTCCCGATTTTAATTTTTTGCTCGGGGTATGTTGGATTGATGATGACCTCTTCCAGCTCCCCTCGGTTGAATATCAGGCTCGTCCGGACTTGCAAAGTGTCCTCAATATCCTGTGATTTAGGCGCTTCTCCTTGCGTCTAGAAGGGCCTGGGGCCGAAGCTTGTTCGAGAGTCTTTTCTGGAGTTTGCTCGGAAGTTTCTGCTGGAGCTTGCTCGGGAGGCTCTATATCCATGGGCTCGGCCGCTTCATGGGTCTCTCCGAGCTCAATGTTGTTGATAGAAGTGGATGTTGGGGTAGGCTCAGCGGAGATCGTTGCACCCGATCGGGAAGGTCCAATCGGCTTAGGGCGCATTTGGTGATCGGGAATGTCCACAATGTCGGTTTTTTTTCTTCGAGCTTCCGGACATACTCCCACATTGCTCGGGGCTTGCTATTGAGGATCCCCACTCCATTTTACGTATAGAACTTGGCTTTACGGTGGGGAATGGAGGTGACCATCGGAATTTGGCCATCGCGGAGCACCTAAAATGCAGTTGTATGCCGATTTCAGGTCGATCACCAAGAATGTGATCATCTCAATCCGTGTTTGGGCCCCATCACCCATGAATACCTCCAGCTCGATCGTGCCTTTAACCCCCACCTGGTGATTGGTAAAGCCTTCAAGCTTTCCCAAATACGGTTTTAACATGGTATCCGGGAACTCCAACCCCTTGAAGCAGGAATAGTACATGATGTCCCTGCACGCTCCCGTATCCAGCAAAACTCTGTGAACCTGCCAGTTGTTGACGAGGCAGGAAATGACCAGAGGCTGCTCGGATGCCAATGGAGTGCTTGCTAGCTATTGCGAGAAAAACATATGCTCTCCCCGCTCCCAGTATTCTTTGGGCGTTGATCGCCTGACAAGGAATATATGTGTTTCCCGTGTGTTGGGCGGGAGCTCCTCTGAAATCATGTTTATCACCCCGAATTTGAGGGGCCCTCTTCCTCTTGGGGGTCTCCCTTGATTATTGTTGGCATTGTTTCCTTCACCCTGGTCTTTCTTGAAGCGGTCTAATTTGCCCGCATTGATCAGCTTCTGGATCTCTCTTTTCAACACCTTACAGCCCTCAGTGGTGTGGCCAGTGCCATGGTGGTATTCACAGTATTTTGTGTTGTCTCGAGTATACTCGAGCTCGGGATCAAGAGGATAGGGGATAGGCAAGGCATCTCCCACCTGGAGCATGATCTCTTCCCGCGTCGTGTTTAACGGGGTAAACTGAGATTCCCTGAACAACCTTTGCCCGGGGGTTGATGATTTTCTCCTATCCTTGCTCGAGCGGCGGTGGCCTCGGGCTCAGTCGGTGGCGAGGCCGAGCGCCTGAGCCTTGTCTTTTCCTTTGGCTTTATCCGCTTTGACGCTCTCGGTCGAGCAAAATAGATGAGAGTTCGCCAGCAACTCTGCCTTAGAAGCCCCCGGGTTCATTGCTAGCATGGTCTTCAGTGGCCCCGCCCTCATGTTGTTTAGATAGCAAAATGTTATCTCCGGGTCACTGGTCGCGGTCACCTGTTCGAGCATCTCCTCGAACCTTTTCAGGTAACTGCTGTAGGATTCGGTATCTCCTTGCTTGATCTTAGCAAGGTCGAAACGATTTTTCGGGGTTGGGCCTGCATTGCCGAATTCTTCCAGAAACTTTTCTCGAACCTTTGCCCGGCTCCCAATGGTTCCTCGGGGAACTACGCCTAACCGAGGCTTGCGCCTTTCCGAAGGGCTCCCTCGAATGCCCGCATTTTCAAGGCTTCAATATACGTAACCATCCGAATTTGTGCCTCAAGCGATCGGAGCCAATCGCTTGCGCGCTTCCCAAAATATTTGTCAAATTGTGGGAAGATGATCCCCTGTGCGGGTGGCGCATTTTCAATTTCTGGAGTGAAAGGGCTGCCCTCCAGCGGCTTAATGGCGCCATAACCGGGCTTGGCCACGGCTAGGCTCGCCATTTGTTTTGCCATGTCCCTTTTCATAGCCTCCATCTTCTCAGACAGCCGCTTCTCTGCGTCCTCTGTTAATTTCGAAGAATGGGCGGGATCCGAGGTATCGCCACGCATATGCGGGCAAAATGTGGGAGCGCAGGAGGAACCCACCTCCTGAGTGATGCGAGTTTTGTACTTTGGCCGCTGTGCTTCGACCTCTACACATTCCCGATCTCTTCGGCGGCCATGACTCTCTTCTCGGGCATAGTTCTCATGGCGATGGTGGCGCCGGTGGGAATGATGTTGGCGGCTGTATCTGCTCTCAGCCTGGTCATCGGCATGCTTTGTCGCCTCCACTCGCTCAGACGGTATGTGAACGATTGAGGGCATGCGTCTGCTCGGCGCGGGCAACTGTTGGGAGGCAGGGCCATCTCCAACAGGTGCCGGATTACTCAGCGCAGGCATTGCCACATCTGCCACTGGTATCGGGGCATGGCCCAAGCGGCGATTCTTTGGTTGGCGCATACATTTTACTATAATACTGCACTTTGAACTTGCGGAAGCGGCGGCTTGATTGATCGGGGTTATGTCGAGGGCGATTCATGTGACTACCACAGGCGTTCTCTCGTGGCGATTAAGCATCACGAGATCTTGAGCGAGCATCCGTCTCTCATTTATAACCGGCATCACGTTGACTTGCCCGACTCTGGCTGGCATGTTGGGAGATTTGTCCCTCAACGAATGGCGCTTCATTGCCATGAGCCGCCTGCCCTGCAGCCACCTTTTGGTTCCTGGTTTGCACCCCGTGCGGTGCTCTGGGGGGAGGGTTGTTTCGGCAACTTGGTGGTGCCCGGCTGTTGATTGCTGCGGTGGCATGGTGTTTGCTACCCTTTCCGGCCATTGCAATAGAAGAATAGTGAAAGATTTTCTGGGAGAAATGTAGAGGGAAGTGATGAAACTTCGTTTCGACGGAACCAAGCGATGTGGCAAAAGTGCACGGCTTGGGCCGCCTTAAAGTGGGTAGGATATGCGGGCTTGTGAGCACCTTCCCGAGCTGTAAGATCACAAGAACACACGAGTTGAAGTGCAGGCAAGGCCTCGCGAAACCCCTCCGGCGTGAGTAAGTATCAGTGATTGTCAAGAAACAAATTGACAGAGTAACGAGGCTCAAGAAAGTGTGTGTACCTTGTTAATGATTATGGAGAGGTATATATAGGCCCTCAAGGTGGTTGAATCCGTCTAGGATTCAGTTTCCATAACTGCCGAGACAATCAAGGAGGAAATCCCTTGATTCTAGGCGAAATAAGCGGATGACCGCGTTGACATAGGAGTTGATAAGGCAAGTGTTCTGCCTAAATAGGGAATCCTTTGACTTGCCTTAGGAAGCAAGCTATCAGCGTCCCCGGCTTGATGTGTGATCGTGCGAGCAAGGCTCGCGGATTATTACGTTCGTGTTGATCTCCGAACTCGTCGGTCGAGGATCGGCCCACAGTCGAGGCGAGGCAAGGCAGGTGCTCGACCAGAGTGCAGTAAGTCGATTCCTTTGTTACGCAAGTATGCTTCCTCATGGCCTGCAGTCGGACGGGCAAGGCCTTTGCGCTCGGGTTTACGTGAAGGTCATGCTGCTCGGTGTTGTTGGCTCTCTCATATTGCTCGTTGGTTGGGCCCCAGGGATATGGTGCTCGTGATTGGCACGTGGTGCTAACTCGTGCCTTGCTCGTGACCCGGTTTGGGCCGGGTATATCAGAAAGTATTTAATTAATTGAGATAATAAATTTTGCAAGAAACGACATGTGGTAGTCTATTCTATTGGTCGAGTGAGTCAAATGTATTGTTGATTTTCTTACAATTACTAAAACATTTACTCTTAGGTGCCGTTTGGTAGCCATGGTTAAAGACAGATAGGATTAATAAGTCGAGTTACCTGATGTTTGGTACGCAATAGGTGGTCGGGACTAATAACACGAGTTATCCGGATTAAGCCATTATTGCCTCACTATTAATACCAGGGAAGAGGGTGGTATTATTAGCGCCCTCACTAAAAAAAAATTGGGATTAACATTTGTAATCTCAAAATTACCCTCGATATACAAGTGAGGATTAATAGCGAAGGCACTAATAGTACTGGGAGTAATAATACTGTTTATCCTTGTCTGACTACCAAACAAGCCCTTATTCTCCACCTTTTAATTGGTACAAAGGTTATATTGGTTTAGAGTCTGTTTCGTGTAGCGTTTTTAAAACGTAATTTTTTTAAAAAAACTTCTATTTGTAGCTGTGAAAGTACGGAGGATTCAATTTAATAACTCGTCTTATTCAAACATTGAATTGAAGCAGATTGTAACTCAAAATTTTCTTTTTTTTGTCTGCATTTTGAACGTAGGACTAATAGTAGTATCGATTATTAAGCCAATACTTAATAGGCATATATATATATATATATATATATATACACACACACACACACACACACACACACACACAAACAATAACAGTTCACACATTTATTTATGTTTGATACTATGAGCTTGAGCTTGTCGTATTTTGACAAGCTTTAATATTATTGCCGTCAGATAAAATTTGCTAAGATGTTTATACAGTCAGATCAAAATTTTCATTTCCTTAGTAATGATAAGAATATTCTAAATCATTACCAATTTAACAATCCAACGGCTCAAACACTAAAGCTCGTAGAAATACCACAAGCTCGAGCTCGTAATATCATTTGTCTTAAAATTTTAAATTATTTTACTTTATATATTTATGTATAAATTACATTAAATGTAAGTATAATCATCCTAAATAAATTTATTAGGTGTAAAAATAAATTTATAAGAGAACTACATGTATTTTACTTATAGATTATAATTTAAAAGCAGATAAACACAATATGTATTCTAAATCTATATATCTAATATATTTAAAGTTGGTGAATAGCACTATGGTTGTGTCACCTCATTCCCTGTTGAATTTATGAAAACTCTTTGTTTTCCAACAATTATCCAATACTCCATAATAATACTTAGCAATAATTAATATAATAAGAGGTATTAATCTCTTTTATTGTTAATAGTATAAGACTTATATGTATAAAAAATTACAAATCAACATTACTATTAAATCAATGTGAGATGCATTTCTTCTATTGGTAATAAAAAGTAAGATTTTAAATCTAATGAATTTTAAAACCAAAATCAATTTATAACAAATATTACCAATTGAAGAGATGTATCATACATTGGTTATAAATTGATATTAGTTTTGAAAGTCTTTTGATAAAGACTTCTACTTTTATCACCATAAAAAATGTATTTTATATTGTTTAGAAAAAGATGTTAGTTTTAAAAGCGTCATATTAAAAACTTTTACTTTTATTATCAATAAAAGACTTCTTATTACAAATAGAATATATACATGTATCTCACGTTGGTTACAAAATATTCTACTATTATTACCAATAGAAGATATATATCTCACATTAGTTAGAAATTGATGTTGATTTTAAAAATATTATTATTACCAATAGAAGAGATGTATCATACATTGGTTTGAAAGTGATGTTTGTTTTCAAAATGTTTAGATAGAAGACTTTTACCATTATTACCAATAAAAGATATATATCTCACATTGGTTAGAAAGTAATGTTAATTTTAGATAAAAATACATTTACTATTATTACCAATACAAAAGATATATCTTACATTTGTTAGAAATAGATTGATGTTGGTTATTATTACTAATAGAAGAGATATATCCTACATTGATTAAAAATGATGTTGGTTTTAAAAGTATTTAGATAAAAGACTTCTATTTTATCATCAACAGAAGATAATATATGTATCTCATATTGTTTAAAAAGAGATGTTGGTTTAAATTTTTTTAAGATAAAATACTTCTACTATTATCACCAAATAAGGAGATGTATCACTTATTGGTTTGAAAGTGATGTTGATTTTTAAAAGTCTACCATTATTATCATTAGAATAGAAATATTTTACATTGGTTAGAAAAATGATATTTGTTTTAAAAGTTTTAGATCATATATCTCACATTGGTTACAAAGAGATGTAACCCACATTATTTAAAAATGAGTATTGGTTATAAAAGTCATTAGATAAGAGAATTTTTATGTTATTACCTGAACTGTCTGGCCCAATAGGCCCAAACATAGGTCACGTGCTTGGCACAATTTCTCTAGTCCTGAACTAAACACGTGCAATCCACAGTCCAGGTCAAAGTTACAAAGCGGGGAACGGCTAGACTTTGACCACCATGATTTGAAGGGAGAGCATTTACTTCGCAGAAGTCTGGGGGCTGGATAGATAGCAAGCTGGGGGCTAAGCACCTAGCGAGCAAGTGTACAACGAGCAGACTTATCATGCTTGGTTATGCAAGTAACGGTCATTCCGGACGTAAGCAGTTACCTCCGAGAAACTTGCTTCCACATTCAGGATGAGGTTGTTATGTTGGACGCGGCAGTTAATATGCCCGCCAAACACGCTCCGGCATTTAACTGGGAGTTATTCGGCTCCCCATGAAGGCTATAAAACCCCTCCAATCAAAGGAGAGAGGTATATGATTTTTGGACTAAGATAAAACTCTGTCAAATTGCTTACTCAATTGAGTGATTACTAATTCTCAAGCCGGATAGCATTTGTAAGGAAAGCCTCTGCCCAGTTCACCATTTGTGTTTGACTTTCAGGGTTGGGCCTTGACGATTTTGGATAGATCAAAAGTCAGATATACAGTTCAAGAAGCCCAGTGTGTCTTCGGATAATTTTGGACGCATCATTTCCAATAAAAAAGATATAACTCACATTGTTTAGAAAGAGATGTTGATTTAAAAGTCTTTAAATAAAAGACTACTATTATTACTAACTAGATTACGTGCACGTGCCTAAGGCACGGTGTCAGTATGGACGTGATCAATGTATGAAGTGAACATGATGAGAATAAATTAATATATGCTTGAGATTATGTAAGGGTCGGATCAATGTATACTACACAAAAAAACGACATCCAAAAAACTAAAGAAATAACAAATATTATTGACTGTAAAATTTTGTGACTAATCCAAAAAGAGTATAATTAAACGTCCAAAAGCTTTCTCTCTTTCTCTCATACGCACACCAACCCAACACCTATTAATTAATTTAAAAATAAAAATCTCAATAAACAAAAATCATAAAATAAATTGAATAAGACAGAGTGAACAAACAAAAGATTATTCGAAATCGAAATCACAAGGATTTTAGACCAATAAGGGAAACTTAGCACAATTTTTTTAAAGAAAGAAATTAAAATAAAAATATTTAAAATTACAAAATTTACGAACAATTTTTTTTAAAAGATGAATCTAGGTCGGACAAAAATTAAATTGAGATTCAATTGATTACGATAGCAATCAATTAAGAAACTACAAACTAAATATTTCGGGACAAAAATTAAATTGATTCAGTTAATTACGATGAAAATCAATTAAAAGCTACAAAGAGTAGTAAAACAATAAATTTTAAGTTAGGGATAATGGCCATCAAGAGAAGAAGCTAGATAATTAAAGCCGTAATAATCTCCCAGACAACAAACTGGATAAAATTACAGCCGAACGACATTAATACGGGAGCAGATTATTGTAGGCTCGTGTTTAACGTATCCTTACTATCCTAAATGAAATCCAACAAAAATATTGAGAAATATGAATGAGGGAGTTGGAGAGAGAGAGAGAGAGAGACGGGTAGTTGCACAATCGTTTTTGCATATGTAAATGTATGTTTTAATCATGTCCGTAAGATTTCGATAAAAAAATAAGTCTCAACCTTTAGATAGTTTTAGTCAATTGTACATGCATGTGTGAGTATGAGCTCTATTGTATTTCATATTTATTAGAAATTAGTGTTGATTTTAAAATACTATTATTACCAATAAAAAATATGTATACCACATGGTTAGAAAGTGATGTTGGTTTTAAAAGTTTTTAGATAAAACACATAAACTGTAATTACCAATAGAAATAGAAAACAAGTATTTCACATTGTTTAAGAATGAATAATGATTTTAAAAGTTTTTAACAAAAAGACTTATACTATTATTATCAAGTTAGATGTTGGTTTTAAAAGTTTGTAGATAAAATAATTTTACTTTTATTACCAATAGGGAATATTTATCTCACGTAAGTTAGAAAATTATATTGATTTTAAAAGTATTTATGTAAAAAAAAACGTTTAATATTAGTAACATTAGAAAAAAAATTAAATTATTATAACCATTGAAAAGTTTGACAATTTAATTATAATGTCCAAAAGTTATATTATTATTACAAAAAAAAATGTATCACATATTATACCCGTGCAGAGCACTGACTTAATAACTAGTATAGAGTAAATCAAATTTAAGAGAATGAGTAGTTACATACTCCGTATTAAAATGTCTATTAATGGTACTTTTGGAGAACCAACATAGATATTCTCTTCGGTAAGTTACAAATAACCCCCAACAATTATTGTGTTGGTTTAAATGATCCCCCTAAACTACTAACTTAAACAATGTGCCCCTCTTAACTTTATTTAATCACCACTTTTGTTTAGGTATTGTTATTTGAGTTAATGTACAATGCACACATGAGACTCATGTGACGATCTTTAATTTTTTTTTTAATCATATTGTCATTTTGGTGTTTCACTTGATCATTTTACCCTTATTGCTATAAGAGCCTTTTTGTACCTAAAACTTATCAGTATAAGTAATTGTTTATCTTTATTTCGAATATTATGGTAAAAATAATATATAAAGATGATCATGTGAGTTTTAGGTAGGGGGGTGTGTAAATTATATATATATTATATTTTGCTGTAAAAAAGAGAGAGCATGTGTTTTCAGTTTAAATAAAACTTTTGAAACCATAGCTTGTTGTCTCGTTCGAGTTCTTTGAGCCTTCATCAATTTTGTTCTACTTTCTATTTTTTACACTTTTGTAATTTTGTTTCCAACGGATTGTTATGTTATGAATGTATGACTACGAAATTTTTAATTGTTGAATATACTATATATTATTGAATGCTTTTTAACCTTCTTATGAAGTTTAAGATTTTATTATTTGTTTGTATTAAACAATTAAAAACTGTAATATTCGTCTCGTCTTGATTCTTGTACATCCATGGTTAGTTTTGGAACTAACGCACCAAAGTATTGGTTTTCATACATATTGAGTTAGTTTCTGTTGTGATTTTTTGAGAACCAGACTATTGGTCTCATTCAGGTTATATCTCTTTTTGCGAAAAACTGGACCGAACAAGACTAAGCTCACCTTAGTCTTCGGTGGGAAAATTCTGTCAATTTAAACAACGATGCCTAAAGAGAATGTGCAATTTAAGAAATTGTCATAATTGAGAAGTGCATATTGCTTCAATTGATAGTTGAGGGGGTTATTTATAATTTATCTCATTCTATTTTGACTTTTTGAGTCAAACTTGTTGTTTTTCAAATAAATTTTGATGTAACATTTTTTGATTTTAAAAAAATTATAAAATATGTAATTCGTAGTAATTTTTAAATATTATGAACAATGTGTTTTACAATTTCGAAGAACATAAAAAAATATACATCAAATTCTCGTCCAAAAATCAATAAGTTTGACTCAAATAAATCAAAACAAGACTAATAGAACGGACGGATGCATATTTTTGGGTGTTACAAATTTTTAACATTTAAGTTATACTAGTAATAAAGCCTGTGTTCTGCACAATTGTAATTTTTTAGAGAGATATTACAACATTATAATGATTATTATGTCTAACAAAAGTTAGGTATCATGAATGTATCAAAATTAGTGATCGTTTACTATAATACTTTTGTTTCAGAAAAAAAGTTTTTTTTATTACTTCTTATACGCGTATAGGTAAATAATTTGGAAACTTTTAAGAAATTTAAACTTTTCGATTTCAACCCAGTAAACAATCCTTATGATGCTAAACACTCAACTAATAAAAAATAAATGATCATGTGGCTCAATATGAGGATGCATAGATTATTGAGAGTTTGTTCCATCAAATTAACCTTTCTGTCATGATAAAATGAGTTTTAAAAGTGTTTTAAAGACTTCGTTCATCTCACATTGATAGAAAAAGGAAGTTTGAAGGCTAAGTCTTCAGTTGTCAACAACAATCCATCCCATGTACGTAGGAGGAGTAATCTAAACGCCTAGTCATTCTTGTCTCTAACTTCTTTTATCCCTCCTCGAAATGAAAAGAAAACTCAATGACTTACTCTCTGTATATAAGAGATAATATCATGAGTAATATACTAAATATATTACCTGTAGTAATTACCTAAAATTATTATATATCTAATGGAACCAATGATAAGTTGACAGATTAAATGCATGAAAATCAAAATCAAAATTAATTTAAAGATGGATATGTGGCATACTTTGAGACATCCTTAATTACCATAGTTATGGTTAATGGCTAAGATATAAAGTATGTTACTCATGATATGATATGGTCCCTTGTAAAGGGAGAGTAAGTCATTGTGTTTTATTTTTATTTTTATGTGAGATAAAGAAGTTAGAGATGAATAAAGACTTGACATTTATATTACTCCTCCTACGGATGTGCGATAGTCTCTAATTAGTTTTAGATAATGCATCATTTAGAGAATGAATCATAAAAAACATACCAAGTAAAAGTCCTCAAACGGTTTCTAGGAATAATCTAATATGAGTTTACTTGGTGTGGGTTCCCGGGAAATGTGCTCCCGCGCCCCGCGCGCCCTTGGATAGGGGTGCGCGTCCGTGCGGATGCGGTGACATCTACTGCTCCCGTTCCAGCCTCCCTTGTTTAGGGGAGATCGAAATCAAAAGTACGGGAGGAGTGCTGTCGAATAGCGCGTTGGAATGCGTCTCGGTTGCCTTTAATGAATTTTTGATCCAATATGGGAGCTTTGAATTTTCTATGTCAAGTTATCCCTTGTTTAGGGGATACCAGGATATAGGAAAACATCTCCTTTCCATTCCCATCCTCCTTTGTTTAGGGGAGAACGTGAAAGTGCAAAGAAAGATGTTGCAGCGCCCCCACTATGGATTTTATGAAAATAGCCTTATGGCCTATTTCGGATCACTATGAGTGCTTTGGGTTTTCTACGTCAAGTTATCCCTTGTCTAGGGGATACCAGGACATAGCTATACATCACCTTTCCATTCTCACTCTCCCTTGTTTAGGGGAGAACGTGAAAGTGCAAAGAAAGATGTTGCGGGGCCCCACTGGATCCAAAATGTTTTTAGAGTCGCCATCTTTATTTTAAGACAAAAATAAAGCAAAACCGAAAAGAAAACCGAGATGAAGAAAACGGGTTCGGAGGCTAAGTTACGAGTTGGGAAGGTGCTAGGCACCCAACTCGCCCTTCGGTCTCAAAACGGTTTTTGGCTAAAGTATGCTTTTGTTATATTTATTAAACGGATAAATAAAGCATTAACGCCTACAAATACATCCGTTACATCTATATTATTTACGGACTTGAAACAGACTCTTTTGCAAACAATTACAAATATACTTGGAAATATTTGGCCATAATAACGGCTACATTTAGTATTATTTCCTAACAAAATCCGGGCAGCATAACTGCTTATATATTGATATTTAACCGGACTGGAAATAATACCATTACAAATAAAGACTTTATTAAATAAATGAAATAAATAAATACAAATTTATCTAAAAACATTTTGCCATAATAACGGCTACATTTAGTACTATTTCCTAATTAAATCCGGGCATCATAACTACTTATATGACTACATTGGGCCGGACTGGAAATAATACTATTACATGGAAATGAAAGACTCTAAAAATAAAAACTTATAGACGGCGTAGGGGTGTGCTCGCTCTGTCCCTGGGAGAGAGAGTCTTTTTTTCAGTGCAGTGCGGTTGAAGTTGTGTGTTGTGTGAATTTGGGCGGCGTGGCGCTCGAAAGTTACTTTTCGGCCTCGGGATCGGGCGGGGTAGCTTTGTTTCGGTTTTTGTTTGGCGAGGTAAGCTAAAATCGGGCGAGTAACGCTTCTCTTGGCTGATTTGGCCTTTTAAATCGGGCAGAGCAACTGTTCTATCCACGATTTTTGGACCAGGAAAAAAGGGTGGATACTTAGCTGGGGGGCTAAGGTACACTTCTACCGGTTGGATTTGTGTTTGGCGGAGGTTTGGCAGGGTTTCGAGGCTTTGGAAGGTGATCTCTCGGTATTTATTTCTTCAGCGTAACGAGGACGCAGAGAAATTTTACGGATGAATTGTGTGTTGAATGAAGGAGCCGGACACCTCTATTTATAGGAGGAAGCTGGGACATCGATGGCAATAAAATTTCTTCTTCGCGCATCAGATGGTGGTACACTGCGCTGAACGATTTGTGAAATGCGGCAAGTTTTGAGTGAACAATGGACTGGGATAAAGGTTTGGGCGCCATGCACAAACCTTTGGTAGGTTGTGCCTAAACCTCAAACTTGCTCCTTTTTTGACACTTTAGTCTCTGTAATTTGTCCTTTTGTGCATCCTGCTTTGTCCTTTTGCATTTTTGACCCTGTAACTTGACATTTGTTAATGTTTTCACAGGTCTTGATATTTTATGTCATGTCCCATATAAAGTGCGAAATTGGGGTGTCTGAGCCCCTCAACGATGGAGTCTACGGGTAACCCGCGGCTTACTGAGTAGGCGAACATCGTTGATTAAAATAGACTCTCAATTTCGTTTCATTTCAAAACGAGGGAGAAATATGCAGCTGGTAGCAGTTATAATGCAGCAATTTATCAAACCTCCATATCCTAGACATTTTTAGTCAGTTATAGTAGGTTAATCGCAGTTTTTAAGCAGATATGCAAATTGAATGCTCTGATGGTCGGACCTACTAAGGTAGGCTGCCTATGTATCCCTTAATAAAAGGAATCAGACCAAACGTAGTTCGGCCTAAGCCGAAACAAACAACCAATTGAAGAAGAAAAGATTTTCATGTTTTTCGAAAAGCCGTATTCTTCCGGTCCGAAACCGTTGTCAAATACGGTATGAAGATTTTTGTGTATTTAAAACCATATTTCAACCGGTCCAATACATCGTAGAAATATGTTAAGAGATCAATCTCAAAATTGCGTCTGGCTGGTCAATACCTTTCTTCCAAACACAATAAGAGGACCTTCAGATTTTCGAAAACTGTACTCGACCGATCAATACCCGACATCGAATACGATAAAGAACTTTCTTCAAATTTTTCAAAAACTGTATCCAACCGACCGAAACCGGCTGGACACGATAAAGAATTTTCTTTTCTTCTTTCTTCTTTTTTTTTTTTTTTTGTTTTTGAATATTCTTCTTTTTTTTTTCTTTTTTTTTTTGAAATCTAAACTCATTTTGAAAAAAGTTTTTCTTTTATTTAAAAGCAAACTTTCCTTAAAAGGAAATTATTCTAATAGTCAAGGTAAGAATACTGTACATGACTTACCTTTTGTGCCGGGGTAACTGCCGCGGATTCGGCTGATCTTGGCATTTTTTGCCACTCTTGCTGGGAATTTATTTTTTCTTTCCTTTTTTTTTCTTTTCTTTTTTTATTGTGATGGTCGTACCTAGAAATAGAGCCTCGTATCCACTCGGGGAATCGGACCAACGTAGTTAAACCTGGAACTTTGGTCTTGTTCTTTTCTTTTTTGCATTTTTCATTGTTTTTTTTTTATGACTTTATTTTTTTCTGATTCTCTTTTTTTTCTTTTGATTGATTTTTTTTCTTTTGATTGATTTTTCTTTCACTCTTTTTTTTTTCTCAAAAGAAGAGGGGCTTACCTTTGCAGCTGAATTTTCTGACTTTTCTGCTTGTCTGGCGGCTGACTTGCTGGATATTTGAGTTTTCCTTGCTCTTTGAGTGAAAGGCCATCTAATGTGGTTAACAAAATTGCTTTTGTTAACTTTCCGTTAAGTCTCAGGGATCACTTTGCAGCTTTGAATTTTGGAGGACTTGAGTGCTGATGCTGAATTGCTTGGAGGGGGAAAAGTGAAAATTTTACTTTTTCCCTTCCTTTCTTCTTTTACTTACGGGAGAAAGGAAATTTCATTTCCTTCTCTCCTGGTTCATCTTCCTTCCTTCTGCCGACAGTAAGTTCTTCCTTTCTTCTTCTTTTTTTTTTTTTCATTTTCTCTCCTTTTTTCAATTTTCTTCCGCCAATCATTTTGTTTTTCTGCGCAGATGGCTTCTTCTTCTAGATCTAGGAAAGGAAAGGCGCCGATGGATCCGGAATCTGGCGAGGAAAAGAAAGAACTTCCTCCTTTGATTCGAAACAAGATCGGTTATTATTATTCACAGCATGACTGGGGCAATCTGGTGCGAGATTGGTACAAGCTCGCGTCGAATCTTCCTGATCCCAATGTGAGTATGACTTTCTTCCACCCATTTGGTCAATTTTTCAGATTTGTTCAATTTATGTGCTACTTTGGACTTTTGGAGCATATATATACAGCTTATGATATTTATACATGCAATTTATGGACTAAAATGATGCAATTTGAGTAATAATGTATGAAATTCGGACAATTTATTTTTGCGATGCCCAAATTGAACTAGCAGTTACTATTTGACTCTACTATGCATAATTTACAATGTCAATGCAAATAAAGCTATATGATGCATGCTTAAGTCCTGGAAATATTTTTACATGACATATATTCACATGACGGAATTTTCGGAATGAAATGCAAAATTTTCTGAACACATTTTTCGGATACATTTTCGGATATATACATGACTTAACAGATATATTTTATGTACTAGAATTTATTTTTTATTCACACTAATGTTGTAGGGATATAAGAAATGTCTAGTAGATATTATTTTTTCATGGCAGGTGACATTTTTATTTTCTTTTTCGTGCATTCCTGATACTGCTTATTGACTAATAAATGCAAGAAATGATGCACGTATCATTTTATTTTGATGCAAATGCGATGCTGAATATACAATGAGATGTTTTTTTTTTCTTTTGCAAATATGAAAACAAAAGAAATATGGCATGTATATTTAAATGCAAGGTATATACCCTATATATATATATATATATATATATATATATATATATATATATATATATATAGATATATATATATTTAAAAAAAAAAAACATGTTGACATGTATATTTATGCAAAGTATTTTTGTATGTACTTGAAAATGATAATATGGATTTTTATGTACAAAGATAATTTTTAATATACAAATATATATATACTTACTTTTCTTTTTTTGTTTGTTTGTTTTTTGAATCATCTGATGTATTGAATGTGCAAGAAGAAAAGGGTTTGTGGGATACTTACCTTTATTTTCCTCCCCTCTTTTTTTTTTTAGGAGCGCGGGGTTTTGGACAAGGTCGGGGCTACTTGCGCGATGTTCGATATATTCATTTGATGCCTCCAGGCGGCTCGAGGCGTTGGTAGATGACGAGGCTTGGGAGTCTTCCTGCGGGCCTACTCCCACCAGCGATTCTGAGAATCATTTTTGATGTCTGGAACTTGATGAGATACCACCCACACTTTCCATCTTAGTTGGGGAGAGATTACCATGACTCCCTGCGACTTTGCGGCCATTACTGGTATTTTTACCACTATTGGGCGAAGCTGGGGAATTATACTCTCACTTGACGTCATGGCGAGGTGGAGGATCTTTTGGGATTCGTGCCCAAGTACAAGGCGGTGATGAGGTAACCATTCTCGGCGTGAAGAAATGGCTTCTAAAACCCAGGAAGGTTGATCTGAGGATAGCGTTCTTTGTGACGTCTTGCGGACATTTTATTCTTTTTCTTGGGCACGTCTTTTTTGCCAATGCCTCTACTTCTTTGAGGGTTTCTTTCTTGAGTTGTCTCAGAGATCCGGACCGGTGATTGATTATGGTAGGCGGTGGCTTTGGCAATTATACTGCATGGATAAATTGAGTCGAATGAACTCAAGGTGATGTGGTTTGCCCTACACGGAAGGTATTATTTTTTAATCGGCATATATATATTTTTTCTTCACATATATATTTTTTCTTTTCTTGACTTTTACCCCTTTGTTTTTTTTTTTGGTGTGGGATTATTGTTTTTTGGTTTTGTACGAGGCACTTGCTGTAGTAGCGGCGTCCTTGGCCGCCGTATACGCTCAAATTTGTAAATCACGAATCGGAAAGAGACGGGCCTTTGGGGTCAATATGTCGATTCATTGGGCTGCAGAGCAGTGGCGAGCTCAACTTAGTTCGGTGACTTTGTTCCTTGGCGAGACCAATCGAGGTAACTTTGCTTTTGAGTTGTTGCGGATCTTGATGGTGTCCATTATGTTGATTCTTTGTATGGGTGAGCGGGTCAACCGCCAAGATGTCCCATTTACGGTAGACCCGGTGGCACCTCCTCCACCTCCTCCGCATGTGATTGAGCCACCTCATACCAAACAAGCTTCTATTTGACAAATATAAGATGCCTCTCGCTGACTTCCCGTTGATATCTTATGAAGACTTTTGAGGACAATGTTTCATCCTCCTCCTCTCCTTATGTGATCGGGAGTCGGGCATCTGCTGATGGTGCTTGGCCGAATCTTCATCCTGCTCGATGCACGGCTCGATTCTCCATGCCCGACGATGTTTTTCATCCTTCCCATACCGCAAGATGGCGTGCTCATATGGAAGTTCTTCCAGATTCCCGGAGTACCGCTGGCCCTCGGGACAAAGTCTGATGGTACATCACTCTCTTTTTTTTTTCTTTTTTTTT
>CM028382.1:93422286-93466667 GCA_013146195.2 Codonopsis lanceolata | reverse complement strand
AAGATCCCATTTATTTAGATTTTGACATTCATTACATAGAGGCTATATGTACGAGATTTAATTTCATTGTTGCCTTTCATCCTCACCATGGGCGGTGGGAGAGATTGATATAGACTTGAAGGACATGTTTCGTGCTTGTGCCATGGATTTCAAGGGTAGTTGGGATTCACATCTACCTTGGCAAAGTTTGCGTATAATAACAGCGATTACCAATCTAGCATTGAGATGGCTCCTTATGAGGCTTTGTGTGGAGTAAGTGTGTCGCCCAGGTTATTGGGATGAAGTTGGGAAGCTAAGTTATGGGGTTCGAAATGGTACAACAATCGGCCGAGGTGTGAAGCTAATTAGAGATAGATAAATGCGCGATGAGTAGGCAGAAAAAGCTATGCGGGATAACCGGAGCGCGATCTTGAGTTTCAAGTTGATGATTATGTGTTCTTGAGAAGAAGATATCGCGCCGTGGTACTAAGAGGTTTGGTAAAGAAACTTTCACCGAGGTATATTGGTCCATTTGAGATTCTTAGAGAGGGGTTGGTTCTTTGGCTTCTGGGATTGCGTTGCCACCTTTTATTTCGGGTATTCATGATGTGTTTCACGTTTCTATGCTACGCAAGTACTTGAAGGATGAGTCACATGTCCTTACTTATGATGAGATTACCATTGAGCCTGACCTTTCTTATGATGAGAAGACGGTGAGGATTCTTGATACGAAGGAGCAAGTCTTGAGAACAAAGAGGATTCCGTTAGTGAAGGTCTTGTGGAAGAATCACGACATTAAGGAAGCTACTTAGGAAACCGAGCTTGATATGAGAGAGAGATACCCTTCCTTATACGATGATTCCGGTATGAATTTAGGGACTAAATTCCTTTTAGTGGGGGAGGATGTGAGAACCCAAACCCTACTTGTGTAACATGCCTTCTATACTTGATTAATATGTTCATTATGTGCCTTAACATGTTTTAGAGTCCATATTGTTCATACCATGCTCGCATTAGGTCAACCATGATCGTAGCGCTTGTATAACTTCTATACATTGCATGCTTTGTTATAATTGCTTCGTGTATCATCTTAGTACTTAACTAAGTCCTACTAGAGCCTTAGTACATTTATAACATGCCTAATGTATGTCTTAACATGTTAGAGACTTCATTTTGTTCATGTCATGCTTGCATTAGAGTTGTTACGTTCATAGTCGCTTGAATGTCTTCTATGCGTTGTATACCTTGCCGTGTGTGCTGAGTGTTCACCTTAGCATGTTAGAACTTAACCAAGTCTTGTTGGAGTGCTATTGCCTTGCATAAATGACTTATAACATTCATCTTGATCATAGTAGGTTTGGTTGAGAGTTTAGAAGCATTGTTGCTTCGTTTGAGTCTTAAGGTTTCTCGGGATTGCCTTTGTTGCTCGTATTGTTTGTGTTTTAAACTTGCGAGAAGTTCATTTGAGTTCTAGACCAAGTGTACTAGTATTTATCATTCTTGCACATCATTGTTCATAGACTTGTTGCTTTTGGTTATAAGATGACCAATTTATTCCTTCACGACACTGTCCATGTTTTGGGCAAACTTCGGGAAAACTCTGGTACTAATCCACTGAATAGAATTTTCTAAAAATTTAGTATGTTTTACCTTCATACGTTAGGATACTCTCTGTAAAATTTAGTAATTTTCCAAGGTGTCTAAGTACCTAAATTAGGTCTTGACTTACGGCTGTGCCAGAATTCAGTTTTCAGGAAAACAACTTTCGTACTTGAACTTGTAGTAACCATATCTTGATGAATATAAGTCCAAATTGATTCATTTAAAAAGCTAAAATATAATTTAATGAGTCTAGTTTCATAAACATCAATAATCACCTCATTTGGAGTTGTGAGCGATTTATGGTCGATTTTACAAGATTGACTGTCCAGTAACTTATGAAAAAATGGACATGAGCTGGAAATAGGTCCAGGCGCTCGCCTGGACATATGTGAGGCGCCCGCCTCAAGAACTGGTTGCACTTACGGGATTTTGAAATCCTGATGAGCATTGTCTTGCAACTTGACCCCTTTGTACGACCCAAGGCAGCCCCAACTTGACCCTTGACCCCTTTAAGCCTATTTTCAGCCCTTAGATGTGTTTTAATCAAGGGTCCTCTTTCATCCACCAATTAGAAGCTTCATAACTCTAATCTTGGATTGACTCTTTTAGTGAGTTCTTCATCCCTAACCTCCAACAGATCAGCCATTTTTCTCTCATTCCTCCATTGTTGAGTTGGGTCCTTAGAGAGAGAAAGCTTGGGAGCTCCACCTTGATTGCTTGATTGCCGGATCTCCGTCCATCCGTTTTTCAATCCGAGACAACCGAATCGAAGCTCTTCTCCTCTAGTTTATTAATCTCTAGTTTGTTTTAGCATGCAACAATTTGATTTCTAATAAGGTAAGCACCCAATTGCCCCGTTTTTGTATGCTAAATATCAAGCATGCTCCCTTCATGATAGTTTCTAGTTACATGTTCAAGAAGACATGCACAATGTTAAAAACTTGAAATTCTTGAAGTTAATTTTCTGTAAATTTCGGATTAATGACTCATAATTGATAATTTGAACTTGTGTCAAGCATGAATAATATTCTAGAAAGGATTTGGAATAACTTTTGTTCTTGGACTTGTTGTAAATTATAACTTCAAAAATGATGAACATGTTAGGGTTCACAATTTGGGAACTTTGATATTGATGGACTAAAAGTCATGAATGACTTAATAGTTTAATTGTTAATGAATCGAGAACATAGAAAAGAGCCATGAATTGCATATAGCATTCATCCTCTACTTGGAAATATTTTAGCGATAACTCAACGGAGTTGCACTTAGAGAGTCATTGAACAATACCGACTCTACAATGAATCCCCACGACGTTTAGAGTTCAATTGAATTGTAAATTAGTTATTGAGAATTTTTAACGTGATTGATCTTATGCTTGACTTGTATATCGTAGAGTAACATGCCTACTTGATTGGACGAGTCGCTCTTGTCGACCTCGCTCCCTTACTTGAATTATTACGTGAGTAAACATCTATTTGACTCGGACGAGTTCGCTCTTGTCGAACTCGCTCCTTACTTGATTTTGTGCGACAAGTAAATATTTACTTGGCATATCATTAGTCCAGCTGGCGTTACGTGAATTGTCTTGATGATCAACGATGCATCGCCGTCATGAATCGCGAGATTCATGGTAGTGATGGGTCGCCACACCATAAACTTGCGTACACCCTTCATTACTGATCACAGTGGAGAAGAGTACCTCGTCGTAACCAAAGGGCGCTATTCATACACGTGCATCCGACAAATACAATCGTGATAACCTTGTTTATTTCAGGATCTACGAAGCGGCACTGGTTCCATAACATATCCTTATCCTATGTGATTTAATTAAGCAATTATGTGAAAACAACGTGCATCGCGACATGAGAACTACGTGCTAGTATGATCTTGCTTGATACGTGCTATGTATGCCTTGCATTATATCCTGTCATGCATAATTGGTGGCTTACAAAGTCTTTATGACTTACCCCCTCCCTTTTAATGTTTTAGATCCTAACCATCCAGGACCGTCTCATCGAGGTTGATTGTCTACTCTTGTTCGTGATCGCGCTCCTAGAGGTGGTAGCGTTGGCTTTTGGTTTCTCTTTTGGCAAGGACGCTTGGGTTAAAGCAAGTCATTTAGACTTCGCTTGGGAATGTGTACTTGTAGTGACTTGTTCTTGCGTAGCCTAAGACTAATAGTATTACTTATGTTTTTAGTTATTTGCCGGCACTTGTAGGCCGAGCCTTGCTTGCATGTATTGGTTCACTCGCTAAGACTTCCGTTGAGCATCCCATTAGCTCTATTTTACTTTTGTAGTTTCTCCGGCGTGTTTAGCCGTTGAGGTGTATATATATTAACATGAATTGTTTAGTTGTTGGGTTCCGGTTGTAAATTCTTCGATGACTTGGTTTACTTGCTATTAATTGTTATATCAGGTTCTAAAATTTTAAATAATTCCGGCTTTATAGTGCCGAGTTGTACTACGTGTCCAATGTTGCGTCACGTCAGTTTTGATAATTGAGTCCTTGCATGAATTGTAGCCCTTATTTGGACGACACGACCCGCGATTTCTCCTTGGGGTCGGGGTTGGGTCGTCACACAAACTCAACCACAGAAGCTGAATACATTGCTGCAAGCAGCTGTTGCTCTCAACTCCTATGGATGAAGCAACAAATAGTGGACTACAACATCAAGACTGCAAATTGTCCAATTATGTGTGACAACACATCAGCAATTTCAGTCTCCAAAAATCCAGTGATGCACTCAAAGACAAAGCTCATCGATATCCGTTATCACTTCCTCAAAGATCAATAAAGCTCTCTATGGCCTAAAGCAAGCTCCCAGATCTTGGTATGAAACTTTATCCAAGTTCCTAATAGAACAAGGATTCGTGAGAGGAAGGATAGACACTACTCTATTCATCTTCAAGCACAAAGGTCATTCTCTTCTGGTACAAATCTATGTGGACGACATCATCTTTGGATCAACTAATCAAAGCCTGTGCAAGAGATTCGAGAAGCTGATGAAAAGCAAATTCGAGATGAGTATGATGGGAGAACTTACCTACTTTTTAGAGATTCAACGGACTTCCGGACGGAATCTTCATCACCAAACCAAATATGCAAAGGAACTCATCAAGAAATTTGGTCTTGATTCAGCTAAAGGATTTGAGACTCCAATGTCTACCGACTGCCATCTTGATAAAGATGAAAAGGGAAAGAAAGAGAACATAACCAAGTACCGAGGAATAATAGGTTCACTTATTTACCTTACTGCCAGTAGACCTGACATTATGTTTGTTGTTTGTGTTTGTGCAAGATTTCAGGCAGATCCAAAAGAATCACATTTGCTTGATGCCAAACGTATCATCAGATATGTTTCAACAACAACAAATCTAGGCATCTGGTATTCCAAACGCAACAACCGATCTAGTTGGATACTCGGAGATTATGCGACGCAAAGTGAGCGAAAAAGCACCAGTGGGACTTGTCAATTTCTTGGAAATAGACTTGTCTCATGGTCTTGCAAGAAACAAGGATCGCTTGCAAACTCAACGAGGCAGAATACATTCTTTGCCAAGAATCGTTGCTCTCAACTTCTATGGATGAAGCAACAACTAGTGGACTACAACATCAAGACTGCAAATTGTCCAATTATGTGTGACAACACATCAGCAATTTCAGTCTCCAAAAATCCAGTGATGAACTCAAAGACAAAGCACATCGATATCCGTTATCACTTCCTCAAAGATCATGTGGAGAAAGGTAACATCAGTCTGGAATACGTTCCAACTGAACATCAATTGGCTGACATTCTCATAAAGCCACTGGATGCCACCAGGTTTGCTTATTTAAGGAGAAATCTTGGTATGATTGATCCTACTGCTTAATTTCAAAGTCTTATTATTTTTCTTTCATATCGTTAGACTTAGTTTTAGACTGATCGGAAGACGTAATTTTCCCTTTAGCGGAAGACTTAAAGGTTAGTATCTTTACTTAGTCTATTTTAGTTAAAGAGGTTTCTAAAGCAATAAAGGGGGTCAAGGGTAAAATTTGGTATTTAGAAAATATCTTAAGTTCCCGCTTTTGCACTAAAATTTCTCTTTAAATAGACCTTGAACCGCCCTTTCCAAAACTTTACGAAACTCCTTTGTCTAAAATATTTCTCTTTCTATTCAAACCCTCTCCCCCTCTCTCTGTGTGCAACTGCTCTCTTCGTTTCCAAAATCTTCTTGTTTCTTCTTCTCATCAACATCAATGGTATGTTATTCTCTACTCTACTACTTGCAATTCATCATTTACTATTTCGCATTTCATTTATTAAGCAAATTGTTTTGGAATACAAAAGGTCACTTTTGCGTAACTAACAGTATACGCCATTGTTGTTCTTCAAAACCTAGAAACTTACAGTCTTTTATATGCTTCGAATACTTATTCTTTCTCAAAATCTTCTGTTAAACGTTTCTCTGGTTTGCGTACTCTAAACATTCTAGGGTTTCAAGTTTTCTTTTCGAAAATTTTGATTTTCTTCAGAAAAACTTGAAATCTTTGCTTGTTTAACTCATCACGTAAAAAGCCCTAATTTTTTACTGCATTTCATTCAGGCGAAATCATCAAAATCCAAGCGTGACAGCAAGAAGGTGCTTGACCTAGAAAAAGACATTCCTCCAAGTTTGGATGTCAACCTTCCGGGATACCCTACTTTTACCGCTGCTCATGACGTCATCGTAGCCCTGGACCCTAAACTTTACATACCCAGAATGTGCATCGACCTCCAATCTGTCTGCACTATTGCCGCCGGAGTCAAGGCCTGTGACAACATGAATGTTTCAGGGATTCTTCCACTCTTCTGCCTCAATGACAAAGACTACAGTATTTTCTTGGCAGAAGAGTTCTATCAAAGGATGGAGCTCAGAAATAAAAATGCTCTACGTGGATGGATCAGAGGTCGTCCTATCTCCATCACCGCCAAGACCATCTCCACCATTATTGGTGTGCATTTCGGTGGTGCCCTTAAATCAACAATTGCTAAGGCTGATCATGCCTGGGAAGCAATGAGGGGAGTAGATACCCCAAGGGAAGATGTTGAGGAATCTCTTCCCACTGGACGTCTACTGCACAAGCCACCTAATGGACAAGGGGCTTCTATTCAAAAGTGGTGCACATGATATGTTCACGGCACAACAGCTTAATCTTACAAGTGCCGTCTACCTTCAGAACCGTCTTAACTTCGGCGCCATCATCTTCAACGAATTGAAGCAGTGGGTGGAAAGAGTGAAGAACAACCCAACCTGCAAACGGCCATTTGTCAGACTGATCAATGCCCTTCTTCGAGACACAGAGCAGGCCAACTCTTCTTTAAAGGAAGATGAGCTTATAGTGGTGGCCAAGGAAAAGCAGCTGACCGCTTTGTTCTTCAACAAGTATAAAGAATACGAGAACAAGCGAAGGCTGCAGAAAGGTCTTCCGCTCGTCTCCATTGACAAGGTTTCTAAGCTAGTACCGATTATAGTCACTCGCTTCAACATGGAAGCATATGAAGTGGCTAGCAAGACCTTCAAGAAGGCTTCTGCAAAATTTGACGACCAAGTTGCCAAGAACCTTCATCAACAAGCCAAAGATCTGGCTGATAAGGCAATTTACTTACGCCTGCTGCCAGGGCAAAAGGCCGGCCGAAGAAGAAGTAGCCTCTGAGAAGCAGCAGGCAAAATGGATAAGGAATGAGATAAAGGAAGGCCTAAAGGACAAGACTGCCGGTAAGTCTCGCCAACCTTCACCAGCCCAACCATCCTCTCAAGCTCAACCAACCTCATCTTCCCAACCTTCTCCTAAAACCAAACGACCACCCTCACATTCACCTGCACCCTCTCCTAAACCAAAACGTAGGAGACTACGTAAAACCTTTGAGGACCAGCCACTTGCAGACATTCCCCGTCTTCTACCGATAAGCGTGAACCCCAATTCGGCTTGCTAAGGAAGAAAAGAGGTCTTCAAGACCAAGTCCTCTACCGCCACACAACCCTCTACCGACGCCCAAACCTCTACCGTTAACCAACCATCTACCGCCACACCAAGCCAACCTATTCCTACTGAGTCATCTACTCAGAGGAATTCACCCCCTCCGGAGGAGTCTATCCCTCAGGAAGAGCCTCATAGACATGAGGAGCCTACCCGAACTCCAACTCCTCCTCCTCCTTCACCATTCAACTACTCTCCTAACCCATCTACCCCTATCTCACCTCAACCTACCCAAACCACTTCATCAACACCATGCCAACCAACCCAACTACCTCCTACCAAGCCAATAGACTGCGTTTCGCCACGCCAAGTTCCTCTTTGTCACATCGCGGTGATCTATCTCCCCAGATCAACCACAACCTCAACCTCACCTTCGCAAACCCAAAAGCCTCTTCTATCCTGCCCCCTCTTTCTGGTTCTCCACCGACCCTTTACCCGAACACTCAATTGTCAGTGAAAATTCTGATACTAACATTGAGTTAGACTCTCCTCCAACCCCTCCCCCTCCACCACAAACCATCTCCTCTTCCACCAACACCATTCCAACCCAAGACTCTTCCTCTTCCGACTCCATCACTCCACCTCTCCAACATCCCTTCCGGCCAGTGTCTCCTGAAGCCACTTCCTCTGCCGGTACCGCTCATATTCGCATTGGCCAGGAACCATCTTCCTCTCAGCCGGCCAATGCTGAAATTTTGTCAAGGCTGGACGCTATCTATGCACGGCTAGGCGAACTAACAAGCATTACTACCGCTACCGCTGAAATCGCCACTGCCGCGTCCAAAGCCAACGACCGGACTGCTGCTCTTCTACACCAATTTCAGGAAGATGTAGGACTCGTTTTGGACAGATGAGACACGAGTTCACAGACGTCAAAATCAACGTTGAAGCTCAACGCGACGAATGTGTCCGGATTTGCTCATCCCTCTTCTACTAGTTGTTCCATGCCATCACACTGCATCTCGGCAACGGTCGCCCTCCTATCCTCGAGCTCAACAACTTAGCTCGCGACTCTGCTTACAGCATCATGAATGCTCGCCGTGATCGTGATCTGGCCATCACGGAGAAGAAACAAATGAGATCTATCAACCGAATGCTGATGGAAGAGAACAGTCGTCTTCGTGAAGAACTCGACTACCGCTCTCGTTCCACCAGACCTCCCACAGATGCCGATGACGAATATGTCCAAAAAACTGAAGAGCTAGAGTGACAGAGAAGGGAGAAAGAAGCAGCAGACAAAGGCAAAGGGAAAAGACCTTGGTAAATTTGTATTTTTTCTTCCCTTTACCTTTATATCTATCTTATTTTTGAAAACTCTGTAAAAATTAAACTTCTCGTTTATAATACAGAAGATTTATTGCCTTTTCAAAAATTGTCTATTGTTTAAATTCTTGTTCTTTCCCTTACAGTATTTGCTTATAATTTAAACACTCAGTTTAAATTTATTTGAACTGTTTTGCTACTAATCTGTGTGCTGTTCCAGGATTTCCGTACTTTTTGTGCACATAGAATAGTCTTTACACTTGAGATGCTCTACTATTTGATAGAGGCATGTCTTCTGTTATAAAATGAATAAATCTCTTAGACATGCTATTATCTATCACATAGTCGGCTATAGATCTCATTTGTAGTAATGATGACCAGATATAAATAGGAGGAGATTGTTAATACTTATTGTATTTAGATTTATATCTGCTCATACATTACACTAGTTTTATACATCAGTGTCTAATTGGGATGTGTATCGATTAGCGTGGCAACTGTGTATAGAACTTTGCCAAGTATAGCTTTTATAGGACTTCAACAGGTTCAACGGAAGACACCTTTAAAACTTCACCGGAAGACTTGCTTCTACATACAAACGGCAGACCTTGTGTACACTCGGTCAACCATGACGTGTCCAGTCAAGCAATTCGTGATGGATCAATTTAAATTTATCCTTATCAGTTTGAATTTAAATTGAGACATTCCCTGACATCTCGCACCGAAAGCAAATTTTCCGAAAGCAGAAGACTTTTCACGGCTGAACAAGGAAAGCATGAAAGCAGACTGTCACCTACTGTCTGCAACAACTCTCACAGATCTGACATCCAGATTGCCCAACTTTCAGAAGATCTCTGTACTCATTCCCTGCTCGATATCTATGAAGACGAATTTCTTGATTGACAGCCCCATACATTTAATGCATTCAACCTAATAGAGCTGTTAAGTCTTCGTCTTCTCCAACGGATCTCAAGAATGCTCATGCTATAAATACTGCCATTAAAGACTGAACAAGTGAGTGCTTGACATCTGACAAATTGCTCTGAAATTCTACAACAACTCTAAGTCTTATTACTCAGTGCATTCAAGAGATCCTCAACAGATCCAGAATTCCTCGTCAACAACAAGAAGTTGTGCATCAACACTTATTGTTTTACTTCTTGTTGTTTTCATTCAATAGCTATTCTTCTGCACGAATTAAATATCCTGTTTACACAGATATTTAATTCCTTAACCCCAAACACAAGTCAATATTTTGTACACGATCCATTGGGAACATTCCTTGTAATAGATCTAGTGGAAAACATATTGCACTATTTAAATCCAAGGTTGACTGCCTTGGTGGTGGACGTAGCACTCTTTACAGTGTGAACCATCCCAAAATACTTGTGTTAATTCCTTTACTGTTTGATTGTTTATTAAACTTCTTATAATTGTATTTACCTTACCCTTTACAATAAACTTAAGTAACCTGTTAAGGTCTACCGGTAGTCCTTATCGGCAGACTTGAAACAGCTTCATTGAAAGACTTCCGCTACTTCAATCTTTTCAATAGATTGAAAGTACACTTCAAAGAACTTACTTAAAAGTTTTTAAGTGTTTAATAAGCTATTCAACCCCCCCCCCCTTCTAGCTTATTATTGTGCCCGTTGGGACCCACAGCTGCCACTACCCTCTTCCATGACATGATACACAAAGAAGTTGAAGTATACGTGGACGACATGATTGTGCATTCTGATGATGAAGATGGTGCCCATATCAGAGACCTCCGAAAAATCTTCGAAAGGTTAAGAAAGCACCAATGAAGCTCAACCCGGCCAAATGCACATTTGGGGTTTCCAAGGGCAAGGTCCTTGGATTCATGGTGACCAAGCAAGGGATCGAAATAGAGCCTACCAAAGTCAAAGCCATCATAAGCATGTCGTAGCCAAAAACTCCAACAAATGTCAAGGGCTTCTTGGATCGATTGCAATATATCAACCGTTTCATCAGACAGCTGACCTCCATGTGCGAGCCCCTATTCATGCTCCTAAAGAAAGACACTAACCGAGTATGGGACGAAAAATGCCAGCTAGCCTTCGAAAAAGTCAAAAAATACCTAGCCAACCCACCAGTGCTAGCTCCTCCCCATACACATAAACCTCTCCTCCTATACTTAACCGTCACGCATTACGCAGCAGGGGCTATGCTCGCCCAGGAAAAGGAAAACTCCTACATCGAAAATGCCATTTACCTCATAAGTAGGAAGTTACAAGGAAGCGAGCTCAATTACTTAGCCTTAGAGAAAAGCTGCACGGGTCTAGTCTGGGCAACTTAAAGGCTCAAAACTTACTTGTAAGCTCGATCCATCAAACTCATCTCTAGGATGGATCCTATAAAATATATCTTCGGCAAGCCATCCCTTTCCAGCGGAGTAGCTAAATGGTCGTTTCTGCTCAATAAATACGACATCACATACGTTACACTCAAATCCATCAAAGGTAGCGAATGCACCATTTAGCCGATCTACCTCTGTAGCGTAAGATGCATCCGAGCCCGCTTTCCACGATGGTGTCTTAGAAATCACCGATCATGACACCAAATGGCAAATGTTCTTTGATGGAACAGCCAACAAAAGAGGTTTCGGCATAGGAATCCTACTAATCGATCCAGCAAACTCCCACACTTCGCTAGCCATAAGATTGGAGTTTGAATGCTCAAACAACACTGCTGAGTATGAGGCTTGTATTGCCGATCTAGAAGAGGCTCTCTAAAAAGGAGCCAAAGACTTGGAAGTCTACGGTGACTCTACTTTGATAATAAATCAGGTTGAAGGGAAATGGAAAACCCAGATCCCCCTAGCCTATATCATGCCGCATCGACAAATTCTAGCAAAAGAATTTGATAATATCTCGTTCCATTATCTACCGCAAGATAGAAATCAATTCGCTGATGTCTTGGCTACTCTAGCCTCGTTGGTCCAAATACCCACAAAAATCAACGTCCAACCATTTATAGTTGGGAAAAAGATCACTCCTGCCTATTGCTTCAGGATCGATGCCACTCCTGAAAATGATAATGAACCTTGGTATTTAGACATTATGAATCTGCTTCAGAAATGGGTCTATCCACCCAACATAGATAAAAGAGGAAAAATCTCCCTACGGAGATGGGCATCACAATTTGTGATTAGCAGAGGCAATCTATACAAAAGGCATTACCAAGGTCTAAACCTGTTATGCATCAATCAGGCTAAAGCTGAGCAAATCATGAATCAGCTGCATGGTGGTACTTGTGGGCCACACATGAACGGGCATATGCTGTCAAAGAAAATCATCCGACAAGGATACTATTGGAGTACGCTAGAAATCGATTGCATTCAGTGGGTGCGTCACTGCGAAAAATGTTAGTGCTTCGCAAATCTACAACACGTTCCCCCACGTATACTATACAACTCCACAGCCCCTTGGCCCTTCTCAACGTGTGGAATTGACGTCATACGTCAAATTCACCCAAAAGGATCAAACGGCCACGAATACGTCTTGGTAGTTGTTGACTACTTCACAAAGTGGGTAATAGCCTCTTCCTACAAAATACTGAATGTCAGAAAGGTGTCCGACTTCATCAGAACCATCATTATATACAGATACGGGGTACCTTTCGAGATCATTTCCGACAACGGCACACACTTTGAAGGGGAAGCGAATCGACTACTCAATGAATTCAAAATCCAAAGGTACAAGTCTTCCCCATACCAACCACAAGCAAATGGTGTCGTTGAAGCAACCAATAAAACACTAGAAAATATCATCAAAAAAATGGATGATACAGGAAGAGACTGGCTAGAGAAATTCCTACTAGCCCTCTGGGGCTATTGTACTTCAGTCCGCACACCCACTGGGGTTACCCCCTATTCTCTAGCTTATGACATGGAGGTTGTGTTGCCCATTGAAATAGAGATCCCATCATTAAGAGTTATTATGGAATCAGACATAGCTGAGATCGACTGGGTCAAACAACGCCACGAAGAACTAGCCCTGTTAGACGAACGACGGCTGCTAGCCCTGGAACATACTCGGGCATATAAAAAAGGCAAAACATACAAATTGGCCACCCAACTTTGGACCTTATTGCAATTCGGCCACCGAAACTTTGGTTCATCTATTTTGGCCACCCTACTTTTGTTATGTTGCAAGCGTGCCCATTTTTTGGATGACGTTAGTCCAGGACGTTAATTTTTTGTTAATTTCCTATTTTGCCCCTGTAAATACTAAAAGTTTGTGTGGTTTTAGAAACTCAAAGGGATCCAATAGAAAAAAAAAATTATGGTACAGATCTGGGTTATCTTCAAATCAGGCCAAACTCAACAACAAATACTACCCAAACCCACCATCACCAAACGGCAAAGTTTTCTCTCTCACGCTCAGTCGGCCTCACTCATCTTCTCCCTCAGTTCTGGCCGAATCTTCTCCAGCTGCCGGCCCAGCAACAAGCTCTAGCAAAGCCGCCGTCCTCCTCTGATCTCCTTCAGATCCGGCCAAACCTAGCAGCGTCCTTCTCCATTGATGAAGACCTCCTTTCCCTGCCGCCATCTTCATCGTCATCGTCGGGCTTCACCAAGAGAGCTCGCTTCAGATCTTCATCGTCATCACCCTTCACAATCTCCCTTGCTCCCTCCTTAAAAAAAACTCCCTCTCTTTCCCGCACACACTGAAATCACACAGACATCTCTCTCTCCCTCTCTAAAATCTTATGGGTTTTCTCCCTCTTCTGCTTCCTGGGTCTCTCCGATTTCCTTGAATCTAACCCGCAATTCTACCACAATCCAACCAGAATGTCTGAGAACCCACCACTATTCGTCGTCCTAACCCGGAATTCCTCCCCGTGGTGAAATTCAAAGACCTCCCTACTTACCTGGCCGAAGACCCAGAGAGGCAGGGTTTGCACGAGTTTGAAATGAGGAGGAGATCTCCCTTTTCTTTCTAACAAAATATAAATCGCTGTATTTAAATCCAAGCATCACTACAACACAAATTACGAACCCGCTGAGCAAAGAACAAGGATAGATCACCGGTTTCATTCGCTTAATTATGTAGTAATTGTGGCGTAAAGGCTCCAATACCCATTTTTGATTCCAATCGCAAGTACACTCGCCAAAGATGATATACACGTTAAAAGTAGGAACAATACTACTATGATCATCAAAGTAAAACCACCCATGAATTTTTTTGGACAAATAAAGACGATTTTGAACCCGGTATAGAAGATTGAGGCAAAGGGGGAGGTGAAACATATGGAAATCAGGGATATAATGGAAGCGAGGGGGAAGAAGGAGGAGGAAAGTGATTTGATGGTAGCAATTAGAGTGAGGGGTCTACCGTCTGGACCGTTGGATGGATCATGATGATCAGAGTACTTGCCCCCTTTATAGTATTTACAAGGGCAAAATAGGAAATTGACAAAAAATTAACGTCCTGAACTAACGTCATCCAAAAAATGGGCACGCTTGCAACATAACAAAAGTAGGGTGGCCAAAATAGATGAACCAAAGTTTCGGTGGCCGAATTGCAATAAGGTCCAAAGTTGGGTGGCCCATTTGTGTGTTTTGCCTATAAAAAAAGAATAGTTCGGGCATTCAACAAAAAATTCAAAGGCCGTGATATCCAAGTCAGAGATCTGGTACTTCGCGAAAAACCCCCTAGTTATGTAGACACTAGGGGAAATGGAAGTCTCCTTGGATGGGACCCTACATCGTCAAACAGATCCGGTCAGGAGGTGCGGTACTCCTCACCAACCAAGATGGGGAAGACCACGTTCAACCCTTCAACCTCGACAAGCTCAAGAGGTACTATGCATGAATCAAAATTATCTGGCAATTGCATCCCTCTCCTGCTCGCTAGATTGAAAACCCGAAAGGGCAGTCTAGGCAAAAGTTAGAGCCAAGGAAAAAAATAGGAGAAAGAGAGAGGGAGGGTAGTCTCCGACATTCAATCCCCAGCATTTGATCTCCAACCGGCAAAAGTCTCCAACATATCCAGGGAATGTGGTCTTGACTAACCAAAAGAGAAAAACCACAATAAGGCTCATATAATAAAAACATCAAAATATAATAAGGTCCATAAGGTGCAATTTAGGAATAGGTGTCTAAGACATATAGATTAACATTTCTTCATGTACAGTTACCTATATACATACTGCCTATGTCTCCTATTCCCCCCCAACTATCCCCTCTTTTTATACAGCTCCACCTCAAAATTGTCTATCAACGTCTGCGACGTCCTAGCCGCGACCAGATACTTCTGCGAGGTGCAGAAGAGGCCCCAGTCTCACTAGCATGAGAGCCTCCAGAAGTGTCCTCCTCGTCATCCGCATCGCCACTATCCTGGATAACGGGACGACTTGGCCCGGCGCCATCACCTCTATGAGCAGTGCTTCTTTTGCTAGCCTAAGTTGGACCAGCTTCATCCGCCTGCCGGGGATTGCTCCGCCGACTTGCGTTGCTCAATCTTGTAGGCACGTTACTGGGTCCCGCCTCGTTAGGATCATGTGCCATCTGGGCACCAAAGTCGTGTACTCCGAAATTCCTCCTGTAAAGCCTGAGGAACCACCAGCCCTAAGCTTTCCAGATCCTCGCTAATCTCCATCAACCGGGCATCTATGCCAATGGTTACCCGTCTCGAGAGGATCCGCCTCAACACATGCCTAATGACACGGGAGTGACCCTCAGCACCCACGACAGATACTCATAGGACAAAAGCATATGTTCAGAAAAGGCATAAGCTGAGGCCCGCGGGGGAAAGTCGAGCTCCCACATATCCCGAATGAGCTCGTCCACATCTATATCCATCCGCAACTCTTCAATCAGAGGACGGTTCACGTCCGGGAGAATCTGTTTTGCCAAACTGACGAAAGACTTGATACGCCAGATAAAAAGTGGCCTGTTCGAGACTAGGCAGAACGACCTGGGCATAAGCCTCGGTAAACAGGAAAAAGTTGCGGATCCGCAAGTGGCTGACCACCCAGATGATCTCCATAGAGCCAATATGAAGAAATTACTCTATCCAGTCAATCTATGTAGGCATATCATGGCGATAATGGCCGCGAGAGCCATAGCACCCGGGATTATACACTCCTCCCACAATCTCCGGGGTCATCACCCAATTAAAGTGCTCCTCCAGCCACATATGAATCAAAAGGGGGCTGCCAGAAGGAAACACTTCATCGCAAGACGAAAATGCATCCAGGTCAAACAGAGTCTCGGCCAAAATAATCAAGATAATATTTACCCGGTGATCCCGAGCTTACAGCACCAGGTTGACAACCTGCACATCGATGAATCTGGGTTGGCCCACCAGGAGGTACCTTCCCATAACACAGAGAAAGAGGGCAGCCATCTGATGCCGTAAGTAGACTGGATCTTCCCTATATTCAGTATAGGCAGGTGGAAGAACAGTCAAATTAAAATTAAATCCATTATAAAAACCCGGAGTAGCGGCACTGGTCGAGCCAAATAATTCTCGTATTGCCATAAAAGGGCGCCTCCGCGTAGAGGGCACGGTAATAGGCCCAACTATCGGAATCCCCACTATAGCACAAAACTCCTCAAAAGTGAGATACATTTCGTTCAGGTAGAAATTGAAAATATGACTCTGCATTAACCAGAACCTGGACGCTGCCCTCAGCATATCCCAATTTATATGTAGGGCCCGCTATGATAGGAGGCATTGACAGCCATAAATATGATCAAACTACTCTCGCTCATCTTCTCGTCAGGAAAGAATCCAGAAGTCCATAGATTTCCATATCCAATGCGGTGTGGCTAGGTGCAACCATTTCTGGAAGAAGGCAAAAAAATTTATATCTGACTGAAGAAAAGAGAGACAGAACAGAGAGGGAACTCAGAATTGATTATAGCTTGAGAGAAGAAAGAGAGGCAGATGATATAAAATGAATGATGCCTCGAGTCTCTTTTATACTGAAAACTAAGGAAACAGCTGAATGTTGAGCACAATGCATAAATAGTGGTTGAAACATGAAAGCACAGGAGAAGGCCTGGGCGCTGCCCATGGCCATTCTGGGAGCTGCGCCCTATTTCTCTATGGGCGGCGCCAGTGGGTCCCCCATTTTTCTCCTGAAACTGTCTGGTATCCCCGTTTCTGACTCCGACTGCTCCATCGTTGACCATGTTCGTTCATAAGGAAGAAAAGAAAGGACCAAAGCTATATACTAGCCTTCGCCTACCAAAGAAAAAAGATCAGACACAGGAAGAGGCGGCTGCCTCTTCTTCCCCACAGAATGCTAGATATCCCCATTTTAAATCCGAAGGTGTATCCCTTCGAACCTCTGTCTTTAAACTGCAGTGTATCATTACCTTAGATAATGATTTAGATTTCTTTTATTCTTAGAATAATTGAGTCTTCATATTGATATTATGCATCGTAGAATAAAATAAATTACATTGAATTTAGAAATATATCTAGAGTCTGGTACAACAAAAATAATAAAGTGCAGGTAAAACAAAAGCTAATGGCCACGTGAAGATTTGCTCTTGCCTAAGTCTCCACCCATAACCCGAGGACCAGTCCCACCAATCCTGTACTCCCGTCCTCTCGCTCAAGCACGACTCGACCCACCGGTATCATCATCATCATCCTCACCTCGGCGCCTAGTTTGACTGACAGCATTGTTTCCTCGGCAAGTGAACTCAGCCAGCAGCCGCTGGTATAATTTGGTGACGCTGAGAAAACCCCTCACCACCTTCCTGTACGAAGAAGCATCAACCCGGGAAAGAAGGTGTAAAACAAAAAAAAAAATAAATATATATATACATGTCAGCCTCAAAAGGAAAAAATGACACAAATATAAAAAGGCAGAGAAATATACCACGCGAGTCCTCTCAGGAATCTGGTATCGCTCGGGAACCTCGATATCGGGCAAAACGTCCTCCACGAGTCTTCCATCATGATGATACTGGAAGGTGGAGAAGTCTTCGGCAGGCACAAAAGGGTCCGACTGCGCATCAAGAACCAAACGGGAAGGCCTCGGCCTGTTAGAAACATCTGATGCACGCCTAACCGCTGCAGGAGCTGGATGGAGCACCGTCCTAAAAAATTCCTAGTAAAACATGATGGGATAATCCTCACGAGGAATAACATGCCTGGACAGATACTGATACCAGTTTGGCTAGAAACTCGGTACAATCACCCAAATTGGTGGGGCAGGTGGTGTCACTGGAGGCACCAGATACAGGAAATTGTGGCGATTAACCTGCTCGCCCATATACAAGGAGTCGACCATAATCGACACCATCAAGATCCGACGGCTGCTCATCTCCAAATAAACCAAATATGGCCCAGCCAGACCCCTCTAGGGAAATAAATGAACAGTGCCCGAGCTCGAGCTCGCAATCCGATCCCGAATCATCACTTCGGCCAGGCAACGATCATCTTGATCCTTCTCTACCCGATTAGCATTCACGAACTCAGTCAAAAATGGTGGCTCGTGAATATGACTGTGCAATGGGCCAGGCGAAAAAGTAAACACAGAGTAGGCCCAGACCAGCGAAAAAGAGAAAAAGAGAGAAAGTCAGCCAGAAAAAATATATATGAAAGAAAATATAAATACTGGCAAAAATATCAAAAGCGGAAAAAAAAAGGAAAAAGAGATACCTCCAAAGCAGGAGCAAAACCGTTAATGACCGGAGAATCATTACGGCTAGCCCGATCCATGGAAGCATACAGCTCGGCTAAGTCCGCCTGCCCCCAATTATACTCGACAACGCGGTCTAAATCCCGAAGGCATCCCAAGACTAAAACCCTTAGAGTGGTGGAAGAATTGGCAAATAGCGACATTCTCATAAAGAAAAATATAAATGCCTGGGCAACACGAGCCACAGCCTCGTCATCATCATTATCAACTTGCCCGACATGTTGTTCCAGCCAACTTTTGACGCTGCCAATACGGATTTCGTCAGCAGTTTTGTACTCTGGCTCGAAGCCTAAAAGAGCCTCGACCACATCATGTTGTTGTCTAAGCATGTAATGTGGCTCTAAAGGCCTGCCAATGTCAGTCATGATGCCTGTGATTGCAGCAAAATCACAGAGGGTCAAAGTTGCCTCGCCCCAGCTAAAATGGAAAGTGTGGGTGGTGTCCCACCAATAATCCCGCAGGACCTTGAACATAGGAATGTAGCTGTGGAAAGGGCGAAAAGCTCACAAAAATACTCTGAGACCAGTATACTCCACCAAAAGCTTTGCTCTCAAAGGCATTGCGTTATAAATAACGGCGACCTTGTCACAGCTGGCTCGAACTCTAGTAAGAGCCCTACGTGCCTGAAAGGAAAGAAAATGCAGCATCTCAAAATCAGAAAATAAGGAGAGGTAAAATTCTTATCCTTTTTATTAAATCCCTCATGCATGTCATAATGCTATGTCATTCTTACTATGCATATCAAAAAAATAATAATAACAGAAAGAAAATAAAAAAATGCCATGCCTCAGTTACATATTTATGTTGCATTTTTCCATACAATAAATAATAACATGTTGCATATTATTTAAATTACATTTTGCATATTAGAAAGAAAAAAATATATCGCATCATATGTACATACCCATAATATATAAAAAAAAAAAGGAAAAAAATGTGTTACAATAAATGCCACATTTTGCATATGTCCTAAAAAGCATATCTGTTGCATTTTTTTTCATACAATATATATATGCAGTACATGCATATGTCCGAATATATATATCTGAAAAGAAAAAAAATGCACCATGTATCTTAATAATATATCGAATGAGCACGCATCATAAAAATATTTCTAGCCCAAACATGCATTATATAGTCAAAATATATCAGTTACATGAAATATGCATCGCATAATCAAATAGTGTCAATTGCTCAAGTATGCATCGCAAAATTAAATGACACGAATTTCATATTTTTGTTATATATAATTGCCAAATTGCATCATTCTAGCATATAAATTGCAAGCTTAAACATCAAAATCAAGAGTAGGTATACTCCAAAAGCCCAAAACAACAAGAAATCCAACAGATCAGAAAAATCAACCAAATGGGTTTGCAAAAAAAAGAAACTTACAGTGGGGTTTTGAAGATTAGAAACATGAGTGTGACGATCTCGAAGGATGTTGCCCCAATCATCCTTTGAATACCAATACTTGATGTTAATTTCGGGTTAAAGGAGGAAGTTCCCGGCGTTCCTCGCCCGATTCCGAATGCATCGGTGCCTTTCCCTTCCTGGATCTTGAGGAAGAAGCCATCTGTCAAGCAAAACAATCGATTTGGTGAAAAAAAAATTGAGAAAAGGTGGAGAAATGAAAGAGAAATGAGTGTCGGCAGCAACAATGGCGAAGAAATGCCAAAGAAAGAAATGAAAGAAATGGTGAAGTGAGCTACTGCTTACTCTCTGCGAATTATGAAGAAGAAAAATGGAAAATTTCACTTTCCCCCTTCCAAAGTTCAAGCTCAAGACTTCAAACTCGTGTTGCTCAAACCAGAAATGGCCCTCTTGAAGTCCTAACGGAAAGTTAACAAAGGTAACTGCTGTTAACAAATGTTAACGGCCATCCATCAAAAATCAAAAGAAAAATCATATCCCCAGCAGGATACCCGCAACCAAAAGAAAAAAAAAGGAAAGAAAAGAAAAAGGATAAAAGTATATGCATTTTACTTTACCTGTTGCATGTATTTTATATCATTTAATGCTATTATATCTGTTGGATCCTTTCCAAAACGGGTGCAAACCCCGGGTCTTGGAAATGATCGGTTTCATTCCATGCTATTATAATGTTGAATACTTTCCACAACGGGTGCAAAGCCCGGGTCTTGGAAATGATCGGTCCTATCCTATTCCATCTGATGTTGTTGGATCTTTTCCACAACGGGTGCAAACTCCGGGTCTTGGAAATGATCAGTCCCATCCTATTCCATCTGTTGTTGTTGGATCTTTTCCACAACGGGTGCAAACCCCTGGTCTTGGAAACGATCAGCCCTATATGAATCTGTGTTGGATCTCTTCCACAACGGGTGCAAACCCCGGGTCTTGGAAATGATCAGTCCCATCCTATTCCATTTGTTGTTGTTCGATCTTTTCCACAATGGGTGCAGACCCCGGGTCTTGGAGACGATCAGCCCCATATGAATCTGTGTTGGATCTCTTCCACAACGGGTACAAACCCCGGGTCTTGGAAATGATCAGTCTCATCCTATTCCATTTGTTGTTGTTGAATCTTTTCCACAATGGGTGCAAACCCCGGGTCTTGGAAACGATCAGCCCCATATGAATCTCTATTGGATCTCTTCCACAATGGGTGCAAACCCCGGGTCTTGGAAATAATCAGTCCCATCTATTACCGTTGGATCTTTTCCATAACGGGTGCAAACCCCGGGTCTTGGAAACGATCAGTCTCATATGAATCTCTGTTGGATCTTTTCCACAATGGGTGCAAACCCAGGGTCTTGGAAACGATCGGGTTTCATGATATACCACACAGTGCTTGTTGTTTGTTTGCATGAGGCCGAACTACGTTTGGTCTGATTCCTGAGAAAGGGATATATAGGCAGTCTATTTCGGTAGGTGCGACCATCAGAGCATTTAAATTGAATATCTGCTTAAAAACTACGATAACCTGCTATAACTGACTAAATATGTTTAGGGTATGTGAGATTTGAACTGCACCCTAAACTGTCGCATCTATAAACTGCCGCATATTGCATCTCTCCCCATTATAATTTCCACGAAATTTGGGATTCTATTTCTTATCAACGATGTTTGTTTACTTGGTAAGTTTCGCTTACTCAGAACTCCATCGCTGAGGGCTCAGAGACACCCCAATTTCGTACCCCTGGTATGTAACATGACATGAAATATCAAGATTTGTTAAAAAACTAACATATGTCAAGTTACAGGGTTAAAAATGCAAAAGAAAATGCAGGATGCATAAACAGTGAAATGCAGGGGGCCTAAATGCCAAAAAGAAGATCCAAAAAGCCCCTTGGCGCCGCCTATGGACCATCCAGGCGCCGTGCCAGCCTCCTCCATGGGTGGCGCCCAATAATGCTCTATGTACTGTAGTAGTTTGCCTTAAGTGTAAATCTCTCAGCGCGCAGTACAAGCCGATGAAGCACTGAATGATAAAACTTAACCGCGAAGGAAGCCTCACTCTCACCTATAAATAGAGGTGACTGGCTTCAGAAATTCACACAGTTAAAAACACACACCGTTAGCAATTCATTACGCAATGAGTTCTCTAGAGCGTTGTGAGATTTCCTCTCCAAGCCCCGAAGCTCCGCCAAATCTCCCCCAAACACAAAACCAACCGGTCAAAGTGAAACCTAGTTACCCTGCTAGGATTCCACCCTACTTTTCAAATCAAAAATCCAAAAGAGCGCTTGCCTCGAACTCTTTCAAATGCCAAATCAGAAAAACAAAAGCCTGGCCTCGAGCGCTTGCTCGCCTGAAGCAAACAACAAAAAAAAGCCAAAGCAAAAAAACAGCTGCTCCGCCTCTCAAGCAAACAAAGAACAAGAACCCTCGAGGCCAAAGCAACTTTCGACGTAACGAGCGCACTATAAATCTCGCAACAAAGAAACAACAAAGAAGTTGGTAAGACTACCTCTCCCGAGCCCCCAGCGACGTAAGGTAGCGCACCTATTTAAAGTTACAAGTATTTATTAAAAAAGTAAAGCCCCACGCTATTCAAAAGGTAGACAGGCCCTATTTAAAGTTGTATTTATTAAAAAAGTGCTATTTAGACAGGCCCAATGTAAAAAAAAAGCAGTTATGATGCCCGAAATTCTATAGAAAATAGCACTAAAAAGAGCCATTATTATGGCGAAATATTTATAAATGTACTCGTAACTCCCGAAAGGAGACTGTTGCAAGTTTGTAATAATATATGTAAAGATATATATGTTTAAATGCTTTATTTCATCTGTTAAATAAATATAAAAAATCATATTTTAGCCAAAAAAAAACTATTTTGAGACCGAAAGGGCGAGTTGGGTGCCTAACCCCTTCCCACCTCGTAACTTAGCCTCCGAACGCTTTACAAATCTGGTTACATTTGGTTTTTCTTTGTTTTTCCTTAAAATAAAGATGGCGACTCTGTTTTAACATTTTGAGTCCACAATGAGGCTGGGTGTATTCTACGCGCCTTAGAACGTTTTGATTGTGTCTTCCTTTTAAGGGAAGACAAGACATCGAAAACCGAGGCACTCACAAAAGCATACCGGGGTTAACCAACAACTATAACAATTATAATAATGAAAAGCCCCAAAGCTACTGCGTGCCCGGGAGACAACTGAAATAAATACTAAAACCACGAACAACGGCACGACACAACACGTCGGCCCAAGAAAGAACCAATACAAATACCCAAGTATTCTATTCGACCGTAAAGTCTAAATAACTTTACAAGATATCGATCTCACAAGAATAGTAAAGTACAATATACAAATGACGATGCTAAAAAGAAATAGGACTCCACAAGCTACTACTCAGGGAAGTCGGTTGCTACTAGCACGAACTATACGATCTAATCTTGATCTATCGATCAGCTGTACTCTGCTACAGTCATGGTCTACTCGGCCTCAACTCGGCTAACAGATTACTACAACTAGAAAACAAATAATGGGATGAGTCATAATGACCCAATACGCTACTACAAGAGATATGTAACATATAATTATGCAACATAAAAATAATCATGGTGTTGTTTTACAAATGACAGAAAACCCATGAAGAGGCATCGTATTGTTTAGATACTCCAAAAGATAACAATTTCTTCTTACTTACTAAACCGTCCAAATGAACTAGGGTGCAATTCCCTATCCAAACACAAATCAAATGAATTGGAAGGTAGTTCCCATGAAAATACGCAAGTATGCATAACTATATATATACACATCAATACATTCGTAGAATTATCAAGTAGAAGTATGTATATCTACATATATACATATCAAGCCGTTCATAGTATCATCATGTATAAGTGTGTATACCTACAGATATACACACCAAGTATTTCAATAATGCACAATCAGGATAAACACGGTCAATTAGATCTCATGTTCAACTATCACTTTGTTATCACATAAGTGCCCATAGTAAGCCACATAAGGGTTTAAGAAGGTACCGAAGTATGTGTTGTTGTGGTTGCTCCTGCCATCACAATCGTTAATCATGAACGTGTGCCGAATGCACATGATTGATACATCGACTTACACTAACTAGAGATGATAAACAACCAGACCTTAGTGGTTTTGAGTTTTGAGCCAGTTCTAGGGGGTCACGCGATGACGAACCGCAAGAATTGTAAAGCTAGCCTTTGTGATTATTTGCATGAACTAGTTATTTAGCTCGTGCTCCGCACGGGTACAATGTAGGATATATATATATTTTTTTTTATAATAGTAATAAAACTTTTGGACATTATAATTAGATTGTTAATCTCTTTCATGTTTATAATATTTTTTTCTATTGGTACTAATATTAAATAATTTTTTTACCTAAATACTTTTTAAATTAACATAAGTTTCTAACTAACGTGAGATACATATTTTGTATTAGTAATAATAGTAATTTTTTTTTATCTAAAGACTTCTAAAATTAACATCTAAATTGATAATAATATTAGAAGTCCTTTTGTTAAAAACTTTTAAAATCATAATTCATTTTTAAACAATGTGTGATACTTATTTTCTGTTTTTATTGGTAATAAAAGTTTAAGTCTTTTATCTAAAGTACTTTAAAACCAACACCACATTCTAACCATGTGATATACATATTTTCTATTAGTAATAATAGTAGTAGATAAAAGACTTTTTAACCAACATCCATTTCTAAACAATGTGGATACATATTTTCTATTGGTAACAACATAAATATGCATTTATCTAATGACTTTTATAACCAATACTCATTTCTAAATAATGTGAGATACATTTCTTTGTAACCAATGTTAGAAACATCATCTAAATTTTTTAAAACCAATATCACTTTTCTAATCAATGTGAAATACTTCTCTTCTATTGTTAATAATGGTAGACTTTTAGACATTTTGAACCCAAAATATTTACTGCAACTATTATGACTTTTATACCATCTGTCCTAAGAGACGTCCACAAACAAAGATTCGAATGGATTCTCAATGTCAAAGTTGCAAAGAAATAGTTAGTCCCAGTTGAAATGAACAATGAAGTTGTTGACATAGTCTAACTATAAAGTTATATATTTTTATAAGCATGAAGAATGGTTAAATAAAAAATATTAAGAAATGTAGCAGATAAATTCATCAGTTATAAATTCAAATCTCAAAATTTGAGCTATGTATTCTTTTCAAAATAACCTTAAGAAGTATATTTAAAATTTTTGAATATAACAAATCTCTAACAGTAAAATAAAATATTTATCATTAAACAATGTTTTTACAAAATATTTGACTTTATTTTAAATATTGAAGTCTCAAATTATTAGATTTGTATTTTTTAAAAAAAAAACTTTAAAAGTTGTACAAGGAAATAGAAGGTAAAACAAAATGATATATGTTCAATTTTCAGCTCAATGAAAAATTAAAAGAAGGCCAAAATACGAAAAACACTCTGATATTTCCACCAAATCCCAAAACGGTACCCAACTTAAGGTTTGTGCCATACGCATGCCTGACATTACAAATTGTCCCATATTGCATCCTAGCCCTAACGGGCGTTAGAAAACTAACAGAAAGTTAGCATGTGCATCTCACATGTAGGGGTAATTTCGTCATCTCACATGTAGGGGTAATTTCGTCATCTCACATGCAGTAGCTAGCAACCGCCCATCATTAGTAAGAGTAAAACAGGCAATCCTCGAATCATGAGCCGTTATAAACTTGGTCCTCTTTGTTGCATAATGTTCCACCCTAATCTGCCCCTTCTACAACCCCGGACACACCAACACCATGGACCCCCAAACATGAGATACCTCACAAAGCCCCTTAGGATTTGCAATCGTCTCAATCAACAATTTCAAGTCAGCGAAATTACATACGAATATCTTTTGCAACAGAATGATGACAATTCGGTCTCGTCTGAGGCGGACAAATTTGACTTCAGACCGGAAGGAGAGCTCACCGATGCATCGATTCTGGTGGTCGTCCCAAATCATAACCTTATTTAACGAGTATTGAGGCTCAGGACCGCCACCAACTACGGCTAGAATTTTGTAGCGAAGCATCCGACTCCAATACCGCCGCCGTAATCGAAGTCACGACGGAAAATCTTAAGGGGTCGCAGCTTGAAGATACGGAAACCGCTGAAGCAACCGAAATCCGATTGAAAGAGAGGTGGAGGAGGGTGGAGGACGGGAGAGGAAGGAGAGTGAGTGGTAGGCCTGGGGCTCAGCCGGAATTAAGTATTGAAAGGTGTAGAGGAGGTTTCGTCGAAGGAGAGATCGAAAGGAGGGGGGTCGTCGAAAGAAGGGTGTAATCGAGAGGGGGAATCGGTAAAATTAGTAGGGGAATCGAGGGCACCGAAGGGAGAGGAATGGTCGTCGTCGTCTTGGGCCATGAAGGAGTTGGAATTAGGGTTTGGGGTTGGATTATCTGACCGAGAAGGAGGAGGAGGTGTAGAGGCGTGACTGTGGTTGTTGTCATGGATTTCTTTGGAATAAGGTTTTATCAATTTGGGGATGGAAACGGAATGATCGACTCGTTCTAACATGTGCCCTAATTTTATCCCGCGGCATCCCGCAACACCCCGTAATTTTTTGATGAAAATGACGAATTACCCTCGCATGTGAGATGCACATGCTAACTTCGTTAGTTTTATAACATCTGGCTAGGGTGCAATATGGGACAATTTGTAATGTCAGGCATGCGTATGGAACAAACCTTAGGTTGGGTACCGTTTTGGGATTTGGTGGAAACTTCAGGGTGTTTTTCGTATTTTGGCCTTAAAAGAATTTGAATAATCTGGAGAGATTGCTACGATTTCTTATCGAATGTTAGGTGAATGAAATTTTGAAGTGAAATAATACATGTCAAATGAAGGATTCTAAATGAAGGGTTGTAACTGAAGGATTATATTTGTTAGACGACAGATGTTGAATTTGGTTAGATGTTGAAGTCATGTATTGCTTTATTAAAATTAGTTCTCTAGTAAGACCGTCTTACGAGTTTTAATTCGTAAGAGGGAGCCGCACTATCTTACAACGCAACTCACCGACACACAGTGGGTCGGGTCAAGAAGATACATCTTACATAAAATACACATAATATTATTTTTTTTCTAAGTTTTTATTTTATATTAATAGGTTAAAAGGGACAACTTACATGACATGTGGCTTAAGGGTGGATGTGAGATTTTAATGGGCTAGATTTTATATATAGTAGAACTTTTTGTGTTTTTCAATGAGGTGAGTTTTTTTATTTCTCATTTTGGTAAGGAATAATTACGGGCCGGTCTCTTTTTTTCTAAAATGTTAACCACTGAAGTACACTTTTTTTTACTGCAAAAGTACTTTTTTTTTCTTCCTTAAATGTCATCATTCCCACTGAAACAATACTTTTTGAAAACCGAAGCATTACTCTTGGAAGAAGAGTCGGCCGGTTAGGGGGAGAAGAGCTTTCCCTCTCCCTCTGTGTTCCCTCTCCTTGAATCTTAGTCCCTCCTTTAATCAAATCAAGATTTCCTCTCCTTTCTCGCTCTCACCCGACCTAGATTCTAAGGGTGAAGGATTAATTAAGCACCTACGTCTCTTTATTCATTTATCTTTCACAGATTTTGCTTGTGATTGATCTTGCCTGCCTTATCTTTCTTCCTTAAGTTGACTCCAGCTCATACTTTATATTTCATTTCCTAATGAAAGAAGGAATTCTTGATTTTAATCCACTAGTAAGTCTTTCGACCACTCGTCTTTTCTATCTTCCTAAATCCTTCTTCATCCAAGTTCTCCCCTTCTTCATTCGTCAATCGAGAAAGCTGTTTTTTTCGTAGAAATGGTTCTAAAATATACCAGAAAGTAAGTGACCATTGCAATTCTTCCATAACTTAGGAGGCGCGAGATGGGTGCTATCGAAATGGATCATCGCTATTAATACAGAAGAATGTCTTTGACACATTTCGATGCTCGCGTCGTAAGCATCGTAAGTTCCGACGCCGGCATCGTAAGTTTTGATGCCCATCTTTTCCATTGCGATGTCCAGTTTTTCTTTGGGCGGGGCTTATTGCGATGCCCATATTTTCCATTGCGATGCCATCTTTTCTATTGTGATGCCCAGCTTTTATTTGGGCGGGCTTTGTGCATGCGTCTTTATTAAGGGTGTGTTTGTCATTTTTCCCTCAAAAGTGTACTTTACCGATTGAAAAAAATATTTTAGACTTTTTCGGTTAACATTTCTCCAAAAGGTACCGGCCCGGTTATCGCCCAATAAAATAACATTGTGTCTCGATAATTTTGTTGAAGTCTTTTGAAAGAGATGTATTAAAGTTTTTTGAGTTATTTAGTCCATATGAAAATAATAGTATGAATGGAAGATTTTTTTGGTGTTTATTTCTTTAATTTAATAATCTTATATGAATTATGTTGCAGCAAATGTTGCTTCTCAATAGTATAATATTGAAGTTTCTAATCAAAATGTATTGTATCCTACTTCAGTTCTTCCTTTATCGAATATCACGAATGGTAAAATTTATTATATTATTTTTAAAGTAAATTTTATTATTTATTTATTTACATTTAAAGTATACATATTTTTTTCAGTTGCTACACAAATACACAATACAGGGAAAAACAATTTCTATACCTACTCACCTTTCACAAGTTCAAGTATCTCGCACATTGTTGATTCAATAAATCATGGAGAATGTTCAAATCCTATTGTCATTTTGAGCAAGAAAAAACGTTTAAATATATATCTCTCACTTACTCAATGTAAAGTTTTGTTATAAATTTTGGAATACTTCGTTTTATAACATTATCTTGAACATGTACGACTATTACAACTATCACTATCACAAAACAAAATTTAAAGGCCCTTAGGATCAATAACTCTCGACAAAATGACATACAGTTGGCTAGACTAAAAACATGTTTATTCAAAAGAAGTCATACATTAGACAACCTTAACGTTTATATATAGACATTGTGTAAGACACCATTAGCGAAAACTGTCTTATCTAGAATTTGAATGAAATTCTATGATTAGATGATGTCAGTGATATTCTTGGAATCAAAACAGTACCACCATAATGACCCTTCGAAAAAACTCAACATATTTTTTGTTAACATGATCATAAATTGTACAATTTATGGACGCAATGCAAAGTTTTGAGACTTGTAAAAAACATAAGACTTCAAGCTCTTGGCAATGACGAATATAGTCTCGTGTTGAAGGCATTTTCTGAGTGGATTTTAAGTATCGATGATGGTACATGTGATGATAAAAATAATGATGTTGCAACAATGGAAATTTCAATTGATCTTTTAGTTAATGCATCAAATAATTTGATCCAGTAAATTGTTGAAAGTATATATCAGTCATTTTTTGAGTCTTTTATGACGTGTCATATTTGTAAGGACATGGTATAAACTTGTGTTGTTCTCTGCCCCGACTCTTGATGTTTTTGACACCATAAATAAGTACATGGTATCTAAACAATCACTTAGAAGAAAAAACTTATTTGAGTTCAAATTATATGTGCAGGGCAGAGAACAACACAAGTTTGTTTGAATACAATCATTTTACAGAGTTTTTGAATAGTATAAAGTGTTCAACATTGTCTAACCATGAATTAACACTTAAGGTTGTTGAGAAACATTGACCATGCTGCAGAGTTGTGAATGAAACAAGACTAATCCTTACCATGCTTGAGAATCACGTTATTGAAACAAATTTTTTGAATAGAAGCAATGTTAGAGACAAAATGTTTATACCAAGAATGTCATTGTCTCCATCAGATGTAAGGTTGCCTTTCAAGTTTCCAAAAAAAATAATTTCCATTGGTAGTATCGAATGTCGTGACAATTAACAAAAGTCAAGGTCAATCATTTTTGCATGTAGGACTCTTCGTGAAGAAGTCAGTATTCAGTCATGTTTAGTTGTATGTCGCAGATTATAGGGTAACAAACTGTTCTGGCTTTGAGATATTAATACTGATGAAGATGGAAAGTCAACAAATAAAACAACAAATGTTATGTATAAGGAAATTTTTCAAAATCTATAATATTACCAATAAAATGATGTATTTATATTTAAGTAGTTGCCTCAAACATTACTTTTCTTAATTTATTCTTTTGATTTTGATTTACTTATTCATTTTGCTTGAATATTATTTAATTAAAAAATATTTTTGTCCGTGCGTTTAACGCACGGGTGTAAAACTAGTTTTTTGTAATAGTAATATACCTTTTGGACATTATAATTAGATTGTTAATCTCTTTCATGTTTATAATATTTTTTTCTATTGGTACTAATATTAAACAATTTTTTTACCTAAATACTTTTTAAATTAACATAAGTTTCTAACTAACGTGAGATACGTATTTTGTATTAGTAATAATAATAAAAAAATTTGATCTAAAGACTTTTAAAATTAAAATCTAAATTGATAATAATATTAGAAGTCTTTTTGTTAAAAACTTTTAAAATCATAATTCATTTTTAAACAATGTGTGATACTTATTTTCTGTTTTTATTGGTAATAAAAGTTTAAGTCTTTTATCTAAAGTATTTTAAAACTAACACCACATTCTAACCATGTGATATACATATTTTCTATTAGTAATAATAGTAGTAGATAAAAGACATTTTAACCAACATCCATTTCTAAACAATGTTGATACATATTTTCTATTGGTAACAATATAAAAATGCATTTATCTAATGACTTTTATAACCAATACTCATTTCTAAATAATGTGAGATATATTTCTTTGTAACCAATGTTAGAAACATCATCTAATTTTTTTAAAACCAATATCACTTTTCTAATCAATGTGAAATACTTCTCTTCTATTGTTAATAATGGTAGACTTTTAAAATCAACATTACTCTCTAATCAATGTGCAATACATATCCTTATTTGGTAATAATAGTAGAAGTCTTTTATCTTAAAAAATTTATAACCAACATCTCTTCATAAATAATGTGAGATACATCATCTCTATTATATTGATGATAAAAGTAAAAGTTTTTTTATCTAAATATTTTTAAAATCAACATTATTTTTTTAACCAATGTAGGATATCTCTTCCATTAGTAATAATAGTAAAATTTTTATATACATATTCTATTGGTAATAATAGTAGAAGTCGTATATCTAAAGTCTTTGGAAACCAACATTACCCTCTACCAAATAAATGATACATCTATTCTATTGGTAATAATAGTATTTTTAAAACCAACATTAATTTCTAACCAATGTACGATACATATTTTCTATTGATAATAATAATATAATACTTTGAAACCAATGTGAGATACATGTATCTATTATATTTATAACAAAAAATCTTTAATCTTAAGGCTTTTTAAACCAACATTTATTTTTAAACAATGTGAGATACATATCTTTTATTGGTAATAAGAGTAAAAGTTTTTAATATAAGAATTTTAAAACTAACATTTCTTTCTAAACAGTGTAAGAAACACCCATTCTATGGCGATAAAAGTAGAAACATTTTATCAAAATACTTTCAAAACTAACATCAATTTATAACCAATGTAAGATATGTCTTTTCAATTGGTAATACTAGTAGAGATGTATTTCATATTGGTTATAAATTAATTTTGGTTTTAAAAGTCATTAGATTAAAAATCTAACATTTTATTTCTAATAAAAGAGTTGGTATTAAAATATTCATTTTGAGACTTTTAAAATAATTATTCATATTCTAACAATGTGAGATACTTCTTTTTTATTTCTATTGGTAATAAAAGTTTAATACTTTTATCTAAAAACTTTTAAAACAATCATCTTTTTCTAACCATGTGGTATACATCTTTTCTATTAGTAATAATAGTATTTTTAAAGCCAACACTTATTTCTAACAAATGTGTGATACATTATTCTATAGTAATAATTAGGGGTGTAAGTGGTTCGGTTTGGTTTGGTTTATACCAAAACCACAAACCGAACCGCCTCCTAGTGGTCCCAAAAACCGAACCGAACCGAGCAAGACTTGGAACCGAACCGAACCACTAGGTTTGGTTTGGTTTGGTTCGATTTTGTGGTTTATATAAATTATTTTTAATAAAATTAACCAACATTAAAAATAACAATGAAAATACGATTTTAATTTGGAATTAACATCAAAATTAAGAAATAACCTACTAACAACAAATTATCATAACAAATTCTAAAATAAACACAAACAATTGAAGAAATAATAGTTCTCCAACAATCAAGATTTTGTTTGGTTTAGTATCCGTATATATATATATATATATATGTAATATATATATTACACATATATATATATTACATATATATATGTAATATATATATATATATATAATATTATATAATAAATAAATAAAAATATATAGGGTGGTATGGTTTGATTCGGTTTGGTTTGGTTCGACACAAAAAACAGTGAACCGAACCGAACCGCGTGGTTTTCCAAATTTTGAAATCGAAACCGAACCATCTTCGATCAAAACCGAACCAAACCGACTGATTTGGTTTGGTTTGGTTCGGTTCCGTGGTTCGGTGGTTCCGATTTACACCCCTAGTAATAATAATAGTCTTTTATATTAAAACTTTTATAAACAATGTGTGATACATCTCTTTGATTGGTTATAACATAATAATAATAATAATATTTTATCTAAAGTGTTTTGAAACCAATATCTCTTTATAAATAATGTGTGATACATCTCTTATATTGATAATAACATAAAAAATTCTTTTATCTAAAAACTTTTATAACCAATATCTGTTTCTAAGTGCTCGTTTGTTACAGCTTATTTTGGGTAACTTTTGGCTTTTGGTTTTTGAAAAGTCATATTTAAAGTGTTTGTTTCAGCTCATAAGCCATAAGCCAATAAGTAAGGTATAACACCCTTTATGCATTGAAAAGCCAAAGCCAAAAAGCCAAAATTTTAAGCTTTTTGTTTTTTTTTTAAACATGATGACAACTATTCATTAATAAATATTTGATTATCCTCATTTCTTCATTTTATGAAATATACATAAAAATATGAATACTAATTTTCAAGTTTTTTTTAACAAATAATTATAACGACTTATGAGCAGCTTTTCAACATCTGTAACAAATAGTTTATCATGCAATCAGTCAAAAGTCATTCAGCCCCCAGCTTCAACTATGAGCCATAAGTCATAAGCTATCAGCCACAACAAACGAGCTCTAAATAATGTGGATCTCTTTGTAAACAATGTGAGATACATTATCTTAAAACAATTTAAACCAATATCACTTTCTTAACCAGTGTGAAATACATATTTTTTCTATTAGTTTTAAGCATTTTATAAAAATATTTTTAATACATACATCACTCTCTAGCCAATGTGGAATAAATCTCATCATTTGGTAATAGTAGTAGAAGTTTTTTATCTAAAAAAATTAAAACCAATATCTCTTTCTATATAATGAGATACATCTCTTCCCTTCTCTTTTATTGATGATAAAAGTAGAAGTCTTTTTATTTAAAGACTTTTAAAATAAAAATCACTTTTTAATCAATTAAGATTTATCTCTTTATTGGTAATAATAGTAATTTAAAACCAACATCAATATATATATATATATATATTCTATTACTAATAATAGTAAAAATCTTTTATATAATCTAAAATAATTTGAAATCAACATCATTTTTTAATCAATGTAAGATATACATCTTCTATTGGTAATAATGGTAGAAGTCTTTTATCAAAAGACTTTGAAAACCAATATCACTTTCTAACCAATGTATGATACATCTCTTCTATTAGTAATTAATAATAGTATTTTTAAAACAACATCAATTTCTAACAAATGTAAGATACATATCTTATATTGGTAATAATAGTAGAATATTTTGTAACCAATGTGAGATACATCTTTTATAAAAGTGAAAGTCTTTAGTCTAAAAACTTTAAAATCTAACATTTTCTTTTTAAACAATGTGTTATACGTCTCTTTTATTGGTAATAATATAAAAAATTTAAAATCAACATCATTTTCTAACAAATGTGATATATATATATATATATATATATATATATATATATATATATATATATATATATTCTATTGGTAATAATGGTAGAAGTCTTTTATCATATCAAATGACTTTGAAAACCAACATCACTTTCCAACCAATGTATGATACATCTCTTCTATTGGTACTTAATAATAGTATTTTTAAAACCAACATCAATTTCTAACCAATGTGAGATACATCTCTTCTATTGTTAAAAAAATATAGTGTTTTTAGTGAAATAAATTGTGTAACTTGAGGCATAAATTTCTTTACGTATTATTTGTTTGTTAGCGAAGTAATTGCGCAAATGTGTTACACTTGGTGAGAGCATCGAAATGATATATTTATTTATCCAAATCGAGTTTTGGATAAATAAGATATCAAGACTTAAAGTATAATCCTTGTTAAAAAAATTAGTGTTTTTAGTGAAATAAATTATGCAACTTGAGGAACGAATTTCTTTACGTGTCATTTGTTTGTTGGCAAAATTAATTGTGCAAATGTGTTCTACTCGGCAAGAGCATCGAAATTATATATTTATTTGTCCAAATCATGTTTTGGATGAATAAGATATGAATGATTAAAGTATATGGTGTTAAAAGTGAGTCATTAGAAGTAATGACCCACCTTAAAGAGTTTTATCATACATTGGTTAGAAGTAATGTTAGTTGTAAAAGTTGTTAAATATAAGCCTTCTACTATTAACAATAGAAAAAGTTATATATAGTAATACTAATACCCCTTATCATATTAATTATTATTATGTATTATTATTAGTTAATGACTATAAAACAAAGAGTTTGTAAAGCTTTCACATAAATGTTTTACAATGAAGATTTATCAAAAGGTGGTGAGGTGACATAACTATAGTGCTCCTCACCAACTTTATATATATATATATATATATATATATATATATATATATATATATATATATATATATATATATATATATATATATAGATTTGCTAGCTTCATTAGAAATTACTAAACGAGAATGTTAACGGATGCTAAAATTGCAGTCTCTGCAAGTCGGATTTATAAAAAACCATTTTCTTTTACATTTTTCCAGTTAAGTCATAAGTGGATGATGGTTAAACTTAAGAGTGGGGCTATATACACCCCCATAATATACTCTCTACACTCAATCAAAAAAATTGCAATAATGTCATCATACCAATTTACCAAATAACCCCCCTTTTCTTCATCGGCGCAATTTATTTTTTTCGGAGACATTTTTTCTTCTTTCTTTTCCTTTCTTCTCTCTCTTTCATCCTACCTTTCCTCCACCTCACCATCGTCTTGCGAACTAGACCAATTTAGGGCTTACTTAACATTTTCACTATTAACAGAGGTTTCAGTATAGGGATTAGGAACTTCTAATGTTCGCAATCGTTTTTTTTTTTTAATGAATCCAATACGCAAGGAAAAAAAACTTAGGGCACAGGGGTTTGTCATCGTCTTTGATGGGATGGAATTAAAAAAAAACCTAGTATTCGGCTCTAGTGCAGGGAACATAATGAAGCATGTTCGGCCACTCGCCACTGCACACTCCCAAGCCTATTTTCCTTTAGTCATGGCCACACACTCTAAGAGATGAGAGAGAAGACGGAAGAATAGGATGGGGGGTCATTCGTGGAGGAAGAAAAAATATAGGGGGGAGGTTACCTTGCTACTACTAGAAGGGAGGGAAGAAATCTGGAACAAAGACCAAGGCGGGGATAGGCCGAACACAAGGGAAAAGAGAAAAAAAAAGTTATCACGTTGTTTGGTATGGGAGGGAGTGAAGGAGAAATGAAATGGGGGAGGGAAGGGAGGTAGGTGAAAAAGGGTAAAATGGTAGAATATGTAGTTAGGGTGGGGTGTAAGAGTAATGTGAGAAATTTGATTAAATGGGTGGGTTTTATAGAGTATATTTTGGGGTGCATATAGTAGCCCCTACTTTAAACTTAAAGGGTGAAATAGGTCGGTCCACTTTGTGAAATTTGTAACCGCTACAGTATCCTATAATTTTTTTAACCGCAAAAAGACACTTTTGGGGGTGAAAAAACTATGATACCCTTAATGAACTGAAGGCACACTACAGATCACTTACTCAGTGCATCATGCTGCATCAATTTGTGCATCGCGGTTCAAGAAACTCAATTACGATGCATGATTTTGATAAATGCTTACGTGCATTGCGATGCACACAATCATGTATCAAAATATCCCATTTCATAACGATGCATTGCGAGTATACCCTTATTGAAATTCGATTAAGCGCACTTCATCGTGATTTCAAGTTGATGAATCACAATTCCAATTTTTGCATCGCAAAAACCAATTTGTGCATTAGGATTTACTAATTCTAAATTGACCCTTTGCAATTCCAAATTGATGCATCGTGAATATAAATCGTTGCATTGTGATTCCAAATTGATACATCGCGAGTTTGTGAATCATATATATGGAGTCTTATTTACATCTTATATTATATGCTCCTCCATCGCTTTCATGACCTACTATCTGAATCAAATCATCCTTCTCATTTTGATCAGTCACAATTGTTGTTTTCCTCTGTTCCCCCTCCATTATGATGTCCAGTACCTTTGGTTTTGGGATATATACTTTTATAATGTATTGTAGCTTTCTTTAGTAAGCATGACGAGAGGGGTAGGGAAAGGGAGGATTACATGGAATTCGACTCATCAAAGCATGTAATTAATTATTAAGAAAGAATCTACATGAAAACAAGCCATTGTCCCAGGAAGAAGAAGGAAAGTCTAAAATAAGCAATATTGATCGGAATGTGGTGGTAGAGGTGGAATTAATATGAATTATTTAGGCATATAAACCTTGTTTGATATTGATCAAAGTGTGGTGGTTTCCTTTCTTGATGATGCATCCATTTTTTAAGACGACAATTGCAAGACCATTCCATGACTAGAGTCTACAACCATCAACTCTAAGGCATTACGATCCACAAGTTCATATATTGCGATGCATGATTTTATGCATCGTGGTGAATGATTTTGAAATCCGATGCATGATTTTGAATCCCAATGCATGATTCATATACGAGTATAACTTTAAAGTTTAAAATTTTGGTTGAAGTTAATCTCATTTAAATAGTAATTCCACAAAATAGTTATAAACTAAATCATCACACCAATGAAAATAGATTTAGAAAAAGAGATGACAAAACTCACAAATGAGCCACCCAACTTTCTAATTTCTTGCAATTCAGCCACCAAAACTTTAAAAATGTTTTTTGGGCCACCATACTTTAGTTATCCTGTAACCGAGCTCAATTTCAGATGGACGTTAGCCCAGGACATTAACTTTAACTGAAATCCCTTTTTTGCCCATGTAAAAAGGGTTCCAACTGTAAATAATATAACTTTATCCTTTTGTGAAGAACCAACTGAAAACATAGCTTTCTGGGTTACTGGGGTTGCACCAATTTCTCCGGTTCACCGCAACGAAAGCTGGTCTGTATCGAGCAATGGAAGTCCTAATGGCCCTTTCCAGGTTCCTTCCCCTCTCCTAACACCATTTGTTCAAAAGACGATACTTGGGATTTGTTTTACGATGCTGCCGGTCAAGTTGACCGGATGAAGATGAACAAGAGCCACATAGAAGAACCAACTGAAAACAAAGCTTTCTGTGTTGCTGGGTTTTCTTCCCCTCTGCGATTCTCTCAAATCCACTCCAAAAACACTACTAGTTCAGATGGCTAACGTTCTGAGACATGACGAGTTCTTGCTGCTGTCGGAGTTCCTTACCGACGACGATTTACATATGGATAACATAAACTTCAATGAAAATGGCCTTTGCTTTCCTAGTAAGTTTCCTTACGAGTTTGGCGAGTCAGAAAGCGGTGAAGAGGGCATGTTCGGGTTGTACCGCCAGTTTTCTCGTTCAACTCTACGAAACTCACAAAAAATTTCCTTTCCTCCTTCAAATCTAGAGGTACTAGCTTGTTCAATAGCTTTGACTTTAGCATTATTTCGAATATTTTAGTTTTAATTTGGATTCTCTGGTTTGTGGATTATGCCAAGTGGGGTTTCTCCGATTCACCGCAATCAACGCTAAGCCCTACTGGAAGCTGATCTGTATCGAGTAATAGAAGACTGAAGACTCTAGAGAACATGCATTTCTTTGCTTTGGCAATGCTATTAAAAAAATTAAATTAATAAAGGCAACATAAATGTGAATCCATAATTCAAGCAACATATTCATCACATTTAACACCCAAACGGGTTGGTCCGTCCCGCCCGCAACCCAAGGTGGGTTGGGATGGGCCAAAGAATTTCCAGTCTGCCTGTTTTGCAGGTTAGTTCGCCCCACCCCGCCAAGTGGTGGGGCCCATAATTTTGTGGGATGGTCCGCCCCGCTGGTCCGTTTTGATGGTTCTAACAGAAGTCCTAATGGCCCTTCCCAGGTTCCTTCCCCTCCCACAACACCATTTGTTCAATTAGATGATACCTGGAATCTGATTTATGTTGCCGCCAATCAAGTCGCCAGGATGAAGATGAACAAGAACCACATAGAAGAACCAACCGAAACACATAGCTTTCTGGGGTGTTGGGCTTTCTTCCCTTCTGCGATTCTCTCAGATCCACTCCAGAAACAATATTAATTCAATTGGCTAACGTTTTGAGACATTTTTGACCTAGATGAAGATGAACATTTTTGAATTACCTAAATAGTCCCTGAAGATGAAGATTAACTTTTTAATTATACTTTGACCCCTTCTATTTATACAAATGGCATATGCATTATTTTTTTCAGTTTGACCCCTTTGTATTTCTAATATCACACAAAAAGTTGTATTTAGAAGGTTAAAATAGATATTTGACATAACTTAATGGTTAATTCTAACATCCATCCAAAAAATGAGCTCGGTTGCAACATAACTAAAGTAATAAAGTATGGTGGCCCAAATAACATTTTCAAAGTTTCGGTGGCCGAATTACAAAAAATTGGAAAGTTTGGTGGCCCATTTATGTGTTTTGCCAAAAGAGATTGAACAACAAAAACTTGGACTATTGGAGTTTCCATTTGACAACAAACACACAACATTCCGACATGAAAAATGAAATAGTCCAACTACTAATCAGCTTGTCCTTTGTCCCAACGTCGAAGAGTATATATATATCAATGAAGAAGGAGAGAGCGGGAGAAGGGTAGAGACAGACAAAGAGTGATGGAGAAAGAAAAGAGCAAGGTGTGGGCATGAAGAAGGGAAGACTTAAGTGAGTTGTTTATTTTCACCCAAAAAAGAAATAGGATGAAAATGCCTTCATCGACATCCATCACGATCTACTAAGTTTTTTCTCAAACCTGACAGCAAGAGTGAGGAAAATGAACTCTCATGTGAATCAGTCTTGCGTATGAAGAGCAAAAAGAACGGCTACGCAAGATGGTAGGCATTTTAGGAACAATTTTATAGAAGTGGACTTTCCCGGTTTAAAAAAAAGGAGCGACTTAACCAATTAGAAATATTGCAAAGTAGACCGGCCTGTAATTTATCAAAAGAAGAGGTGTTAGAGTGGTTATAAATTAGGAGAAATTTGGGCATGTCCCCTTTCAATAATTTTCAACTTCTATAGTACCCTTTTTTTAAAACTAAAAAAAGGCAATTTTGAGGTAAATAGACGAATATGCCATTAATAAAAGGAAAACACGCGTGCATCAGGCATGTGGTGCATCACAATTCAAGCACACATTGCATTAGGCACGCGGTGCATAGCAAAACCAAAGCCGATGCATCGCAGTTCAAACACACAGTACATCAGGCAAGCGGTGTATCACAAAACCTAATCTAGTGCATCGCAGTTCAAGCACGTAGTGCATTAGGCATGTGGTGCATGGGAAAACAAAAGTTGGTGCATCGCAATTCAAGCACGCAATGCATTAGGCACGCGATGAATTGCAAAACCAAAGCCGGTGCATTACAATTCAAGCTGTGAAGGGATGAATCTGCTTCAAAGGCTTACAAGATCCAACTTTCATAAATTAAGATCGAAAGTTCAGAGATGAAGGTTGTAGGGAAAAGAAAGATATCTCAATGCGTTTCAATAAACAATGAAGACAAAACTACTCATTCCAATTGGTTGCAACGCAAAAAGAACCAGACTTCATGTCCCTTGGCGATGCATGAATTTGAAACTATTTTCATGCATCAGTTATCCAATTGGATGCATCACAAAATGAACCAGACCTCGTGTCTCTTCTTTCTTGTACACAATCAAACAAATGATTCATTGATGTATCTTTTCTGCATTGCAAATCCAAATCGACGCATAACAGTTCACAAATGATGGATCGTGATTCAAAATTGATGCATTCAGATTTAAAAACGGTGTTCAACAATGAACAAATTTATATTCAAGTATTTCATTGAACACTTTACATGCATAACAATACAACAAACAAAATGAATCTATTTTGAATCAAACATACAAACAAAAATTAAACACAAATGATGAAGAGAAAAAAGAATATGAAATTAAGGTGGTGGATTAATCGAGAGGGGAAAGTGAACTTGCCTTGCATATGAAGAGTTAAAAGAAATAACATGAACTAGCTTTGTGTGTGGTGATCAGAAAGAATGGCTACGCAAGACGACGGACATTTTAGGAATAGTTTTATGAAAGTGAACTTTATCGGTAAAAAAAGAGAAGGGATTTAAATGGTTAGAATCTTGCAAAGTGGACCGATCTGCAATTTATCTAAAAAAATAAGGTATTAGAGTGGTTATAAATTTGGGGAAAGATAAAAAACTTGGGTAAGACGATCTTACAATTTTTTTTTTGTAAAATATCTTTTTTACTCGATACATCGCAGATTTTGAGTGAAAGAAATTTCCATCGCCGGGTTTACAGAAAACTTACCCCTCGGGAAAAGGGACCGGCTTAAACCCAAAGACCTAATGGCCCAATTGGACTAGCCAGGTCCAGACCGAGGCTACAGCCTGCAACCCTAAATATCATTTTCACCGCCGCACGCACAGTCGCACAGATCACCTTCTTCGCTTCATTTTCTTCCCAGGCTGCGCTCTTCTCCAGCCTCCAGTTCTCCAACGTGCCACCACCGCACCACTTCTCTCTACATGGAAAATCGTCTACAGGCTCCACCACTTCCCGCCCCTGCTGCTGCTTCCCCACCAGCAGCCTACCCTACTAACACCTGACGAAATGCGAAAAGCTCGATGTCCCCGGCGAATTTTCTCCTCAACTTGGTGATTTAACATCGCCGCATGAAACCCTAGAAAGTTGAAGACCGACGGGCGTCTTCGTCTAGGTAACATTTACGTTAGTTTTCAGCACGAATCGATGAATGCGGTTTGCAATTTTGGTAATTTTTGAATAATAAAAAAGGGCTGGATGCAGATAGGGGAGAGCTTTTTGATTCAATGGCTCTGAAAATACCTGCAGGTATTCTGCAGGGTGCCCTGTCATTTTAAAGCCCTAGATTAATTGATTTATGGCATCATAGTACGGGATTTGTGCTTCGAGTTTGGGCCGTTGTTGTTTGAACCGATCTTTGGTCAATCTTTTTTACCATTGATTGGTTTTTGCTTCTTAACCCCTAACTTGCCATTCTATTCACAATTCCGCCTCCAAACGCCATTACACGTCTCTCCTCTGTATTAATAATCTTTGTGAATGTTTATCAAAAAAATAAAAAAAATTAATCTTCCCCACTATTCCAGTCCATCCAATTTCACTGTCCCCCTTTCTCTTCAACTGCAGTAAACACAATCTATCATCTCTACTTTCAGTTGAATATCATATTCCCAATCAGTTTACTATTCTTTTCATCAACAATGGTAGCCGTAGTAGAAAAAGAGATTGTGGACTAATTACTGTTTCATCCACCTATTATATGTGCGGATTAAAAACAAAGGTCAATCTTTCTTTTGTTTTTCCTTGATCAGTGCTTCCTTCATGTTCTATGCTTTGAAAAAGTAATTTTTTTGACATAACTTTATATATACTCCTCTATTTGAAATATGAGGATGTGATTGCTGAATGTGTTAATGAAGTTCCTGTATTTTCCTCTAAAAGAAGAAAAAGATAATCTTTATGACCCAAAAATATAATTTCATTTCCGTTTTAGCAAGTGTTCCTGGTAGATATCTTGTTCAACTATACTTTCTTGCTGTCTCCTTCGGAATTTGATGCGATTCTCTTCTTAACTGAATTATCTCCCAATTTAGCTTAGTCACTTCACGCTCTCAAATTTTGCGTTGAAAAGGCGACGCCTTTAGCGCCTTTGTGGATAGGTAGCTTTAACTACTTAAAGATTGTGCATGTATTTGTGATTATTTGTTATTGAAAATTGTTTCTTTAAACTTTGGATGTCTTATTTGTCCTCGGAATTGTAGGTTGTTATCTCCTATATAGTTCGATCATCGCGTTGACCAATACCATGCCACTCCTCCGTATGCTCAATAAAAGCAACTAGAACCCTTGGACACAACCATTATCCAAACAAGAATATAGGATTTCTTGGTGTTGTTCCAAGCAACCAAAAATCTACTCCATACCTGTTATCATAGTTGAAAAAGTCGTGCGCTTCTTGCGCCTGAGGCGCAAAGCGCAAGCAGTCGAGGGTTCGTCGACTGTTTTGGGAGTTTCCAGGCGATGAGCGACTTTATTCGATTTTTAGCGACTGTTGCGACTTTCGACTTCGAAAAAGTCGACCAAAAAGCGATGGAGGCGCTCAGCGAAGCTAGGGTTTGGGTATTTTTAATAAAATGACACAGTAGCAGCATACGGGGCATAAAAGACCCCTAACGTGATGAAGCCGAAGCACGACTTCATCGTGTTATTCGATTTTGACGAAGAGTCGAAGACAGACGAAGACGAAGACGAAGCAGACTGACCTGATCACCTGTGACCTGACGAAGACGAAGCTGACTAACGAAGACGAAGACCACGAGGTCCACGACTATTTCCAGATTTCTCATTTCTTCCAGTTCTAGGTTTCTTCTGTTCTTTCTTCTTTCTTCGATTTCTTCTTTCTTCTGTTCGATTTCTTCTTTCTTCTTTCTTCTTTCTGTTGTTTGATTTTTTTGTTAGTTTAGTATTACGATGTTACTGTTTACGAATTTAACAATTTGTTTATTATTTTTTTCACTTTTACGGCTGACACTATTTTTTCTTAAAAAAGCTATTTCTTCAAGACTTCCAGTTTTTTTTTGGAAACTGACTGCTAGTGCTAATTTTTTTTTGGCTGATAGCCTGATACTACATTTAAAAAATATATATTATCTTCAGTTTTTTCCGTTTTCACACTTTATATTTCTTAAAAAAATTATTATCGAATCAGTAGACTCTGTAGTGTAGTGTGCTCTGTATGGCTAATTTTTTTTCCACAATTCTTATATTTTTTATGATTAGAAATGTCAATCTCGACCTCCTCAAGTAGTAGTGGTCGAAGTCGAAACGATCCGACTTGGAAATACTTGACATTAGATGATCCAAACAACACCAACAATACGACTTGTATTTTTTGGGGCCAACGATACTCCGGAGGGGTTTTTAAGGTCAATCAACACATTGTTGGTGGAAATAGAAATGAGATGGCTTGTGAGAAAGTGCCGGCTGAGGTGGTGGATGAAATTAGGAATTTTTTGGGCATTAAAAAGAGAACGAAGGAGCAAATGGTTATGGATCAAATTCAACGATTTCAAATTGATAGTTATTATAGAAGTGGTGAATCGATAATGATGTTGAAATTGATAGTGAAAGTCGAGATCTCAATGAGGCCAAAGCAAAACACCGATGGATATGTCGCACGAATGCAAATGCCAAAAATATGAAATAACAGCAAGGATCGAGCTGGATGGCCGGCTATTGCTAGATGGATTGAGACTTGCTCTGAATTGCTTTAAGAGAGCGCAGCCGATAAAAAGCCCGCATATTAAGTGAGAGTTCCTTAAGCAAGAGATGAAAATGTTAATCAATCCATGGAAGACCAGGAATGGAGAGTTGTTCCATTATGCGGCCGGGTGATAGGAAAGACGCGGTGAATTTCCTTGTCATTGCCGCAGGAAGTATGTTTGTGGAATCGGTTGATGCTTAGATTATGCAGAGATTGAAGTTACTTAGTAAATTTGAGGAGAATGTGGTTCAAGTGATTACGGATAATGCTTGAATATGAAGTTGGCGGGTAAGAATTACTAGTATTTTTTCTTGTTGAAGTGATTATTCTTGCTTGTTGTTGCTATCTTTTTTTCCGGCTTTCGTTGTTCAGTAACTCTATTTTGGACACCATGTGCGGCACATTGCTTGGACTTGATGTTGGAAGATTTGTTTGAGATATCAACTATCAAGTCAATCTTGCTATCAGC
>CM028382.1:93386902-93422186 GCA_013146195.2 Codonopsis lanceolata | reverse complement strand
GTTTTTATCCAAAAAAAAAAACGAGGTGCTAGAGTGGTTATAAATTAGGAGAAATTTGGGTAGGTCCCCTTTCAATAATTTTCAACTTCTATAGTACCCTTTTTTTTTAAACTAAAAAAAAGGCACTTTTTTGGGTAAAAAGACGAATATGCCATTAATAAAAGGAAAACACGCGCATCGCATGTGGTGCAATCGCTACCACATCGTGATCGGCACGCGTGCAGCAAAACCAAAGCCGATGCATCGCAGGATTCAAACACACGCGATTACATCGCAAGCCGTGCATCGGAAAACCTAATTTGGTGCATCGCAGTTCAAGCACGTAGTGCATTAGGCATGTGGTGCATGGGAAAACAAAAGTTGGTGCATCGCAATGCATTAGGCACGCGATGAATTGCAAAACCAAAGCCGGTGCATTGCAATTCAAGCTGTGAAGGGATGAATCTGCTTCAAAGGCTTACAAGATCCAACTTTCATAAATTAAGATCGAAAGTTCAGAGATGAAGGTTGTAGGGAAAAGAAAGATATCTCAATGCGTTTCAATAAACAATGAAGACAAAACTACTCATTCCAATTGGTTGCATTGAAATTCCAATTGGTTGCAACGCAAAAAGAACCAGACTTCATGTCCCTTAGCGATGCATGAATTTGAAACTATTTTCATGCATTAGTTATCTAATTGGATGCATCACAAAATGAACCAGACATCGTGTCTCTTCTTTCTTGTACACAATCAAACAAATGATTCATTGATGTATCTTTTCTGCATCGCAAATCCAAATCGACGCATACCAGTTCACAAATGATGGATCGTGATTCAAAATTGATGCATTCAGATTTAAAAACGGTGTTCAACAATGAACAAATTTATATTCAAGTATTTCATTGAACACTTTACATGCATAACAATACAACAAACAAAATGAATCTATTTTGAATCAAACATACAAACAAAAATTAAACACAAATGATGAAGAGAAAAAAGAATGTGAAATTAAGGTGGTGGATTAATCCAGAGGGGAAAGTGAACTTGCCTTGCATATGAAGAGTTAAAAGAAATAACATGAACTAGCTTGTGTGTGGTGATCAGAAAGAATGGCTACGCAAGACGACAGACATTTTAGGAATAGTTTTATGAAAGTGAACTTTATCGGTTTTAAAAAAAGAGGGATTTAAATGGTTAGAATCTTGCAAAGTGGACTGATCTGCAATTTATCTAAAAAAATAAGGTATTAGAGTGGTTATAAATTTGGGGAAAGATAAAAAACTTTGGTAAAACGATTTTACAATTTATTTTTTGTAAGACATATTTTTTACTCAATACATCGTGTATTGCTGGATTAAGCTGTGAGGAAGTAAATCTCCATCGCCGGGCTTACAGGCAACTTACCCCCCTCAGTAAAAGGGACCGGCTTAAACCCAAAGACCTAATGGCCCAATTGGATCAGCCAGGTCCAGACCGAGGCTACAGCCTGCAACCCTAAATATCATTTTCACCGCCACACACACAGTCGCACAGATCACCTTCTTCGCTTCATTTTCTTCCCAGGCTGCGCTCTTCTCCAGCCTCCAGTTCTCCAACGTGCCACCACCGCACCACTTCTCTCTACATGGAAAATCGTCTACAGGCTCCACCACTTCCCGCCCCTGCTGCTGCTGCCCCACCAGCAGCCTACCCTACTAACACCTGCCGAAATGCGAAAAGCCCGATGTCCCCGGCGAATTTTCTCCTCAACTTGGTGATTTAACATCGCCGCATGAAACCCTAGAAAGTTGAAGACCGACGAGCGTCTTCGTCTAGGTAACATTTACGTTAGTTTTCAGCACGAATCGATGAATGCGGTTTGCAATTTTGGTAATTTTTGAATAATAAAAAAGGGCTGGATGCAGATAGGGGAGAGCTTTTTGATTCAATGGCTCTGAAAATACCTGCAGGTATTCTGCAGGGTGCCCTGTCATTTTAAAGCCCTAGATTAATTGATTTATGGCATCATAGTACGGGATTTGTGCTTCGAGTTTGGGTCTTTGTTGTTTGAACCGATCTTTGGTCAATCTTTTTTACCATTGATTGGTTTTTGCTTCTTAACCCCTAACTTGCCATTCTATTCACAATTCCGCCTCCAAACGCCATTACACGTCTCTCCTCTGTATTTGTGAATGTTCATCAAAAAAATTAAAAAAAATTAATCTTCCCCACTATTCCAGTCCATCCAATTTCACTGTCCCCCTTTCTCTTCAACTGCAGTAAACACAATCTATCATCTCTGCTTTCAGTTGAATATCATATTCCCGATCAGTTTGCTATTCTTTTCATCAACAATGGTAGCCGTAGTAGAAAAAGAGATGGTGGACTAATTACTGCTTCATCCACCTATTATATGTGCGGATTAAAAACAAAGGTCAATCTTTCTATTGTTTTTCCTTGATCAGCGCTTCCTTCATGTTCTATGCTTTGAAAACGTAAAATTTTTTACATAACTTTATATATACTCCTTTATTTGAAGAGTGAAGCTAACACTTTATGCATTGTACATCATAGAGTATAACATTTCAATGCAATACTTGGGGTGCAAAGATAGGAAATTGGGGTGTTGTTAGCTTCGCTTATGCGGATGTGATTGCTGAATTTGTTAATGAAGTTCCTGTATTTTCTTTTAAAAGAAGAAAAAGATAATCTTTATGACCCAAAAATATAATTTCATTTCCGTTATAGCAAAGTGTTCGTGATAGATATCTTGTTCAACTATACTTTCTTTCTGTCTCCTACGGAATTTGATGCGATTCTCTTAACCGAATTATCTCCCAATTTAGCTTAGTCACTTCACGCTCTCAAATTTTGCGTTGAAAAGTTGAAAAGGCGACGCCTTTAGCGCCTTTGTGGATAGGTAGCTTTAACTACTTAAAGATTGTGCATGTATTTGTGATTATTTGTTATTGAAAATTGTTTCTTTAAACTTTGGATGTCTTATTTGTCCTCGGAATTGTAGGTTGTCATCTCCTATATAGTTCAATCATCGCGATGACCAATACCATACCACTCCTCCGTATGCTCAATAAAAGCAACTAGAACCCTTGGACACAACCATTATCCAAACAAGAATATAGGATTTCTTGGTGTTGTTCCAAGCAGCCAAAAATCTACTCCATACCTGTTATCATAGTTGAAAAAGTCGTGCCCTTCTTGCGCCTGAGGCGCAATGCGCAAGGAGTCGAGGGTTCGTCGACTGTTTTGAGAGTTTCCAGGTGATGAGCGACTTTATTCGATTTTTAGCGACTGTTGCGTCTTTCGACTTCGAAAAAGTCGACCAAAAAGCGATGGAGGCGCTCGGCGAAGCTAGGGTTTGGGTATTTTTAATAAAATGACACAGTAGCAGCATACGGGGCATAAAAGACCCCTAACGTGATGAATCCGAAGCACGACTTCATCGCGTTATTCGATTTTGACGAAGAGTCTCGAAGAGTCGAAGACAGACGAAGACGAAGACGAAGCAGACTGACCTGATCACCTGTGACCTGACGAAGACGAAGCTAACTAACGAAGACGAAGACCACGAGGTCCACGACTACTTCCAGATTTCTCATTTCTTCCAGTTCCAGGTTTCTTCTGTTCTTTCTTCTTTCTTCTGTTCGATTTCTTCTTTCTATTGTTTGATTTTCTTGTTAGTTTAGTATTACGATGTTACTGTTTACGAATTTAACGATTTGTTTATTATTTTTTCACTTTTACGGTTGACACTATTTTTTCTTAAAAAAAGCTATTTCTTCAAGACTACCAGTTTTTTTTTGGAAACTGACTGCTAGTGCTATTTTTTTTTGGCTGATAGCCTGATACTGCATTTAAAAAAATATATTATCTTCAGTTTTTTTCGTTTTCACACTTTATATTTCTTAAAAAAATTATTATCGAATGAGTAGACTCTGTAGTGTAGTGTGCTGTGTATTGCTAAATTTTTTTTTTCCACAATTCTTATATTTTTTATGATTTGAAATAGAAATGTCAATCCTGACCTCCTCAAGTAGTAGTGGTCGAAGTCGAAACGATTCGACTTGGAAATACTTGACATTGGATGATCAAAACAACACCAACAATACGACTTGTATTTTTTGGGGCCAACGATACTCTGGAGGGGTTTTTAAGGCCAATCAACACATTGTTGGTGGAAATAAAAATGGGATGGCTTGTGAGAAAGTGTCGGTTGAGGTGGTGGATGAAATTAGGAATTTTTTGGGCATTAAAAAGAGAACGAATGAGCAAATGGTTATGGATCAAATTCAACGATTTCAAATTGATAGTTATAGAAGTGGTGAATCTGATAATGATGTTGAAATTGATAGTGAAAGTCGAGATCTCAATGAGGCCAAAGCAAAACAAAAGGTGACCGATGGATATGTTTGTAAATCGCAGCGGGAATGCAAATGCCAAAAATATGAAATAACAAAAGGATCAAAATGAGGAGGCATTGAAAGAATTGGATAATCGAGCATGGTCGGCTATTGCTAGATGGATATGAGATTCAGGGATTGCTTTCAATACCTTGAATTATCCTAGTTTTCAAGAGATGCTTAATGCGGTTGCAAACCGTGGTCCAGGGATAACAGCTCCAAGTACATATTAAGTGAGAGTTCCTTTACTTAAGCAAGAGATAGAAAATGTTAATCAATCCATGGAAGACCACTGAGAGGAATAGAGGAAATATGGTTGTTCCATTATGTCGGATGGCTGGAAAGATAGGAGAGAACGCACTTTGGTGAATTTCCTTGTCAATTGCCGCAAAGGAAGTATGTTTGTGGAATCGGTTGATGCTTCCGATTATAGCAAGACGGGAGAGAAGATTTGTGAGCTACTTAGTAAATTTGTGGAGAAAGTTGGGCCTAAGAATGTGGTTCAAGTGATTATGGATAATGCTTCGAATATGAAGTTGACGGGTAAGAATTACTAGTATTCTTTTTTTTTTCTTGTTGAAATGATTATTCTTGCTTAGTTGCTATCTTTTTTTTCTTTTCGTTCTTTCGTAAGGACGATGTTGGAGGCAAAGTATCCACATCTATTTTGGACACCATGTGCAACACAATGCTTGGACTTGATGTTGGAAGATTTGTTCGAGATACCAAATATCAAGTCAATCTTTACAAGAGCTTTTAAGTTAAATAGCTACATCTACAATCGCCCGGGGTTAGTGAATATGATGAGGAAATTCACTAATATGGCGCTTGTGAGATCGACAACAACTCGTTTTGCCACAGTCTTTCTCACTCTTTTAAGGATTATTAAATTAGTGAAGAAAGGTTTAAGGGCAATGTTCCAATTAGATGAGTGGGGACAGGGCAAATGGGAGAAAGAGCAAAAAGGTAGAAATGCATCGAAGACTGTTATGGATTTCAAATTTTGGGTGGGGACAAATGATGCTTTGAAGGTTGCCGGTCCTCTTGATGGTGAAAAACAAGCTCCAATGGGATATCTCTACGAAGCTATGGATAGAGCAAAGGAGACAATAGCAAATAATTTTGATAACGTTGAGGAGAATTATATGCAATATTATAAAATCATTGATCGGAGATGGGAGGATCAACTTCATCGGCCTTTACATGCAGCAGGTTACTACTTAAATCCTAAGTTTTACTACGAAAATCCAGACATTGAGAAGGATTCAGAGGTCACGAATGGACTCTTTAATTGTATTGATAGATTAGTACTAGATCCTAATATTCAAGATAAAATCACCGATGAATTGAGTGCTTATAGGAGTGCAGATGGTCGACTTGGGATGCCAATGGCTAAAAGGCAAAAAGAAACAAAATCACCAGGTACTACCTAGTACTTTTAAGTTTAAATACTATATTACAACAATTAATGAGTAATGAGTCTCGACTAATGAGCCATAGCTTGGTGGGTCAATTACAGGAGCCATCAAGATTCTTAGTGTCATCGGATGCGCATTCGAACACGTAAGTACTAAATAGTAATTACTAGAGTATAAGATTTAGTTAGTTATTAGTTTCTTAAAAAAATAGAAACAATTATTATATTTATTCATTAAAAATGGTGCATTAATTTGACACGTTCATAGCAAGAAAAAGAATAGATTGACTCGATCTAGATTAAATGATTTGGTCTTTGTGAAGTATAATAGAGCCTTGAGACCGAGATTTGATCTTTGAGATACTATTGACCTATCATCTTGGATGAAGTTGATGATGACATCAAGTGGATTGTCGGTGAAGATGATGACGTAATCGAAGATGATGACATGTTTGATGATGACCTCACTTGGGAGCAAATTAGTAAAGTTAGTGGAACTCAAGATCCTTTATATCGACGAGAACTCACGTAGTTTCTTCGAGTGGAGACCGAGGTGGACCAAGTGGTGGATGTGTCGATCCTTTGTCTTGAGCCACTAGCACCTCCACTTGGTAGAGGTGGTCGCTGATCGACACATCCACCACTTGGTCCACCTCAGTCTCCACTCGAAGAAACTACGTGAGTACTTGTCGAATATAAAGGATCCTGAGCTCCACTAACTTTACTAATTTGCTCCCAAGTGAGGTCATCATCAAACATGTCATCATCTTCGACACGCCATCTTCGATCTTCACGCCATCATTTTCACCCAAGCAATCGTCACTTGTCGTCATCATCAACTTCATCCAAGATGATAGGTCAATAGTATCTCGAAGATCAAATCTCAGTCTCAAGGCTCTATTATACTTCACAAAGACCAAATCATTTAATCTAGCTCGAGTCAATCTATTCCTTTTCTTGCTATGAACGTGTCAAATTAATGCACCATTTTTAAAGAATAAATATAATAATTGTTTCTATTTTTTTAAGAAACTAATAACTAACTAAATCTTATACTTTAGTAATTACTATTTAGTACTTACGTGTTCGAATGCACTTCAATTCCTCTCGCATCCAGATGCCCTACAAGTGAGACTAAGAATCTTGATGGCAAAATCTTATAAATTTGGAGTCTCTGCATCAGAATTGACCCATCACTCAATTTACCCAGCTCATATACTCATTAGTCATTTATACTCATTAGTCATTAGACTCATTACTCATTAATTGTTGTAATATAGTATTTAAACTTAAAAGTACTAGGTAATACCTTGTGATTTTGTTTCTCTTTGCCTTTTAGCCATTGGCATCCCAAGTCGGCCATCTACACTCCTATAAGCACAAAATTCATCGGTGATTTTATCTTGAATATCAGGATCTGGTACTAATCTCTATCAATACAATTAAAGAGTCCATTCGTGACCTCTGAATCCTTCTCAATGTCTGGATTTCCGTAGTAAAACTTAGGATTCAAGTAGTAACCTACTGCATGTAAAGGCCGATGAAGTTGATCTTTCATCTCCGATCAATGATTTTATAATATTGCATATATTTCTCCTCAACGTTATCAAAATTCTTTGTTATTGTCTCCTTTGCTCTATCCATAGCCTCGTAGAGATATCCCATCGGAGCTTGTTTCTCACCATCAAGAGGACCGGCAACCTTCAAAGCATCATTTGTCCCCACCCAAAATTTGAAATCCATAACTATCCTCGATGCATTTCTACCTTTTTGCTCTTTCTCCCATTTGCCCTGTCCCCACTCATCTGATTGGAACATTGCCCTTAAACATTTTTTCACTAATTTAATCCTTGAAAGAATGAGGAAGGCTGTGGCAAAACGAGTTGTTGCCTCACAAGCGCCATATTAGCGAATTTCCTCATCATATTCACTAACCCCGGGCGACTGTAGATGTAGCTATTTAACTTGAAAGCTCTTGTAAAGATTGACTTGATAGTTGGTATCTTGAACAAATCTTCCAACATCAAGTCCAAGAATTGCGCTGCACATGGTGTCCAAAATAGATGTGGATACTTTGCCTCCAACATCGTCCCCTACGAAAGAACGGAAAGAAAAAAAAGATAGCAACTAAGCAAGAATAATCATTTCAACAAGAAAAAAAGAATACTAGTAATTCTTACCCGCCAACTTCATATTCGAAGCATTATCCGTAATCACTTAAACCACATTCTTAGGCCCAACTTTCTCCACAAATTTACTAAGTAGCTCACAAATCTTCTCCCCCCGTCTTGCTATAATCGGAAGCATCAACCGATTCCACAAACATACTTCCTTTGCGGCAATTGACAAGGAAATTCACCAACGTGTCTTCTCTCCTATCTTTCCGGCCATCCAACATAATGGAACAACCAATATTTCCTTCATTCCTCTCAGTGGTCTTCCATGGATTGATTAACATTTTCTATCTATTGCTTAAGGAACTCTCACTTAATATGTACTTGGAGCTTTTATCCTTGGACCACGATTTGCAACCGTATTAAGCAACTAGGATAATTCAAGGTATTGAAAGCAATCCCTGAATCTCATATCCATCTAGCAATAGCCGACCATGCTCGATTATCCAATTCTTTCAATATCTCCTCATTTTGATCCTTTTGTAATTTCATATTTTTGGCATTTGCATTCCTGCTGCGATTTACAAACATATCCATTGGGCCCCTTTTGTTTTGCTTTGGCCTCATTGAGATCTCGACTTTCACTATCAATTTCAACATCATTATCAGATTCACCACTTTTATAACTATCAGTTCAAAGATCGTTGAATTTGATCCATAACCATTTGCTCCTTCGTTCTTCTTTTCATGCCCAAAAAATTCTTAATTTCATCCACCAGCTCAGCCGGCACTTTCTCACAAGTTCTATTTCCACCAACAATGTGTTGCTTGGCTCTAAAAACCCCTCCAGATTACCGTTGGCCCCAAAAAATTCAAATTGTATTGTTGGTGTTGTTTGGATCATCCAATGTCAAGTATTTTCCAAGACGGATCATTTCGACTTCGATTACTACTATTGTGGAGGTTGGGATTGACATTTCTAATCATAAAAAATATAAGAATTGTGGAAAAGAAAATAGCAATACACAACACACTACACTACAGAGGGGCCTACTGATTCGATAATAAATTTTTAAAGAAATATAAAGTGTGAAAAGGGAAAAAACTGAAGATAATATATATTTTTAAAATACAGTATCAGGCTATCAGCCAAAAAAAAAAAAATAGCACTGGCAGCCAGTTTCCCAAAAAACAAAGGAAGTCTTGAAGAAATAATTTTTTTAAAGAAAAAATAGTCGTGCTTCGGCTTTTTGTCACGTTAGGGGTCTTTTATGCCTCGTACGCTGCTACTGTGTTGATTTATTAAAAATACCCAAACCCTAGCTTCGCCGAGCGCCTCCATCGCTTTTTGGTCCACTTTTTCGAAGTCGCAACAGTTGATAAATTCGAATAAATTCGCCCAGGAGCCCAAAATAGTCGACGAATCCTCAGACACCTTGCGCATTGCGCCTTAGGCGCAAGAAGCGCACGACTTTTTCAACTATGGCTGTTACAAACAACAATATAACATAATATGAAATATTGTTATAAATAATCATGTTACCGTGTTACTACGACGAAAACCCGTGAAGACGTGTCGTATCACATAGATACTCCACAAGATAACCATTCCTTCCAATTAACCAAAATGTTCCAATGAGCCAGAGTGAATTTCCCTGATCATAAACAAACCAAATGAATTAGGATGTGTTTCATATGAAATCAACATGTATAAGTATCTATATTTAAATATATATATACATCCAGCCTCCATACAATCACCATGTATAAGTATGCATACCTACAGATATACACGCCAAGTATTTCTATAATACACAATCAAGATAAACATGGTCTACATTGACCTAACGAGGAGATGCTTGGGGATAGTATGAAGGGTGCGTACAAGATTATGGTACGTCGATCCATCACTATTACGAATCTCACAATTCGTGACGGAGATGCTTCATCTACCATGGAATAGTTCAAGTATGCTTGTCATTAAAATCAAGTAGTGATTGAGCTCGAAAAGAAAAAACTTGACCATGTCAAGTATGTTTACTCACATTAAATTAAGTAGGGAGCATCTAAGTCAAGTAGGCATGCTTCTTTATGAGATGTTCACGAATAATCATATATATTACAATAGGAGCTCAATTGAGTCTCGAAAGTATGTATTACAAGCATGAATATCAATCAAAGTACGGATCTCGAAAGCTAGTATACTAGTCAAATGAACTCTAAACGTCGTTGGGATTGAATGTAGAGTCAATATTGTTCAATGACTCTAAATGCGATTTCGTTGAGTCATTACTATAATTTTATCCAAGTAGTGTATTAATGCTATATGCATTTCTAGTCCTTTTTTTATGATTTCAATTGAGGCAAAGCTAGGTTCTTGTTCTATTTTGGAACCCTAGTTTAAAAATCAAGTATTCAATGAAAGCCTAAGTTGATTAATATCAATTCAAGCCTATATCAGTTCAAGTTCACAATTCCAATTATTAGTGGAATCTAAGTTCAACACAAGTTGACAATTCAAAGATCATTGAAACCTTAAGGCTGAATTTGTACACTTTGTTTTCCAACAAGTTCATGAACAAAAATAATTCCAAATCAAAGCTTGAACATCTTTCAAGCTAAACACTAGACCAAAATCATCAAAGTCAATATCCATGAAATAATTTCTTGATTTTCTAGAGGTATCATAACATGTTATAGACTTGATAAAACTCTCCCGTAGCGTGATTAAAGCAAGAAGGGAGTAAGGGGGTTTAGTAACGTACCAAATCCGAATCTCAAACCTAGGAAATGGATAGATGGGAAACGATGTCGTTGACGAGAGCTTTCCAACGTCGGTCTTTGTTTGTCGATTGGTTGGTCAAAGCTTCGGGAATCACCGGAATACTCCAAGAACACACTCTTCGATGAACGAAGACTGACGTTGGAAAGCTCTTTTCGGCGATTCAGACTTGATACGTTACTAAACCTCCTTACTCTCTTAATTAATCTTGCTTAAATCATGTTAAAGAAGAGTTTTATCAAGTCTATAATAAGCTTTGATGCCTCTAGAAAATCTGAAAAATTATCCTATGGATCTTTGATCTGATGATTTTTGTCTAATGTTTAGTTTGAAAGATGTTCGAGCTTTGATTTGGAAGTATTGTTGTTCATGAACTTTGTTGGAAAACAAAGTGTACAAATTCAGCCCTTGTTTTGAAAGATGTTCGAGCTTTGATTTGTTGTGATAAATCTACTAAAAGGATTGGGCTTTCTTGTTGGATATGTTTTACCTACATATGTTAGAATGCTCCCTATAAATTTTGGTAAAATTCTAATGTGTTTTAAGTGACTCAAATAGGCCACCAATTACATGCTAACATAAACTTGAAGGGGTTGTATTTTGATGAAATATAAGTCCAAATGAAATAATTTAAAATGCTAAAATATAGTTTCACGAGTTTAGTTTCCGACTAAGTAAACTGACTTATGGTACTAAAATGCATAAACTGACTTATGGTACTAAGAAGAGATATTATGTCTTGTATGCGATAAATATGTTAGCTTTCTGATTAATTTCTGAGGTACCTTTCTTTGAATTTCAGCTGCATTCATTTCCGGTATTGATTATGTCATCCATACACTAAGAGTATGGTAACTCCCCCTTCACTAGAGCTATCAACAAGTCGGCTTGGGCCCACAACAAGCCTACCAACGGGCTGGGTTGGGTCGGGCCTAGAATGCGTCCGGTCTCCTGAATATCAAACTCAACTCATGTCAAACTCGGGCCTCTTGGGCCAAAAAAACTATGGTACTATGGGCCTTTATTTAAAGAAAACCTACCATAAGTGTATAACCAATTAACCAAAAGAAATGGTTGACACAAGCAAACAGCAAGTCCGCTACCTATATAGTTAAAAAAACCACAATGTGACAATAAGTCTATAACCAACAATAACCGAATGAAATAGTTGGAAAAAAACACAATAAGTCTGTTTACAGTACACAATCACTCAAGTTATATCATGACCTTAACTTGAGGCCTTCACCAATCACCATTACAAGTCTATACCAAAACCAAAAGAAAGTTTTTAATAGTAAGGAGCCAATACAGTTACTCAGTCACATATCTCTCATTTTGTCATTCATTCATCAATCAACATCAAATAACTAAAATTGAATATAAATTACCTAAAGGTCAAACTTCTTGTAATCCATACAACCAACTACGAGTACAAATGAGGGCTTGCACATTCTTGAGGAGTAAGCAATTTCTATACTTGTATAGGATTCGACCACCAATACTAAATGAGGATTCTTAAGCTACTGTTGTGATTAGAATGCTTAAAATGTTACAAGACATAATTGCAAGTTGTGGGAATCGATCCTTATTCATTCTTCAATAATCAAGCACATTTACGCCTTTAACAATGCATGCTTCTTCCAAGTAAATATCAAGTTGAGACTTGTTTTCACTTGAAGTCATTTACTTCAATTCTTGTATAAACTCATAAAATTAAACGAACACATAATATATACAATACATAAACTATATGAGAATGTTAGACACTTACATGTTTGGATAAAGAATTAAAATAATAATAAAGACCAAATATGAAATATGTTATTTTGACTTGCATCAAAAATAGTGTTCATAAATGATGAGCATGATCCACTTGCCTTTGAATATGGTTGAAAACAAGATAGACTAGGACCCTCTCTTGATAAGTCAGAGAAATGAGTTTGATGCAGTTTCAATGGCTTCATATTCACCATAAAGCTTATATAGAGTCTCATTTACCCTATTCACCTTCGCTTCATAATCAAGTAGGTAAAGCCTTTTATAGCAAAAGTTTAAAAATTTAAACTTTGTCTTGAGGTCAAGAACATATCCAAGTGCCAGATTGACATTATATCCATTCCAATACTTATCAAATTTGCTCTTTATTCTTAATGTCATATCTCTAATCACCTCATCTTCACATGACTAGTTTTCATTTAGTTTCATTTCAATGCTTGCAAGTTGCATGAAATACAAGTTTGAAGTGAGGTAAGACGATCCGGATACCAAGTTTGTAATGTGATAAAATAGGGACAAGAAAGAACACATTATCTGAGCTCTTTTTTCCGCTCTTCATTAGATGGACATAACTTATAATTTCTATCAACTAGTGAATGCACAACGATATTTAATAGCACTTTCAAGCATCATATATTTAGCATTCCATCTAGTTGCCACACCCCACGTCAAGAAACTAACACCAACATTATTCAAGTGCACTTCTTCAATGCATATTTGAAACCTCAGAAGATACTTCTCTATTTTTTTTTTGCTAAGGCTTTACCAGTCGCCTTCAAACCTTCTTTAAAAATAATATTGAAGATATGTGCACAACACCTCACATGAAAAACTCACCTTTACATAACAAACCATTTTGCAAATTAAGTTATTCTTTCAAAAATCTTTGCATGTTATCATTTAAAGAGGCATTGTCCAAGGTGATAGAAAATATTATTGATTCTATCATCCAATCTTTAAGCACTTCAAGTAACTTGTTCGATAATTCTAACCATGTATGTGGACTTTCCAAGACATAAAATGAAAGCAATTTGCTATTTAACTTACAATTTTCATCAATATAATGAGCATTCATAGTTATATAACATTGTATAATCACAACAGTCTACACATCAGAAGTTAAATAAATTCTACCACGAAGAGTAGCACGCTTTAGCTTTGCCTTTTCAAATTTGGAGGATATCATGAATATGACTTCGAAATGTTGGATTCTCCTCCTCTATGAGTTGTTTAGAAGTTTAGTAGGGTAATTAGGGGGAAGAGATTTGATAGCGGTCCTAGTGAAGATGATGATGATAAAAAAAGAAAAAAGCATAAGTTTGATGTGTGGGATTATTTTGAACAAATTGGCATATAGTAGTGATGAGTGCAAGATTTCCACGAATTTTTTCGGGAATTTTCTTTTATTTTGTGCTATTTTTGAATTAATTATGCTTTGAAAATATTATTATTTGTGTTTTTGCGCTTAATGCAGGTTTCCAAGCGTAATCGAGTTTTTATACGGTGTTTAGCACGAAGTTCGAGACAATTCCGGGCTTAAAAGTTGTTTTGGGAATTATTTGCTCAATGTCCGTTAAGACCGTCAAGAAATCCAAGGCATTTGAAGCTTAACAGAGGCTAACGGAGGCTGAAAATATTAACGGAGGACTATTTTGTGAAGTCTGGGAGGAGCAGGCCGGCGGCACTAAAGTCAGAAAGATTAGGGGTACCGGAGCAAATGTTAGAATTTAAGGAGAAGCAGCCGTAATTGCATAAAGGCCCCTGCGCGTTGTCGCTTTCTGGCTGGCGCCACGTGGTGCATTCTGGCGCTTCCTCTCCACTCAGCCAACCCGCGGTCTTCTACCGGATCCGGGTATGACCCGCGTCCCTTCAGCCCATAAACCGCCCTTTCTCACCCGCTCCCTCTCTCATCACTCACCCATTTCCCCAGCGGGTGACCCGCGCCCTTCTCCTTGGTTCTGCCCGCGATCCATGCCGTGCCCAGCCTCCTTTCTTCCTTTTTTGCCCCTAAATCTCCATTGTCCTTCCAATTATACCCCTCTGACCCTCCAATATTCGACCCTTTACGGCCTTTTATTTCTACCTCAAAATCACACCAAATCTTTGATGCTTGATCACCATTGAAGGTTTGGAACATCATAAGGGCCAAGGACGCACTTTCGACAAAAGATTTCAACCCTGATTTTTTTCGTTCATTCTTTCTACTCATTTTTTAGATATTTGTTATGGTTTCTTGGGATGATTTATTTTGTAATTGTTGAATTGGTTTGTGCTTCAATTATTTATGGAATGCAATTAATTTTTATGTCAAATGTAGTGATTTAATTTAATTTATCTCTTTATTTAGTATATAAGCATGTTGGTTATTATTTTGTGAAATTAATGCTTTTAATTATCTCGCCAATAATTAAATGATTTTAGAAATATTTAGGATCAATACCTATTTATTTTGACCAATAATTTAATAGTTGGTGTTTTGTGACACACATCGATAATATGAGACTAGATTTGACACGCGATCGAACCACCTTAGCCATTCGCGAGGTCGGAGAGATTAGGGTTGACTATAAGATGCGAAAGCCCGTAGTTAGCCAATTTAGTTGTCTCGGCTACCAACATGACTTGTAGAAAAATATAGAGAGTTTCTTTTTGCGAAGTATTACCCATGCGCTTGGTTATTATTGTGTTTTCTTAATGTTTTTAATGGCGTAGCGAACCATTAGATGATCACTAGAATGATAGGATACGAAGCGAAAGCCCTTCCTGTTATTTCGAAAATCACAATAGTAGTTTGCGTGGCGTGAGACCGAAAGGAGATCGCGCGTAGATAGTCTTTGGATGCTTATTTACACATGCAGTTATTTTCTCCCCTGTGTTATGTGTTGCGATGATATGAGCCCGTAGCAAGGTTGAGAGATAGCTAGATTTGCTATACGTAGCGAAAGCCCGTAGCGAATAAAATAGCGCGTCCGACTACCAAGACTTGAGTTAAAGAAAAGCAAAAAGAGAATTAAATTAAAACATCGGCTAGACTAGAAATAATGCATTCCTATATTTTTATCTTGATTTGTTGTTGCCAAACCACATCCGCGTTAGTTTAGATTTAATTGCTTTCTAGGTTGTTTTTATTTTTAGATTTTAATTTAATTTCTTTTCGCTCAAATATAATTAGTTAGCATAATTTTGGTACTTAGTTGGAGTGAGAATTTCGTGCATTCCTCGTGGGATCGACTCGTACTTACGTACTTTATTACTTGATACGACCGGGTAATCTTTCCCGAGATGCGTTCGCGCACATCAAGTAGATGGGGTCGAGAAATGTAAATGGTTGCATTGCAAAAATAAATATACTTGTAATACTGATTTAGACATTAGTTATTTAAGACGTCATGTTTGTAAGTGTTATAAATATCCGCATATGCTTGATGCGAGTTCTTTGTTGGATACCCAAATAACCAAATTACACTTTTGAAGAAGTGGAAGTTCAATAGTAAGGTTTATCGAGATGCACAGATTGTATTGATTATTAGGCATAACCTACCATTTAGTTTTATTGGGTATGACGGGTTTAATGCTTTGCTTAAAATTATGAATTCCAAATTTATGCGTGTTAGTAGAAACACACACTGCTAACGCTGATCGTAAGAGTGTTTTTGATTCAAAAAGCAAAGCTAAAGAGTGTGTTAGCTACTATTCGTGGTACAATTTGTTTAACTTTTAATGTGTGGACTCATGTAACTACACAAAGTTATACGGATGTGACTGCCTATTATATTGATGAAAATTAGAAGTTAAATAGTAAATTGCTTTCATTTTGTGTCTTGGAAAGTCCTTATACGGGGTTAGAATTATTGAGCAAGTTACTTGGAGTGCTTAAGGATTTGAGGATAGAGTCCAAAATATTTTCCATCACCTTGGACAATGCCTCTTCCAGTGATAGCATGCAAAGATTTTTGAAAGAAAGGTTTAATTTGCAAAATGATTTTTTATGTAAAGGTGAGTTTTTTTATGTGAGATGTTGTGCTCATATCTTGAATATTATTGTTCAAGAAAGGTTAAAGGCGATCGGGAAAGCCTTAGAAAAAATTAGAGAAAGTGTCAAGTATCTGAGGAGTACATAGGGAAGATTGCTACAATTTAAATTATGCATTGAAGAAGTGCACTTAAATAATGTTGGTGGTAGTTTCTTGAGGTTGGATGTGGCAACTAGATGAAATGCTACATATATGATGCTTGAAAGTGTTATTAAATATCGTCGTGCATTCACTAGTTTTAGCTACAATGATATAAATTATAAGTTATGTCTATCTAATGAAGAGTGAGAAGAACATAAAGAGAAAGAACATAGAGAGTGTGCTTTCTTGTTCCCATTTTATCACATTACAAATTTGGTATCTGGATCGTGTACCCCACTTCAAACTTTGTATTTTATGCAACTCGTAAGAATCAAAATGAAAACTAGTCATGTGAAGATGAGGTGATTAGAGATATGACATTATGGATGAAGAGCAAATTTGACAAGTATTGGAATGAATTTAATGTCAATCTTGCCTTAGATGTGTTCTTGACCCAAAGACAAAATTGAAATTTTTGAACTTTGCTTAAAAACCTTTACGTACTTGATTACAAAGAGAAGATGAATAGGGTAAATGAGACTTTGTATAAGCTTTATGGTGAATGTGAAACCATTGAGACTGCTGAAACTCATTTCCTCCTAACTTACAAAGAGATGGTCTTAGTCTATCACATTTTCAACCATATTCAATGAGAAGTGGATTAAGCTCATCATTTATGAACTCTATTTTTGATGTATGTTTGAGTAATATATTTCATATTTGGTTTTTATTATTATTCTAACATTCGCATCTAGTTTACGCATTGTTTATATTATGTGTTTGTTTAATTTTAGGAGTATATACAAAAATTAAGGCAAATGACTTCAAGTGAAAACAAGTATCAACTTGAGAAGCATGCATCGTTAAAGATGTAAACATGCTTGAATATTGAAAAATGAATAAGGATTGATTCCCTCAACTTGCAATTATGTCTTGTGACATTTTAAGCATTCAATTACAACAGTAGCTTAGGAATTCCCATTTAGCATTGGTGGTCGAATCTTATACTAGTATAGAAATTGCTTGCACACCGAGAATGTGCAATCCCTCATTTGAACTCATAGTTGGTTGTATGGATTACAAGAAGTTGGACCTTTAGGTAATTTATATTTAATTTTAGTCATTGATTTTACTTTTCTTTCTTATTTATTTATCAATATTTTTTTTCTTGCAGATTCAAATATACAAGAAGTGGAGGAGATACAATAGACAAAGGAATGTTCTTGATGTTGATATGAGTGAATGACAAAATGGGTGATGCATGACTAGAGGTGGCAATATATGCCCACGTCAATTTGTTTGTCCGTCCTGACCGCCCACTAAGTAATGGGTATGGGCACACTAAATATTTTAAATGGGCAAAAATATGTATAAGCATATGGGACCATTAGTTTAGATGGGCGTCCACTTAAGCACCCACAACCGAAAAAAACTCAATCATGACTTGCGTCACCTCTCCCAATTCCGTAGCCGACAAAGCCACAAAGTTCTTTGTCTCTTCTCTGTTACATCGCTCTTCTCCTCTTTGGTCTTCTTCGCCTCTTTCTTGTTTTCTTCCATCCCTTCTTAATTCACCTTATTGATTCAATCCATGCTACATGCTGCTACTCTCGATTCCACCAATCCCAAGGTTCAAATTTCCTTCTACTTACTGATTTTTCATTTTCTATTTCAATGCTAGTCTTAATCAATTTGATTTTTTTCTGCTTCCCCCCCTACCCTTTTGAATTTCATTTCTTTTAACTGGGTTTAATTTGCACATTCACACTTTAATCCTTTGTTTTTTAATATCTCCAGTCAGTTACTCATGTGTTTGTGTGCTTTCCTTTTTGCTTGATTTATTGGGTGGACCCAAATCACGGTCCCTCTCTCTCTCTCCAGACATTTAAATTGATTTCACTACAAGGAATCACCGTGGATGAAATATCAAAATAGAACTTCATAAATTTTTGAGTAATTTTTTGTAAAAAGAAATGTTTTTTTTATATAATTTATGTATTTATTTGATAATTGTATGATATTGAGTAAATGGACGCCTATATATGCCCATGTTTTTAAATGGACAGTTACTCACCCACCTATTTGAGTCCATTGCCCATATGGGCACCGTCAACACCCGCCCATTTGCCACCTCTATGCATGACCGTGTAACAGTGTTGGCTCCTTACCATCAAAAACTTTTTTTTGGTTATAGACTTGTATTGGTGAAGGTGTGCTGTTTTGCCATGGAGTGTCCAACATGTCTCTTTGGTGTGCCTTTATTAGGATACCCATGATTATGCTGTGATTTTTTGCACTTTGGTATTTTATATGGAATTAGTACTACATTTTATTGTTCTACTAAATTATATTTCTTTCCTATTTTGATTTAGAGGTCAACCGATACAAATTGTCCTGCCTATTGTGTATGAATAAAGGGACTTTTATGATTTTTTTATTTATTGTGATGTATGTAGGGATTGTCCTATTTTGTTGGCTAAATATGAATATTGATGATAGAATATTGTAGTTGTCTCGTTAACTTAAAAGTGTGACCTTTTATTGCCTTCTGACTTGTATGCAAAGTGGTTCAAATTTTTGAAAAATATTGATATTTATTCCAGATTATGCATGTAAATTTTTAATTGATATAGTAGTGTTGTTGTCTAGATAACTTAGAAAGTATGACTTTTCTTGCCTTCTCACTTGTTTGCTCATGTTTTAGATGTATAAAGTGGTCTCAATTGGTCTACTTGAAGGTAGATATATATGCACTTCTTAATTGGTAGGAATCATTTTGCATGAACTTCTAGTTTGAGACAAAAAGTAGACCCCAACAACCCCACCTCCACCTACACTATGTACAAGCAGCTCCATTCAAAAGTCACCTAGGAGTGTATTGGGGAAAACCATTTCTTATGAAGTCTGACTTTTGTCAGAAGTAATAGTCAGGCTTGGGCATTGGTATTTTGTTTTTTGGATAATTATATTTGGACATCATGTTTTGGTGGTACATTACTTGTAACTTGTTTTTTGGACCAAAAACTGGTTATTATGGTTGTATTGAAATTCCTTCACATGGACAAATACTTTTGGACTTGTGTATTTGTTTGTAAACTTATGTGTACTTTTGAACATGAAACTTATTATTATGAGAGTAATATATTATGACTTTTCTGGACATGTGTATTTATTGGTGAACACACTTGTTTTTGTGGAGTTGTGAATTTTTACATGGGTATAGACGCATAATGTATTCAACTGTACAAAACTTGTGGACATGTGCTTTAGGATTAGTAATGTATTCGTTACTAATCAACATCAAATCACATTTTTACAAAACATAATCGATATCCCCTAACATTTGTTCTAGTTCATAATAACATATACACACACATTCACCCCTTTATAGGCAACCTAAATGTACAACCAAAATGTCATATACAACCATTAACGAAACAATTACAACAACCCATAGCTTGACATTCCAATTGCGTTCAAATTGAGATTTCAATAAAGCAATTTTCATGTCTTTCATCACGTTGTACTTCAAGCCTCTTGACTTCCTTTTTAGTGTAACTTTCTTGTCTTTTTTCTTTTGCAACTTCATCTCAGCCTAGGTTAACTTCTCTTTCAATTCAGCAACATCTTGGCTTATTGTGTACTTCTATCATTTGTCCATTCAAAAAAAAATTGCACGCTTTTTGCATCAACACCTAAGCAGAAACTTATATGTAATGGGCAAAGTGGGAACCTTTAAAATCATAACATAAAAATGGGAGATTTTTCAAAGGAAAATATAATGTCACAATCATAGTGAAAGAATGTCAAACTCAATGATGTTAAACATACACACTATAATTTCCACGTCCATAGAAGAGGTTGCTAGGTTACTAAAAGATGCGAGGTCTTCAATGGAGCAAGAACCTTGCAATCACACAATGGGACACCTTCATGAGTTCTAGCATGCGATTTGATTGTAGATGATGAAACCATGAGTCATTTATGGAATTACAAAGGCTGCATAGGGTTTTTAGATAGGAATTGTGGTATGAATGGTTAGAGATGGTGAATCGATGATTTTAAGATGGCAAATTGAAGGTTGAAGATATATATACAAATGATACCAAGAATGGAGGGAAGGAAAAAAATTAGGGCTTGGATCAAAACAACGATCTATACAACTGAGTTTTATACATTTACTGGTTTTGTATATAGATCATGTGCATGATATGTGGGTGTTATAATAAGAGTACTCTTGTCATTATAAGATGGTAAAAGTAACGATAGTGGTGAGGGGTAATTTGACCAAAATATCAAAATCAGGGACCAAATGAGGCTTAAAACCTTAGGACTAACCAAACTTAAAGTTTGGGTTAAATTGAGGGACCAAATTATTTGTAATCCTACGTGGCTTGGGAGGCCTTTGTGTCCGCTTTGATCAAGAAGCGGAAATAGAGTATTTTGAGGGATAGTAAGTGGGATCATAGGTAGCTTCGACCTCCTCTATCCGATCTCTATGCCTTGGCTGTGATTCCACAACTTCGGCATCTTCTTGGGCTCTGCGTCGATCATACCTATTATGTCGAGCATGCTCACTTTGTGTGCCAAATATTTCCGACTATGATCGACTGACATAACGATGGTAGCTTAGCATGACAATATTTTAACGAGCGTATTTTAGAGCACACAAGATATCTTAAAAGAATGTGTGTCGTTCAAGATAAATAATCACATCAATGCTTGCTGCATGATTTGATTGAAATTATATGGAGATATTTTGGTAATTAGTATGTTGGTATTTCAATAATCCTCGTTTTTATTATTGTTGTATTTTCTAAATATGGACGTTGTGGTTTGTTTGTCATTGTATTTCCATAATTTTCATTATAGTTGTTGTATTGTTGTTTGTCAGAATTTCTATTTGAATCGTTGTATTTCGAATTATTGTATTTATTTTAATATAATAAATAAATAATATTCAGATTATAGTTAAGTGATTAACAATATTAATTTAACTCTTCAATTTACGAATATTTATTAATTATTAATTAATGGATATTGGATTATAGTTAAAAAAATTATTACTTTTTGTAATATTTGAATATAATAATATTATATTATAATTCATATCAAATTGTAATAAATATTAATCTAATTATGATAAATAATAATATTTTCAAGGGTAAAATAGGCATGACCTATTTTAGTCTTGTTTTCACATTTCTTGGTCATAAAGATTTGATGGATTTTTTGTAACAAAATCTTTAGTTGCATTTTTGGAAACATAATTTTCCTAAAGATTTTTTGTTTTCTTGATCCTAAAGTCTAGGAGTCATTTTTTGGTAACAAAATATTTAATTAGATTTTGGTTTCTTGGACCTAAATTCTAGGAGTTATTTTTTTGGTAACTAAATCTTTGTATAAATCCTAGTCTAACCATGATTCTTGAGTTCTTTGATATTTGGAGATCGCATAACTATAAATAAAGGTACAAGGATTCGTGCTATGTATAGAGCTTTAGAGAGAGAATAAAAGCCATACAGCCGTGGTCTGAAGTTTGGAGTTTCTAGTTGTTTTCCAACCGGCAGAGTCCGCTCAAGCCGTCAATGTAGCTACATCGGCAAATCACATTGAAAATCGGAAAGTTTGTTTTGTCTTCCTATTTCGCATTTAGGAAGTCGTTTTTTCTTTCTTCCCACGTTTTCGTCTACAATCGCTTTTATGTGGGATTTTGTTCTCCAAGATTCATTATCTTGTGAGAATATTTTATGTGTGATTTCACAAGTATTTTCGTGTAAAACAATTATTCTTTTAGTGAAATCTTTGTGGAATTGAGGCTAGGTCTACAAGTATTAACTTGTAGATTGTTTTTGGTAAAAACTTGAGTTCAGTTTTCTGTTTTGTGCTATTCTTCCGCTGCTACTATTATTTGCTGTTTCATTGTGATTCCCATTGTAGCTACAATCACAGCTACATTGGTAATCACTTTGACTTCTCTTGAGAATCCGAGTTATTGCGTTCTTTCAATTGATATCAGAGCCTCCTCTTGATGTCACTAAGAGTAGATTCTGGTTGTAGCCATGATGGATTCTCAATATAAGAATTTTGTTCGTCCTAATACTTTGAGAAAGAAAGGTTTGTACAATGACTTTCATTGCTTTAACTCTTCTGTCACCGAAGATGGTGCAGAATCAGAATCAGAACTGATGGATGCTTATAAGGAGTTGTACAATGATTGGGAAAAGAGAGTTTGTCAAGTTAAGTTACTTAAAAAGGTAAGTGAAATACTCAAGAAAGTGAATGAAGATCAAAAGGAGAACATTGCTAGACTGGAATGTTTGCTTAGCAAGAAAGATGTGGAGTTTGAAGAACTGAAAGAAGAACTGCTCAAAGCTAATGAGACCGTGGAAAAATGGAATTCAAGCCAATACAAAATGGATGATATGCTGAATTCTGGTAAGTCAGGTATTGGTTTTGTACCAAAAATATTTGTGAGAGAAGGAGAAAGCATATCTGAACCTAAACAGACTGCTCAGAATTTTCAGAAAGCAGATTTTTTCGAAAAGCCAAAATCAAGAAAGAAAAACTTTGTTTGTCACTTCTGTCATAAGCCTGAACATATACAACCTTTTTGTTTTCTGAAAAAGACTATATATGAGGATGATGTTACGCAGACTTTCTTGGCAAAAAATCAAATGCAACATCAAATGAAACAACCAATGCAACAACCAATGCAGCAACATTGGAAGTCACATTCGAAGTCGCATCATAAATCTCATCCTCAGAAAAATCAAACTAAAGTTTTTAAACAGATGTGGGTTCCTAAGGGTAGTAATGACAAAGACAAGTCCAAATATTGTGAACCCTTTGATATATGCCCTGGTGCTAAGCTGTTCTATGAAGAATCTCCTCCAAAATATTCGAACCAAAGATTCGAAACCATCGAACACACTGAGAGAACTGCATATTCTGGAAGTTCAGCCGATGTGATTCAGAATGTGACAGCCAATGTGATTCCAAATGTAGCTACATCGGCAGTCACATTGGACAGAAACTCCCCAGATGCTGAAACTGAACCTGAACAGACTAAAACTAAACCAAATTTGACTGATTACAGCCATGACATTCCCAGCCGCATACAGAAAAACCATCCAATCTCTCAAGTGATAGGTAATATTCTTGATGGTATATACACAAGGAGAAGAGGTAAGGTTGATTCTCAAAAAATTGCATGCTTATCAAAATATTTTTGAGAGAAGCCTTAAAATTTTTATGGATGCTCTGAATGATCAAAGATCATAGACTACACATTGATGTGTTAACCTTGTTTTTTGATAACACCTATATAATTTGTTTAGCACAAAAATCCAGTTCATCATTCTCGAACAAAACACATTGATATAAGACACCACTTTATTAGAGACTTGGTTGAATATGTAAATTGTTTGCATTGAACATGTTGGGACTGAAAATCATCTTGCTGATATATTTGCCAAGTGTCTTGTTTTTGAGAGATTTTTCAATCTCTTGTGTTTTTGTGTGCCATATGTTTTTACACTTAGTTATATAAAAAAATTTTAAAAAAAATTTAGGCATGCTTGCATTTTGTCTTTAGAGGGCACTCTAGATCATTGTTTCACATGTATGTGCCTTTTGTGATTGCTTGAGAATTTCATTCAAAATCTGTTGTGATTTCATTGTTATGATTCTCTCTATCTCTCTCCCAGTTCTTGAGTATGTTTAAAGTCCACAAAGGAAATAGCTACCTTTTAAAATTTTTGGGATGCTGCAATTTTTCAAGGTACTATGGAACTTAGGTTCTCATGGGTTGATCTTGAGTAAATTGACCCCCCTCAATTGAAAAAGTGTGAAAGCTACCTAACGGAAAAGAACTACCTATAAACCAGGTTTGTGGCACCTTTCTTTTGGGACTATGGATCCTTGTATTTCATGGGTTGATCAAAAGCAAAGTGGCTTCCCTTGGTAAATAGTATGAAAGGTTCCAAGTGGCATGTTTTTATAGCTTGAAATAAAGTAGAGCTATATTTCTAGGGAAATAAAGTACCTATGGATTTTTGTTGTGAAAAATTTACGATCTTGGGAGAGAAATCTGGTTGAGAAGAAAAAAATGCAAAATTAAAAATAAAATCACAATTTTGGCGAATGCATCTCCCAATGCAGCTACATTAGGAACTACATCCTTTGATCTGGTCTTTATCACTTGTGTGTGATTGCATTTTTTATTCTTTTGCCTAGCTTTTAGTAATCATTTTAGTGGTTGTCTAATTTTTGTGTGGAACTAAGAGTTTTTGAATCTGGATATGATGTGCTCAGTTATTGCTAGTGGTGTGATCAAATCATGGTGAACACTTAATTGTGTTTTTCAAAATATTGGATTTTTTGAGAATTTCTAAAAGATGGTTTATCCCTCTTCATTTTCCGGTCAAATAGGAGGAGAGAGATCAAGTGTTTCTGGTGATAATGATGATTTTGTATGCATGTGAGTGCATCATTGGTATGTTCTGATTTGTGCTTAGTAATGATTTCTGATTTTATACCTTACACAAATTCAGAGGGAGATGAGATTTTCTAACCTATGCAGGTTAGATGGTTTGATTGGTGTTAAATAAACACTTGTCTTTTGATTTGACCAGAAATGCTCAACAAAGGGGGAGATTGTAAGGGTAAAATAGGCATGACCTATTTTAGTCTTGTTTTCACCTTTCTTGGTCATAAAGATTTGATGAATTTTTGATAACAAAATTTTTAGTTGCATTTTTGGAAACATAATTTTCCTAAAGCTTTTTTGTTTTCTTGATCCTAAAAATCTATGAGTCATTTTTGGTAACAAAATATTTAATTAGATTTTGGTTTCTTGGACCTAAATTCTAGGAGTTATTTTTTTGGTAACTAAATCTTTGTATAAATCCTAGTCTAATCATGATTATTGAGTTCTTTGATATTTGGTAATCAAATCCCATTAAATTGGTAAGTTGTTGATTTTTCCTTAATAACTAATCATTTTCCTTGTAGTAGATGGACTGTTTTGCGTGTGTGTATGAGATCGCATAACTATAAATAAAGGTGTAAAGATTCGTGCTATGTACAGAGCTTCAGAGAGAGAATAAAAGCCATACAGCCGTGGTCTGAAGTTTAGAGTTTCAGAAGCTGTTTTTCAGACCCGAACTGCAACTGTCCGCCTGAAGCTGTTAATGTAGCTACATCGGCAGTCACTTTGAAAATCTGGAAAAGCTATTTTGTCTTCTTATTTCTGTTTAGGAAGCTGTTTTTCTTTCTTCCCATGTTTCGTCTACACTGTTTTATGTGGGATTTTTGTTCTCCAAGATTCATTATCTTGTGAGAATATTTTGTGTGTGATTTCACAAGTATTTGCGTGTAAAACAATTATTCTTTTAGTGAAATCTTTGTGGCCTTGAAGCTAGGTCTACAAGTATTAACTTGTAGATTGTTTTTGGTAAAAACTTGAGTTCAGTTTTCTGTTTTGTGCTATTCTTCCGCTGCTACTATTATTTGCTGTTTCATTGTGATTCTCATTGTAGCTACAATCACAGCTACATTGGTAATCACTTTGACTTCTCTTGAGAATCCGAGCTATTTCGTTTTTTCAATATTAATAATGAATATTAATATAATTTCGAATTTAATAGTTTATGTAAAATAAAATTTATTTGTTAATATAAATTAAAAGAAGATATAAAATTAATGGAGATAAAGATTGTGGGGTATGTTAAATTATTAGAGATTATACTAAGATGTAAGGGTTTTTTGTTTGGATAACTTATGTGTATCAAATTAAATGCATATTTATATTCAGTTTTTAATGAATTGAGTATCAAATGAGGAGACACATAGATACTTGGTTATACATGTTGTAAGAAGAATTCCTTTTGCGCCACTTTTTTAGTTTGGGCTGTTCCGCTTAAATATAACGCTCACAAAAATAGTATGTTCACTCATTATGTTGGTTGATTTCCAAGCTTTTAATTTTATTACATTATCTCGAACTTTAGGTGCTACTTCATCCATTTCAGTAAAGAGTTCATCATACTATTTGGAGATATTTCAATTGAATACTTCACTTTCAAAAAAATATGTTTATCATTTTCATAACATTTCAATTTTACCTTCCACATATGTATTAATAAATTGATTATGTTCAATCATTTTTGTTATTATAACTAACATTACTTTTAACCAATGTGGGATGAAACTTTTCAAGGTGAGACATTACTTCTATTGACTCACTTATAACGCTATACTTTAAACATTGATATCTTATTGATCCAAAATTTGATTTGGAGTAATAAATATATTATTTCAATACTCTTGCCGAGTAGAACATATTTGCACAATTACTTTTGCCAACAAATAAATGACACATAAAGAAATTCATGCCTCATGTTGCATAATTTTTTTCACTAAAAAACACTAATTTCTTTTTAACAAATATTATATTTTAAGTCTTGATATCTTATTCATCCAAAACTCGATTTCGACAAATAAATATATCATTTTGATACTCTCACCGAGTAGAACACATTTACGCAATTACATTCGTCAACAAACAAATGACACGTAAAGAAATTAGTACCTCAATCTCATAATTTATTTTACTAAAAATACTAATTTTTTAAAGAAGATTTGTATCCCACATTGGTTAGAAATTGATGTTGGTTTTAAAAATACTATTATTATGTACCAATAGAAGAGATGTATCATACATTGGTTGGAAAGTGGTGTTGTTTTCAAAGTCATTTGATGAAAGACTTCAACCATTATTACCAATAATAGATAATAGATGTATATCTCACATTGGTTAGAAAATTATGTTGATTTTTAAAATTATTTTATATTATTACCAATAAAAGAGATGTATAACACATTGTTTAAAAAGAAAATGTTAGATTTTAAAGTTTTTAGACTAAAGACTTTCACTTTTATAAAAGATGTATCTCACATTGGTTACAAAATATTCTACTATTATTATCAATAGAAGAGATGTATCTTGCATTTGTTAGAAATTGATGTTTTAAAAATATATTATTATTAATTTCAAATAGAAGAGATGTATCATGCATTGGTTAGAAAGTGATGTTGGTTTTTAAAGTCTTTTGATAAAAGATCTACCATTATTACCAATAGAAGATGTATATCTTACACACACACACACACACACACACATATTTGTTATAAGTTGTTGTGGATTTTAAATTACTATTATTACTAATTACTAATAAAAAAGATAAATTTTACATTGGTTAAAAAAAGATGTTTATTTTAAATGTTTTGAAACAAAAAGACTTCTATTTTTATCATCGATAAAAGAGAAGAGAAGAGATGTATCCTATTATATAATAAGAGATGTTGGTTTTAGATTTTTTTAAAATAAAAAATTCTAGTATTATTACCAAATGATGAGATATATTCTACATTGGTTAGAAGTGATGTAGGTATTAAATGTCTTTTTTTTTATAAAAGGCTTAATACTAATAGAAAAAAATATATGTATTTCACACTAGTTAGGAAAGTGATATTGGTTTAAAATGTTTTTAGATAATGTATGTCACACTGGTAACAAAAAAATCCACATTATTTAGAAACAGATATTGGTTATAAAAGTTTTAGATAAAAGAATTTTTATATTATTGTCATTACAAGAGATGTATCACACATTGTTTAGAAAGAGATGTTGGTTTCAAAACTCTTTAGATAAAATACTACTACTATTATTATTTTTATGTTATAACTAATAGAAGAAATGCATCCCACATTGTTTAGAAAAAGATGTTGATTTCAAAAGTTTTTATATAAAAGACTATTATTATTACTATAGAATAATGTATCTCACATTTGTTAGAAATTAGTATTGTTTTTTAAAATATTATTATTACCAATAAAAAATATGTATACCACATGGTTAGAAAAAGATGTTTGTTTTGAAAAGTCTTTAAATAAAACTTTTAAACTTTTATTACCAATAGAAATAGAAAAGAAGTATCTCACATTGTTAGAATATGAATAATAATTTTAAAAGACTCAAAATAAATATTTTAATACCGTAAAGTTCAAAATTTAAGGTGTCTACTAACGCAGATATGCTAAAAGATTTCATTTGGACGAAAATTTATTTTTCTTTTCATTTATGACAATGATGATAAGAGTTTTACAATTTTTTTTTTTTGTTATTACTATTACTATTGCTATTATTATTCTTCTTCTTATTATTATAACAATAATACTATTATTATTCTCAAGCATTCATGTGTGACTCATGGTGTTTCTCAACCATTACCTATTAATAATATGTATTAATAATTAATACAATAATGAGATATTAATCTCTACTATTAATCTCATCTATTGCTAATAGTAGAAATCTTATATATATATATATATATATATATATATATATATATATATATATATATAACCAATCTTATTTTTAAACTAATATGAGATACACGTCTTCTATTAGTAATAAAATATTAGATTTTTAATCTAATGACTTTTAAAGCCAAATCAATTTATAACCAATATGAAATACATCTCTACTAATATTATAAATAGAAAAGATGTATCTTACATTGATTAAAAATTGATGTTAGTTTTGAAAGTATTTTGATAAATTTTTTTTTACTTTTATCACCATACAATAAATGTATCTTACATTGTTCAGAAAGAGATGTTAGTTTTAAAAATTTTATATTAAAGACTTCTACTCTTACTATCAATAAAAGATATGTATCTTACATTATTTAAAAGTAAATGTTGGTTTAAAAAATCTTTAGATTAAAGACTTTTTGTTACAAATAGAATAGATACATGTTTCTCACATTGGTCACAAAGTATTCTACTATTATTATCAATAGAAGATATGTATCATACATTGGTTAGAAATTAATTTTGGTTTTAAAATTATTATTATTACCAATAGAATAGATGTATCATACATTTTGTAGAGAGTAATGTTGGTTTCCAAAGTCTTTAGATATAAGACTTCTAACATTATTACCAATAGAAGATATATATCTCACATTAGTTACTGAGCTGCCTGGCCCAATAGGCCCAATCCGTGAGCCACGTGTCAGGCATGTGTATTCTCCGAGCAAGCGAGCAAAGGTGTTACACGAGCAACCGGGCAAAACCTTAGTTTTGGTCAGGATAGTTACTTGCGAGATGGGGGCTCGGCTAAACGAGCAAAATTGATAAACGAGCATCATTGCTCGTCTGCATTGGTAAGAGCTATTAACAGTTGAGGACATTCATGTTCGGTAAAGATCAAGGTAACAGTTGAGGGTGGTTACATCCGAGCAAGAATCCTGACCAGCGGTAATGACCGGGAAGTTCTCCGGATAACCCGTTGTCATTAGTAAGTTAATTAAATGCGTGTTTATTAAAGGCCATGACCGTTTGTGGGGCAGTTAATGCCAATCATGGGCAGTTAATAGAGATCTTGGGCATTTAATGCTAATCATGGGCGGTTATTCATGGTTATGGGCGGATTATGCCTAAGTATAAAAGCCTGGCAAAATTCGGAGAGAGGTATGCGCAATCTAATTTTCTAGCCGAAACTCTGTCAAATTGCTTACTTTCTTGTACTAATTCACACGCCGGAGGGCCTTTGCAGGGAGTGCCCCTGCCCAGTTTATGTTTGCTTATTGACATTGCAGAGTTGGGCTTTGTGGATTCAAGAACACGTTGAAAGCCAGGTGTTCGGATTGGGCTTGTCTAGTGTGTTCAGATTTCTTGGACGCATCAGTTGGTTCCATTGCCGGGAAATCGAATTTTTACGGCATTAAGATTCACTTAGATATTTTTTGTTTTAGAAGTTTCATCCATGGCGGAGAACGGGATTAATGGCGGTAGCGGCAGTCGCAAAGAGGAGGTACACCAGAATCCCAGCCTCAATCAAGCTGCTGGGAATAATGTCCCTCCGCCCCATGATGCACGCCACCAGCTAAATCAAAGGCGTGGGGTTGATTCATTGGCCAGAAGCGTAGAAGCTGCAGTTGGGTTGGCCCATGAGTTTCGTGAGGAAGCTTTACGTCAGAGAGCCATCTATTTGGGTTAGATGCGTCAACTCAACCTACAACTGATTGCTATGGGCAAGCCGTCATTGCCCATCGAGGTAGATCCGTTACCCGGCCTTGACTCTAGCCGAGTGGCGGTGTTTCTTGCACATGTGGTAACCGTGAAACCCTCGATTGTTTATTCTCAACCGCGAGCACAAGGCTCTAAACACAGCAGTTGAAGCAACCTAGGAGGAAGCAAGGCCGATCATAGGGTTGTTCTAGTGTTCACTCAAGGGGGACCGCGAGTTGGCGAGATTCGGCTCGATCACGTCGTCGCGGTTCGCTTTCACCAAAAGGTCACATGCTCGCAGATTCGTTCACCTTCCCGCGGCGATCTCGTTACTGCCTGCTATCGCCTGTTCGCGATCACCAAGGGGTTCTTACGTTCGTAGGCGTAGAACTCCCTCTCCTAAACGGACTCATCAGTCAGATGCACCTATTGCACAGCTCGCTGGGGCACCTCAGGGACAGGTGGCGCAGGCCGTGGGGGTTCCACAAGCCGTTGCGGTTATGGGACCCCCACAAGTCCCTCCTTTACACGTGTACGACCTTGGGGTGGTTTGCCTCGCAACCATAAACATGCAGGATTTCGAAGAGTTGAAGCGTCGATGGAGGCCCCGGAGGGAACAAGGCAAGGCTCTAGATGGAAATTTTTTGGGTACATCTGCCAGCCCGTTGGCTCCATGGATCAAGAATGCTCCGCCAGCACAGGGGTTGATATTCCCCAACATTAAAGAATATACGGGCAAGACCAAGGCTAGGGACTGGTTGATGTCTTTTGAGTCTCAAATTGGCTTGGTAACTTTGGATGAAGCATTAAAGATCAGAGCTTTTGTTGGTGCGTTGCAAGGAAAGGCTTTAGCTTGGATGGGAGCATTGCCACGACGCTCGATCAATAATTGGGCAGACTTGCGGGCAAAATTCTTGGCTGATTTTGGGACGGCTGGTTCGTTAGCAAAGACAAGGGCTGACTTGTCTAAGGTTAAACAAGGTGCACATGAGTCAACGGCGAGCTACCTTGAGAGGTTTACCAAGGTCTTGGAGCAAGTTCCTGGTCTGACCGAGCAAGAGGTGACATTGTGTTTTGAGACTGGATTGTTGGAAGGTGAAGGTGGTTTGCGCTCAGAGTTAAGTATGCGCGAACCAAAGACGCAAGCAGAGATGCTCATGCGAGCATAAAAATGGTGCGCTGGGGAGACAGGGAAGAAGGAAAAGAAAAAGGAGAGTAGCGAAGCTGTGGGGAATGCCAAGGGAAACGGCCAGGCAGGAAGTGGAGGCTACAACAAAAGCAAGTCTCGTTACGATCGGCCGAAGGAGTTTCTTCGTGAATCAGACTTGACCCCGCTCAACACGCTGCGTGAAGACATTATGTACGAGATAAGGAACGAGCTTCCTAATCCCCCTCGCATGAATCCGGCTACTGCTGGCGAAAGGGATCAGACGAAGAGGTGTGCCTATCATGATGATTATGGGCATACTACAGAAGAATGTTGGCCGTTGAAGAAGGCCATTCAAAAGTTGATTAATGAGGGGCGGCTAGATCGTTTCAAGCGAGATCACCGGTAATAGAGGAATGCCCTAGGCGGGAAGCCCCACCGATCGGGGGGGGTAATAAATGTTATAATGGATGAGGAGCTCAAACTCCAGACACGGCAACAAGCGGATCTACTCTTTGTCAAAAGTGGTGGATCGACCTACGACTTTGCAGGATGGAGAACAGGCTATTCAGTTTACTCGCAGCGAGTTGGCGAGTAGTGTGGCAGGCGAGCAATCGTTGATTGTCTCAGCGTTGGTTGATGGCTGGGTCGTGCACAGAATCTTAGTGGATCTGAGGAGCATCTTAGGGATGTGATGTACTATTCTTGCTTCAGGGGTTGGAGTTGAGTGATGATCGTTTGAAGCCGTATCTTTGGGGCTTTAGAAGGTTTACCAATCATAAGGTTCGGTCAAGGGCAGGTCGAGTTAGAGGTGTTTATTGGTGAGGAAGCAAGACCCGGTGAGAAGATTACCTTCATGGTAATCGACTGAAATCTCCTTATAACATCATCTTAGGTGTCTAGAGCATGGCCAAGTTTCGGATGGTGGCATCAATCCCACATCGAGAGCCAAGTTCTATCTTGATCGAGGAGTGGGGGTGTTCTTGAACCAGACCATGGCAGTGCTTTCGAGTATGTGCGAGATCTGCGAGAGGAAGAAACAAAGTTAACCTTGGAGGATGGCGGCGAAGGTTACTATCGGCACTAAGGAAACCGTATGTATTTGTAGGGACCATCGGTGGTAGCGATGGTACGGGAGGATTTGGAGATGGATGCAAGCTCGTCGAGCATTGAAGTCGGAGGAGCAATGCCAAAGCGAAGAAGATATGGCGTGGTTGCTCGAGCAGATATTGAGGTTATTCCATCCTTGCTGTCAGCCAATTCAAGCCGAAAAGAAGAGGTGGCCGAGGAAGGTGTTAATAATCCTTTGCCGACAACGGCGTCGGGGGATTTAAGGAGCCGAATGAGGTCGTTGACCTTATGGATGAATCTTTGCCAGCCATATCGAGGAGCCGGTTGAGGCTATGAATGTAGACCGGCTTGATAAAGTTGAGGATCGGTGAGAAGGATGAAAAAGTGGAGTGTGACACGCTCCAAATGCGAGATGAGCCGAGTTCTGACTCAAGGCAGTGGAAGGAGGTGGTCATCAACTCGCCTTATCCCGAAGCGAAGATCAAGATTGGTAGAGCTTTGACGCCGATGCCGGGGAAAAAGATTAATTAAGCATTGCGGGAGACGCCTTGATGTTTTGCTGGCGACCGGAGGATATCACGAGGGGTAAGCGAGGCGTGGCCTTGCACCGGTGAATGTTGATCCGACCTTTTAGCCAATTCAGACGGCTCTAGAGTTTACTCGGTGGAGAAGGATCGAGGCGATCAAGGAAGAGGTTGAGAAATTGCTTAAGAGACATCATCGAGGAGATACATTACCCAACTTTGGTTGGCAAATGTGGTAATGGTGAAGAGATCCAATGGCAAATGGCGGATGTGTGTTGACTTCACGATTTGAACAAAGCTTGCCCAGAAGGATTGCTTTATCCTCTTGAGAGGATTGATAAATTGGTAGATGCCATTGCGGGGTTCGAGCTTCGGCTTTATAGATGCCTTATTCGGTACCATCAGTGAAGATGGTGAACGGGGATAAGGCTCGGCGACTTCCAGAGCGGAGGGGGTGTCATTGTTACAAGATGATGCCTTTTGGCTTGAAGAATCTTTGGAGCTACATATCAAAGGATGGTGAACAAGGTGTTCGCAAATCGGGAGAAACGTGGAAGCTTACATTGATGACATGGTGGTCAAGACGAAAGGCGCGAGCATGCAGAGGATTTGGGTGAGACCTTTGCTAATCTCGGGAAGAACAACATGAAGTTGAACCCAGAGCAAATGTGTGTTCGGGGTAAAAGTGGCAAGTTCCTCGGTTTCATAGGTTCTTGAGAGGGGAATTGAGGCCAATCTGAGAAAATAAAGGCATTGGTCACTATGAAGCTTCCTCATTGCATTAAGGGCGTGCAGGAGGCTTAATGGCGGGGTGATTGCTTTAGGAAGGTTCATCTCGAGGTCGGCGAGGCGGTGCTTGCCTTTTTCAAGGTTCTTCTGGGTAATAAAGGGTTTGAATGGACTCTGAATGCCGAGAAAGCTTTTGAAGAATTGGTGAAGTATTTGGGAAGTCCACCCTTGTTGAGTAGCCGGTCTTTGGGGAAAAGTTGTATGTTTATTTGGCAGCTACCGAAAGGTGCGAGCGGTAGCCGTTTTGATTAGGGAGGAAGGCAATGTACAAAAGCCTGTTTATTATGTATCAAAAGCCCTCACCGATGTAGGGAAGATATTTTAATGCAGAAATTGGCGCATTTCGCTTGTTGTTGTCGCCGAAACTTCGAGCTTATTTTTCTCGCCACTCAATTGTTGTATACACGGATTTGCCCTTGAGAAAGATTTTGCACAAGCCAGATACCTCTGGTCGGTTACTCACTTGGTCGATTGAGTTAACCGAGTTTGATATTGACTATCAGCCTCGGCGAGCTATTAAGCGCAAGCCTTGGCATTTTTGTGGTCAAGCAAGTTTTAAGGACTGACGAGGAAGAAATGGTGGGTAACAAAGAATGAAGAGTAATGTAAGTCCAAAGCCGAGGCCGCAATATTGTTGGGAACTCCATGTGATGGTTCGGCTAGTCGATTTGGGAGTGGTGCCGGTCTAGTGTTAGTTCCACGAGCAAGATATAGAATTTGAGAAGGCATCATGCTTCAAATTCCGCCTACAAACAACCGAGTCAGTATGAAGCTTTAATTGTTGGGCTCGAGCTCGCACAAGACATTGGAGTGCGGGCAAGGATTGTATATTGTGATTCTCGGTGGTGAATCAAGTCAAGGGCGATTATGGAGTACATCACCCGATCTTGGTCCGCTATTGTGCGATGGTAAAAGAAATTTTAAAGGATTTTGATTATCGGGAATTAGTGAGAATTGCTCGAGGATAACATGCGCAGCGATTACTTGTCGAAGATGGTCGAGGATGAAATTCAATCTTTACATCCCGGAGTCATGATCGAGCATTTGGAGGTTCCTCGCATTGAGAAGGAAGCGGTTATGG
>CM028382.1:93346891-93386802 GCA_013146195.2 Codonopsis lanceolata | reverse complement strand
GGTTGGGAACGCCCGGCTCGCTCAAGAAAGCAGGGGAGACCTCCTAGTCGGCACAATGACTATCAGAGAGCACAAAAAGCCGGTAGTCACCAAAGTGGTCACCATTGAAAGCACGGATATTGATCACCAACCGGCCATCGAGCCAAATGACGATTTAGACGAAATTGTGATCAACCTCGATTTCCCGAGCGAGAAAGTCGAGTAGGAAGAGAAATTCTCAAAGAAGAAGCGGCGGCGATCATCAAGCTACTAAAAAGCTTGGATGTGTTACTTTGGAGGATTGATGATATGGAAGGAATTAGCGAGGGCGTCGCTATGCACCCGGTTGAGCATCGACCGGACTTCATCCCAATACAACAAAAGGCACAGAATCTTTTCCTCGGAGAAGTATGCGGCTATCAAGGAAGAAGTGTCGAAGTTGTTGAAAGCCAAAATTATTAAAGAAGTCTTGTATGCAACTGGATAGCAAATGTAGTTATGGTGAAAAAGTTAGAGGGAAATGGCGAATGTGTGTAGATTTTACCGATCTAAATAAAGCTTGCCCAAAAGATTGGTATCCATTACCAGAATCGACCGACTTGTGGACTCCATATCGGGGCACAAAATTCGAGTTTTGTAGATGCATATTGAGGATATCATCGAATCCGGATGTGGTTGGCCGACGGATACTGGCATTCGGCATTGGCGAGGTTGTATTGCTACACAATGATGCCTTCGGCCTCGAAGCAGGGGGGCTACATACCGGAGAATGGTGAATAAAGTGTTCGGGGACCGGTTGGGCGAAATGTGGAGGCCTACATTGATGACATGGTTATCAAAAGCGAAGCATTCGACCATGCCAAAGATTTGAGAGAAACCTTCTCGAATCTGCGAAAGAACAAGATGAAGCTCAACCCGGCCAAATGTGCATTTGGTGTGACAGAGGAAAGTTCCTCGGCTATATGGTGAATGAGAGAGGTGAGGCTAATCCGAGAGAAGATAAAAGCCCTAGCGACCATGGATGTACCATCCTCGATTAAATATGTCCAACGGCTTAATGGTCGGATCACTTTGCTCTCAGCTTCATCGCCAAATCCATTGAAACTGCCGCTTCTTTAAAGTATTGAAAGGGGGTAGAAAATTTGAATGGACAAAGGAGTGCACGAAAGCTTTCGAAGAGCTTAGGGAGTATCTGGGCCGACCACCACTCCTCAGTATTCCGATACCCGAGGAGAAATTATATATATATCTGGTGCCTCGGACTCGGGATGCCATTGTAGTCTTGGTCGAGAGGAAGATAACATCGAGGCCGATCTACTCTCATGCACACAGAGCGTTGAAGGGAGGTATTTGCAAGTCGAAAAATTGGTTCTCGCTTTGATCATTGCTGCGGAAATTAAAAGCTTACTTCAGGCGCGCGATCATAAGTACACCATTTTCCTTTAAGAAAAATTATGCATAAACCCGATATGGCGGGCGGGATCTTTGAAATGGTCGATAGAGCTTTAGGGTATGACATCGGCTATATGAGGCGAGCGATCAGACACGAGTCTTAGCCGACTTTATAGGCGAGACCGTTCTCGACGGAAGGCGGCAAGAAATGCCAATTATCCGGCGGCATAAAGCCAGTGACATCGGCCAAGCAAATAAAAACAAGGCCATTATTGTTTTGGACCTTGTTCGTGGATGGATCTGCAGGAGCAGAAAGGTAGTCTTGGACTATCGGCCGAGTATCCCGGAATCAGGAGAAATCGACATGGCTTTAAGATTCAGTTCAGACATCAAATAACCGGTAGAGTATGAAGCCTTGATCGCCTGGAATCGAGCTCGCATTAGCCTTAGGGTCTGAAGATATAGTGATCTACGGCGACTCTCAGTTGGTGGTAAAACAAATATTGGGTGAATATGAAGCAAATCACCCAATATTGGCTAAATACCGGCTTAGTAGCAGAAGTGTTGACTCGCTTCAAGTATTGGGAGTTGGAGCAGATCATAGAGGCGGCAATTCAGCGATCATCTCTCTAAAATTGCATCCTCGAGACCGAAGAGGTCCTCTCAACATCGAGCTCATGTTCCTCAAGATCCCCCGCCATTAGCCATGAAAAGAATTAATGGTCGTATTTGAAACTCAAGATGTTGGATCGGCGACATTAAGGATTACATTGAAGGGGGTACTTTCAGGAAGGGAAAAGTGATGCCCAAATTATCGAGAAGCCGGCGTGTAGATACTCGGTTATTGGAGGCATGCTTTATAAGCGGTCGAATACTAAGCCTCTTCTTGCGATGCATACGACCGAAATAGTGAATGATTTCTTGGCTGGCCAGGAATGCATGAGGCAAGTGTGGGGACACCACAGGCGAGGACCTGTCGAGACAAGATGAATTTCCACGTTATTATTATGGTAGAGCATGAGGAGAATGCGGAGGTAATGTAAGATGTGATAAATGTCAAAGATTTGCAACATTCCTCGCGCCTTGCCCTCTTACAAACTCGATGAGTGGCGGCATGGCCCCTGACATGTGGGGGAATCGATCTTATTGGTCCCTCCCAAGGCAAAATATGGTCTTGATATGTGATAGTAGCAGTTGACTATTTCCTTGGATGGATAGAAGCAAAGCACTTGCTAGCATAGCAGAGGATCGGGCCATCAAGTTTATTCTGACGATTTTTTGCCGATTTGGACTTCCTCGAATGATCGTCAGATCATGGCACTCAATTTTCCAAAAATTCTGACAAGTTGTGATCGGCTAAATGTTAAACATGGATGTCTTGTAGCTCATCCTGAGGCAATGGTCGAGCGAGGCGGGGAATAAGAAGATTATGCACTTGAGCGAAATTTAGATGACAAGAAGGGGAAGCTGGTTAGAAACGACTACCAATTGTCTTTGTGGGGAATTAGAACATCGATGCGAGGATCTACTGGTGAAACCCCGTTTGCATTAACATATGGCTCGGAGGCAATGGCTCGGTCGAACTAGCCCTTCCCACCATTGGATCACCTTATTCGACCAACAGCGAGGATGACTTATCCGGGCCGGCTCGATGCGGATAACCTCGAAAGCGACTAGAGGCCGACTTCGGAATGATCAATTACAAGAAGCTTACGAAGATCCATCATGACAAAAAAGTTAAAGTGAAAGCCTTTCTAGTCGGAGACCTGGTTATGAGAAAGATTGAAGCTACAGGCAGAAAGGTGGGCAGAAATAAGTTGTCTCCAAACTGGGAGGGTCCATTCAGAATTACTAGCATTGTTAAAGAAGGAACCTACAGATTGGTCGAGCTAGATGGTACACCGTTTAAGAATCTTTGGCATGCCGATCATCTTAAGGCATACTATCATTGATGTAACTTTTTGCAAGCTTGGTGAAATGATAAGTTTTATTTTCTGAAATATAGTGTAACAACCTATTTTCATTCTCGAACGGAGATGCAATAGGACCCATCCTCGGACGGAGATGGGAGAAAGACCTTATCCTCGGTATACGAGGAAGGCCAACAAAAACGACAAATGAGTCAAGTACTCATTCCCATCCTCGTACGGAGGTGGGAGAAAGACCTTACCCTCGGTATACGAGGAAGGCCAACAAAAATGATAAATAAGTCTAAGTACTTATTCCTATCCTCGTACGGAGGAGGGAGAGTTCCGAGGATCAAGATAGAAGGAAAAAAGTGAGTTTTCAAATATGCTAAAGCTCTAACTATCCTCGGCACGCGAGCATAGTTAGGAATACAACTAAGGAAAAAGCAAACAAGTCAAAACTCATTCATATATAGCTAATTTTAAAGCGACTAAGGCAAATAAACAAAAATTGTTTACAAACAATAAATATTGTTTTGAAATAAAGGCACACTCGCCTACGATCACTCGACACAGCGAGGAAAAACAAGCAGCTATTCAGGGAGATTGATGACCTCGGTTTCATGGGGGGGGGTGAGGGAAGACCGTGTTGCTCGGCAGCTATGGAAGCCATTTCAAACTCAGCTCGGTTGGAGTGTTCGCCTTCGCCCATAAATTGTCTTAAGTTTGAGATCAGGTGAAATCCACTTCCTTGCTGCTCAATCGCCTATGTCTTGAGGCCATTACATCGGCGACCATGGGGTGGGTGGCACCCATTCCTCCATCTCATATCTAGCATCCGCCGCCACGGGCATTTCGGCTCGTCCTCTTTAAAGGGAATCATCTCAGCTGATGACCTTGCAGGGCGGCATCGCAGCAAATTCTGCTCCCCATGACTATGGTGCCGGACTCATCCCGGGCGGCGAGCTACTCGGAGCATGTGACGGCTGCCGATCATAATAGACGACGATCTCCTTGTTGAAGTCGTCGGTCCCTCAAAGACTTGAAGGTCGCCCCGCGCCTCAACCTCTTCCTCTAAGCGCAGCTTTGGCCTCAACTCCTAACTGGCTCCTGCTTTCGGCCTTGCGTCCTCCCGGCATCCTTGGCCCTCTTTTGGAACAGGCACGAGCCCTACTGAATCAGGCTTCATCAGGCGGTTTATCTTGGCAGCGACTCTTCTAGCCAGGTTTTTCCCCCTGCGTGCTCGCTTGTCGGGAGGCCACTTGACCTGCAAGAGCTCGATCTCATCTTTGTCAACTCGGCTGAGCCTCCAACTTGCCGACACGGATAGCGAGGCATCGGCTCGAGTGGCCGTGAGAATCTGAGCAGAATCTGAAGAATAGCGAACATTAACATACGATACAATCGACAAAGCGAACAACAAGGAAGAGAGAGCCAGGCGGATCGCTTATGCGTAGACCAACTCGTCATGCCCTCGGCGGGGGGTCGGAGATTGAATCCCGACCATTATCCCCGACCGGCAGCAGAACCACCGGCCACTTGCCCCTAAAGCCATCGAGTCACGGCCAAGCAAGCGTCGAGTTTTGAAGGATTGAGGATATCCGCGAAGTCTTTCGCGGGCGGGTCAGCGGAGCAGTAGTAGGGCCAACGAAGTCATCCTTCAGCCATGGGGCGGTTTCGCTTGCCGAGGAAGATCTGAGACTGCCACTTGCCTTGTTTTTTCGGGTGGGGGCAAGCGGTCTTTTCTCTGCGCTCTCTTCTTCTTCCTCAGCGTCCACGATCGGTTGCCGTTTTTCTTTGGGGAGAAGCGAGGAGCATGCTCGGTGGAAACAGAGCTTAGGCTGGAGAGCGGAGCCCCAGGCTCGGAAGTTTTCTGGCGGGGCGGGGGCCTGCTTCCCGAGGATTGACCTTGGGCGGAGCTCGACGGGGCGCGTGGGGAAGCGGCCCCTACCCCTTGCTTCGTCGGCCGAGCGTGGGTGGGCAGCGGGTAGGCATTTTTTGGGTCGGCCCTTGCATCCCTCAACGGTTGGCGATGAGTAACACCCTGGTTACGCCTGGTCGACTTGCCTGTAAAGGCATCTATATCGATCATATCTGAAACAAATGGAAAAGTCAGCCAAGGCGACGAAAGTAATGCAGCCAGTTAAGATCAAAGAAAAGCTACGAAGAAAACTCAAATAAAAGCTACAAAGTAATGATATGTACTTTCACGCTTCGAGGAAGAAGGTATTCTCTGACCGGTGGCAACCGACTGAATTTATTTCCCTCATGCGACCATCCGGTATCGATATACTCTGGGACTTCACATCGAACCTCCAAATTTCTTAAACCTTTTGGTCGTCATTCCGACCATCCTCAACAAACTCTCATCAACACTTATTGCATTCCAGTCAAAAACCCGGGCAGGCCCCATTCCTCTTACTCCAAGGAAGTCCTCGATAGCTTTACGAGCAGCTTCCTCATACTCGTCTAAAGTCGCGGTGAGAGAAAGGGACTTAACCTCTTCATTTGAAAGACGAGGCACGGGGAAATTCCACCCATATCTACCCTCTATTAACAGGACCTTCTCGTCCCAATGACCGGTTTTCCCAGGAGGCTTGGCGAATAGGTTAATTCCCCGGTTATGGTGTTTACAGTGAAGGCGTTTCATCGACTTGGTCACAGAAAATAGGTTAAGAAGAGTGGTGGCCGGCCGAGTCCGAGCATACACGACAACAAAGCCAAAGCAAGGAGATCAAATATCTGATGAGGTTCAGCGAGAGGTCGAGGGGGTGAGCACCGGCTTCCTCTAAAAGGTCGCACAAGAGGGGATCGAGTGGTAAGCGAAGGCCGGCATCAAAGAATGAAATATAAAATCTTACTTTATCCGTCCTCGCCCTCAGTTCATCCATGCTACTCGAGTTATCGGGGGCAGATCCCCGGAAAATCTTCCGACTATGATTGAATTGCTCGTCCCAGTTGTCTACGTCTGAAGGATAGATATTGTTCCTCCATTCTCTCAGTGTTCGTCGAGCAGGGACGTCATCGGCCTCACCCGAAATTCCTGCAGGTGACGAGCTCTCTCCTCGTTTTTCGGCAGCCAGGGCCTTGTTCGCCTCCACTATGTCCTGGGTAATCGCCTCGCAGTAGTATTGATTAAAGAGATACCGGAGAGCCGAGGTCGTGCTTGAACATACCAACATATGTGTCCCAGCCGGGATGTCCTCGCTGGCATATTCTTCGTCGGGAAGAGTGGGTAAATCTTCCCTGCTATAACCACCGTTGACTGAAGTGTCACCGCTTTTCTCGGTAGTATCGCCGACAAGTGCCATCTGCTTTGCGAGTATAATCTTTTGGTCGCGGAGATCGGGCATACGCTGCTCGGCTAACGTGTTTAGTCCTCATATTTCTTTGATAGGCGCCGAGGAGTCAGCGAGGATGAAGAAGAGTTTTCGCTTGGGGCAAAAACAGAAAAGGCAGATACAGGGCTCATAAAAACCTAACCCTAGAGGCCTAACAGAATCAAGGAGCGAGTAAAAGAAAGAGAAGAAAGTACCTGCTTGAAGGTTGAGATCGAGGATGAGCAAAAGAAAGGCAGGAATTTGAGCGAGGACCGGGAAGAATTACAGAAACCAAAGAAAAATTCCGGTGTACCGGAAACTGCAAGGATGATCGGAAAAAACTGCAAAAAACCAGAAAATGCTCAAAACAAAGTCAAAACCTAAGAAATTCGTATCAAACGAAAGAGGAAGAGATGGCGAACCTGGACACTAGGATTTTAGAGCAAAAGAACGGTTGCAAATGTCAGAAATGAGAGGAGAAGCAGAAAGTTGTTTCGCCTGTTTCAGAGAGTTCGAAGAAGCGGAAGAGTGTAGAAGAAGAGTGAATGAGAAAACCGGGAAAATCGTGATTTTATATCAACCCGACTTGCCCGGGTCGACCCGACCAAAAACACGCGGATCCTTACCAAACCAGCCTCTGATCGACACGTGGCGGGCACTATGCTCAAAAATACTGCAAACCCACGACGTTTCGGTCACTGGACGCCGTCGCATTTCGGGAAAGGACATTACAAATGATTACCTACGACTCCTCGAATGTCGTGCATTTAATGCATACGGCGGACCAACTTCCAAGAAAAATTCCACTAATTACTCAACCATCCTCGGCAGCAATGTGGTCGACTACAAATACTGAACGACTAAGCGGCCAAGTCAAAGTTAGCGACCACACGAAAATAAGCAAAGAACTGAGGAAGCCTAGCGAAGATTAAAGACGAACAAATCGATCATAATATTCAGATTAAACTTTCCAAGCTAAGGATAAATCCTCGCACTTGGAAACTCGGGGGCTATTGATGGGACCCGACCTGGGGTCCCCCCATGTGGAACGACCACAGGGATTCCAGCTAGACTTGGGCCGGCCCCACCAAAGACCGAGGACCATGCCCCGATCAATCATCATCAACAATTACTGGCCAGCCGAGGATATACCGGCGACCATAACCCGCCGAGCACAATAGGCGATCACGAGTCAGCATTCGGCCTTACAACTGAGGATCACCTATGCTCGGTCGACAGCTTCTCTGGGATAAGACAGGTTTAGCCCGTAGCCTGTACATAGCATCCAGGTGTCTTCCCCACAAGAGCCGAGCAAGCCATGCAAGCCGCTATACCTTATCGGCTTACTCAACCGCCTACAATCCTCACTACATACACAACCTGTTGACCACTCAGGAACTGCCAGCAAGCCGACCAGGGAACAAGTCCCACCAGTTGGGACCCTCATACCAATCATGATCCCAAATCTAGGCTACTATAAAAGGAAGCCTTTCCCTTCAAGAAAGGTAGGATAACTCTACATTGCAAACTTACTATACTGCTGGTGATAGACTAAACAGATAAAGAGATCACTCTCTATACACAGACCGGGAGCTAAGGGAACGCCTAGCGCCGGCATACCCTATACAACCCTCGCTATACAACCCATCGACTCTTGAAACCCCCCGAAACCCCTAACCCTAACGGTAGTCTTGCTTTCAGGTTCTTACCAACGAAGATCATCAACCAAGCCCAGATATCCTTATCAAGTCGGTACCTCCAGTACCTAAGTACACCGACGTGATCACCAAGGGCCGGACACGTCAGCTCAGGTCCATTACGTGGACTGCCAGCTAAGTCACCCCGTCTTCGTGGCGTGATCAAGTAGGATCAATAAAGGTATTCTCCTCATCTGATAAGCAAAAAATACCTGCTAATATTAGAATCTCTTATCAAATCGAAACTATTGAAGAAGATGCATCATCACTGTATGGGTAAAGGAATTTTTAAGAAAATCTAACTTCAGCAGAAAAATAATATGTGGACATTCATGAAAAGATGACAAAAGAAAACAAAAGATTACCTAACGTATTCTGAGGATCAGTTCGATTATTTGGATTGATACTGCCATACTGGTTTACCTGAAGTCATCAACTCATGATTGGTTGTGATTTAATAAAGGTTTACAAACTCCTACTCTAAGAAGTTAATTGGTGATTAGAAAGAACAAGTCGCGATCTATTTAATTACTCTGCTGTATTGCTGAATTAAATTCATTCAATTTACGTGGCGTTTGATTCACTGGAATTGAAACAGGAAAGCATTCCGGCCGGAATGAAGACTGTAAATGGGGACTAGAATCGAATGAAAATACTCGTTATGTCCCAGAAATAAAAGAGTTGGAATTTGACTTTTCAAAGTAATTTGAGTTCTTTTCAAATGAAGATTTGATGAAAATCTACATGTTTTTCAAAAATTGCAAAATAATAGTTTTAGTTTAGTATGCAAATATTATTATTTTCTATGATTAGTAAAAGTACGTTTATGTTAAATATCAATTCCAAAAAAATTCATGTTAACTTTACCGTAAGACAACGGGTTGCAAACACATTGTGAGTCGGGTCAAAGAGATCCGTCTTACATTAAAAAAAAACACGTAATGCTGTATTTTTTATTTTTTTGCCCATTAGAAATATTGAAAGATGAGAGGTGTCATCGAATTTGATTCAACCGAGGCAAAAGCCACCTCGGCTTTTCTGCTTAATATTGCTACCTCCTTTCCAAAACTGAGTGGTCCTTAATTTTGTTAACGAAACGGATACTCGTTTTGAAATGGAGAAACTTAGGCTTCGTTTATTTTATGAAAAATGACTTCCAGAAAACATTTTCCTTATTTTTCAGTGTTTGATAACCTTTGAAAAATATAGTCAATGTAAAGCTTTTTACGAGTCAACGGAAAATGAAGTCTTCTTTTTAGTAAAATAACTTACGAATTCATTTTCCGTAAGTTATTTTCCAAATGTTCGATCATACCACCATACCTCCGCCGTCTTCTACAATTACACATATTTACATTCAACAAATAATTTTTTTAGAAATATAAATTGAATTTTTTATTGTATTTTGTGCACACAAATTATAAATTATAATTTTAATACATATTACTACGTCTTAAAATTAGTGTCAACTATATTAATTTGAGACATCTCAAGCACTACCAATTTTCTTTTTTATAACTTTTATCATATAAATTATCAATTTTGTTATTCTTATTGAAAAAGATAGATCTTATTGATTTAACACCACTAATATAAATTGGAGTTACTAAAACAAAATTACTTAGATTTTAACATTTTCTTAATTAAAAATAAGTGTATATTCAACATGGGCATAAATATTAGAATATATTTTTTGTATGTATTCAAGAATTGTTTTCTAAAATATTTTCCGTGTGTTTGCCAAACAGCAGAAAATGTTTTCCAAAATATATTCAAAAAATTTATCAAAAACATCTGAATATAAAATCTTTAATATTCGAGAAGTTATTTTTCGAAAATCATTTTTCAAAAAATATTTTCGATCAAACAAACGGAGCCTAATTTTTTTCTTTTCCATCGTTTGTATTGGCATCAACACTAGGTGTCTAATGGCTTTGACGATTCAAGGCCCCATTTGTGGAAAGCCTCACTGAGCTCGAGCTCGTATTCAAATGCGACCCACTAATGAACATAATTACATAAATTAGCCTAATGTCACGTCCCGCCAACCAAGTGTTTAAATCTCTCTCTAGTTTCCCTCTTAAGATGTGTCAAATGACAACAAATGTTCTAGATCAAGAAATATCAAGGAGCTAGACAATTCAAAAGTCTCTATCCTTCAAGGAACACTAGAAAGTTCTAGAACCTCAAGTTTAGAATGAGTTATTTCTACTACTTCCTAGAATTAGAACTTGGAGATATCTTGTAAATATATCCAATTTATCCAATTTAAAATATAATTTAACCCTAGCAGTAAGGGTATGTTTGAATACCTTAATTTTATAATTTGAAATTAGAATTAGGACCTCCAAATAATATGATATTCGATGTATTATCTTATTTGGTATCTTATGAGTTCCATTTAGAGTTAAAAAATAAGCAAATGATATTACGAGTTAGAGTTTGTGATATTATTACGAGCTTTAGTCTAAGAGTCGTTAGATGGTTAAGGCATTGTTTGGTGCAACGTTTTGTAAACGCAGTTTTTTCAAAACGCATTGTTTCTAAAATATAGTATTTTCAAAACGCAGTTTTATTTTTGTAAACACGTTTGAAAAACTATCTCAAAACGCTATTTTTAATAAACAGAGTGGTTGTAAACACATCATATTTTTAAAACACTCCAAATTGGAGCGTTTTAAAACACTACACATTTTTAAAATGCTACATTGAAACACTTTTAAAGAGAAAACACTGCGTTTTTTACCTGCATTTTGACCAAAACGCTCCACCAAATAAGCACTAAGTTGGTGATGATTTGGAATGTTTATATCATTACTTAAAAAAAAACATATTTAATCTAATAGTGTAGAGATCTTAGAAGATTTGATATAATGACACTAATACTAGAGCTTGTAATAATACCAATAACTCTAACTCGTAATATTATATCTCTAAAAAATAAAACCAACTAAATCACACATAATATATCATATACTCGTAACTCAGTATACTTTTAGCATTGCTCTTAATCTGCCTTGGTTTTCAAGTCTTGGTTGCCCGTCAGCTGCCTTACTTGAACAAATGGACTTGGTCATGTCCGAGCAAGCTATGTTTGTTTGTAGAGCGGTTTATGTCGCTCAGGCATAACCCCCTCTTGGAAGAGGCAAAACATGTCCAACCAAGCTTATTTGAGGATTGAACGTGGTCCTTTATCGAACATCTTACCTCGTGCTTCTAAGCTTGGGATTGACCACGTTCTTTCCTTGTGATTCGGACCGAACACTTCACTACCTCTTATAACTCTTAATGAATACCCAAAAAGCAATATTCCATTCGGATTGGCATGAAAGGGCTTGGCTCCGCATATATATATATATATATATAGATTTCAATATCTCAAAGATTTACTAAATCTTCTATATACCATTGGGATTGTTACTATAGTCACCCTATAGACCTATACACAAATCTGCTAAATTACATTTTATTATTTTGAATAAAGATACTCCCATTCCTAAATTATTTATGGGTTAACCTTTTCAATCAAATTAGTTGTTTTTCAAATAAAAATTTAACGTATATATTTTGAAAATCACAAAACATATAAATCGTTGTACGTCTCAATGCTTTTGAAAAAAAAAATCATCAAATTTTCATTCTAAAAAACATCTAATTTAACTTTAAAATTCAAATTTGGATAATAATTTAAAAACAAGAGAAGTATATATTTATAGTAAAATTACTTTAAATTTAATAAGTTAGACTTGTCGAACTAAATTGTTTTTCGAAACTGAGGAAGTATTACCTAATCTACTTCATGTACATAGTTATATAAACAATAATCATGTACGACAAGTATCAAAACTACTGTATAATGTAGTTTAGCAGCTTGACATTTTTTTTGATCTTTCACGATGTGTCTCCAAACCATATTGGCTATAACGTCCCCATCCTGAGAGCTCAGTTCGCTACGTGTAGCTTATGCACTAATCCAATAAACACACATCACTTTAGGTCACCAGGTCTACTTTAAATCGACTCAAAAATCCCTATATGATATTAGTATCTAAAAGAAGTGTAAAAGGTATTTAAATGTCACGTCTACCCGATGCAGATCGATGGTATCACATTGTATATTTGACAAATTTGTACTCTGACAACTTGACATCCAAATATATAAATAGTTAACTATGGTAAAACAACAATGAACCGTCAATTTGCATCAATCATGGTAAAACCTATATGAACACGGCCTCTATCCAAGAAATCAATTAGCCATAACCATTTAAATTTCAATACGAGAATTATAATAAAATCTAAACAAGAACATGTCCAAGCCTCTTCAATATACTCCTCCCAAAAGAAGCTAAATAAACAGAAACATTAGTATTTATACTTGAGATCAAAAATGAAACTAATATAGGCTAAAATAATTAAGTCGAATGGAAAAAAAAAAATCTGGTAATATCATTCATTTTGCAGCAGAAAGGGATTGGCGAGGACGTAGATCGAATAAGCGAAGACGGGAACATTTACTATGATTCCGAGAAAGCCGAATATCAATGATGTGAACACCTTTTTGCAGAAGCCCGGGACTATGCAACACAAGGGAGACCATCCTGCCCCGACAACTCCATTCTTCATTTCCATGTAGCTATTCGTCGCCATTCCGCAAGACGTTATCATTAAAGTCGTGACAAACTAGTACAAATAATATAAACCATTCGTTAAATTCGTACCATTGATGTAAAATATATGTATCGGATATGTAAAATACATACATAACACCCTAAAAATGTAATATGCACATAAAACCCTAAAAATGTAGGTATACGAGCGATATTCCAACAAGTTAAATAATTAAGATCCATTCAAGATTGAATTCATACAGAAGATGCTGCGAATCATAGTTTTTAAATCCGGATACCTATCGTCAACCCTAAAAAATAAAAAATAAATTTTTAACAATGTTTTGTTTGTGCAAGTTTAATTGTAAAACAACATTATATAATAAAAAACACTACTGTATCGTTAGACAGTGCCTAAACCGAAAAGGATCGGTTCCTATAAAGTATTAAAGTACACCCGAAAATCTCGATTTTTGCTCACCCATCATATGATATTTATGTATTTAGGATACGTATCAATTACTTAACTTTTGATATGTATTGTAGGATACTGATAACTAGGCTCGAATTATTGAATTTACAAAATTGAAAAAAACATGGTTTGAGATATTATAATTTACCCAATCGAGGAGGAAGACTAATCTCCAGAGAGGAGTCTTCAGAGGACAAAACATAACTATAGTGTTATATACTGCTGCGATGGCGTATGCAATGACAAAGAACCTGCAAACAAACGAATATATATTTATATATAGAACCTGCAAGAAAAAGAAAAATGATTCCTACGTTTATAAGTCATTTCATGTGATAGACTTGTGATTGGTTAACTATGGAGTACATTATTTGAGTAACTGTTAGTTCTGCCTTTTTGCAACTTCTGTAAAGCAATAACTACTTCCAGCAAAATCTGCACCCAACTTCCCCCCCGACCTCACCTTCCTCAAGTCCTGTCCTGCCCTCTTTCAGTTTTTGGTTTTTCGATCCGCCATGATCCATGGACCACAGCCCACAGTCCACAGGAGAGCATATCTCAGTTCAGATTTCATGTCTGCCATTAAGAGTTTAATATCTCTCTATAAGTATGCCTTCTTACCCTTCCAAAGCTACACAACCCATCCGAGTTAAAAGACATAATAGGGTTTCGTTTTACAAAGATCTATAAAACCGTTTTAAAAGAGACTTACTGAACAAAAAAATATGTAACAAAAGAAAATTAATAGACATACTCAAAAGCACCCCAATAAGTGAAATGAGCTCGGAATACATGAAAGGATGTTGTAATGGTTTCACGTTTTGAACCCATAAGAACGGTGGCTACCAAGGTGAAAACGAGGGCTAAGAACCTCATTATCGGTATGTAATAGGTCTTATTGATCATCGTACGTGATCAAGACCTGCAATATGTTAAAAGCCAAAATAAAGGTTAATGAACACACGAAAATATCTTACATATAGAATTTCGTTCGATAGATCGATTGAGTATTAGAGATAGCCCAAAAAAGAAAAAAAGGAACAAAATTTACCTCTTTGTGATCTTGGTGGAAGTTTGTGGGTACTAAGAAAACAGTAAACAAAGAAAAAGAATCACGGAGGTGGAGAGAAAAAAAGTGGTAGGGCTTATACAAGTTTAATGAAGTTCTTGTATAAATACTGTTTGTTTCTTGAGCAAAGAAAGGAAAGAATAATTAATATGGAAAGAAAATAATTGTATGTAAAACACTAAAGCTTGTTGATTTCTTTTGGTTCTACATTTATTAATGAATTGTAATACCCAAATTAGTATTCACCAAAAAAAAGGAAAGAAAACTTACTATGATTCATTTTGCAGCAGAAAGGGATTGGCGAGGACGAGAAAATTTACTATGATTCATTTTGCAGCCGAAAGGTATCTATTTTCCCTTTTTACTACAATCAAAATTCAAGACAACCCCAAAAAGTCAATGGCCGTACGGAAACCCAAACAGAACAAATCTGAAGAATCAATAACAAAAATTAACAAATTTGTGGGAGGGTTCGAATAAAGGGAGGGGAAGGACCTACCTGGGATTGTTCAAGGGACCCACTTAAACAAGGGGACATCGTCCCCTACATTGTATCGATGATGATCGGAGGATGAAGCGGTGGCGGGTCGGGTAATTGAAAGGAGTAGACTTGTTGTTAGTGCCAACAAGAAGAGAGAGAGAGGAGCTGCGACAGCCATAGATGATGAGAGTAGAGAGGACGGAGAGTTGAGAGTTGAGAGTTGAAAGGGGGAGAGGAGCCGGAAATGGAATAAAGTCGGTAGGAAGAGTGGCACGCCGGTGACAGTACTTTGACCCACAAAGCTTTTTTCCCCAAATTATTTCCCAAATTACAATTTACAATCGAGTCCTTAGAGTTTACAAAAAGACCACAAAGCTTTTTTCCCCAAATTATTTAACCTACATAGAGTTATCTCTGATTTCTCAGTGACGGTGGTACTTTTGCCACTCGTGCTACCCAACAACGATGCTCTACTCGTAATAGGTGTCGCCAAGTATGTCAAATTTACGAGCTTTGCCATTATTACAAAAAAAAAAAAAAACTTCTTTTCAAATATTGGCGATGCTTTGGCATCATGTTTGGAATCATCGTCACCGTCGGTACCAACATCTAAATCATTTTTCCCTCGTTGTTCTCGAGGTAGCAGAGAGCTTTCAATAGGAGTAAAGTGAGAATCAACAATGCAAAAGCTATGAGACCCAACTCGTGGCTAAGCCACCGAATAGTTATGGAGCGGTAAATGTCATGACGACCTCTGTGCCGCCGACAACAGAGCATATAGTGTTGCTCGAGTCGTCATTTTGAGTTAATTTGGGAAATTGAGATTTAGCTTGTTAAGTAGAAATGGAAATGGAAAGAGAGGAAATGGGTAAGAGTTGTCGAATTGCTGATTGTTGTTGGTTCCAATGAATAAGTGGATTGAAAGATTGGTTTAGTTCAGGTTTGTTATTTATAGATGGTAAAAAACGATTGCTTCTCTTTAGTATATGTGAGAGAGAGAGAGAGAGAGAGGTATAATTTGGTATTTTTGTTAAAAAAATGGTTGGCTTATTAAAAACCTTGCAAGATTCCAAAATCTAATCTGAAATCCATGCTTCACAAAAAATCATCTTCGTCGAGCCGGATAGAGGGGGGGAGAAAATTCATCTTAGAGTAAAATTCAAAATTTCCATCCCATTTAAATAAAACAAAACCCTAACTTGTTTTTTTAAGTTTTTAGAGATAAAAGGTTTTAGACGGAGAGAGATGAGAGTTGGTGAGGAAAGAGAGGGGATAGAGGTGGGGTGGGTGATAAGAGGAGAGTGATATATATGGGTGAAATAGTTTGGGGGAAGAAGGCCTTATGGTCTTTTTCCAAACCTTAGGGACTCGATTACATTTTGATATAGTTTAGGTTCAAGAAATTTCATTTTAGCTCTTACTTAAATGCATGTAGGAGACATGAGACACTTAACTGAATTTTCACAACAACATCCATTAAAAAGGACCGACCGCGTGAACATTTAAATTTTTTAGGATGAAATTGTTACGAAGTTTATTTAAGGGACTAATAGTGAAATTGACCAAAATCAAATGACTTCTGGTGGGCCTGATGACCCAACGTGTTGCATACTCAGTGGGCTACACGTAGCAGATCGGGCTCTCAGGCTCTGGTAGTTACAAGTATCTCATCGAATACTCCCTTTAAGTCTAACCATCAAAAAACTTGGATTTGTGGCGTGAAATAGTGATTGGTATTCGTCCTATGTGATACCAATTTGACGAAAAAGAGTTGCATATTATATTGGTCGTGGTGTACGTGATTCATAGTACAAGCCGAAAGTCTTTCTCTTTGCTCTAGATTTCAATTCACACTAGGTAATTCATGAACCCTCTAATATTATAGTGATTTCGTCTTCCTTCAACATTTAAGAAGCATTGTAAAATATATAAATGTAATTTTAATGGTTGTGTGCTCAATGATTATCTCTCTATTTCCAAAATATTCTCTTCATATTTGCGTTTTATATATTTTCATATTACAACCACAACTGATTAATGATCGATGCCATCAGATTTGGTTGATCGTAGAATCAGTTTGGCATGAAAACAAAAGGCGTAAGAAACCCACGTGGCTTTTGCTTATTGGAGATTGGAGATGGTCTAGTAGATCACATCGCATGATATTTGATCACTTTATAGAAGAGAAAGTAGTTGTCAAGGACCTCAAGGTCACCTTCACCTTCCAATTGAAAATAATTCATTGACTAATCTTACTTAAGATTTAACTAATTTTATGATAATATGAGATTTGGTGTATGAAATTGAAGATGGTATGATATATTAGGATTATGTGTTTAAACGACAGATTTAAGAGAATATATATAAGTTATAAAATAGAGATCCAAAAGAACAAGGAAAACAAGAAGCATAATCCTGTTAGTAGAAAGATAAGAGAATTAACAAATTAACTTAACTAATTTTATATTAAGGCTCACATGAGCAAATATGTAAAATCAACAAGAAATTATTACATTCTCAACATCTTACTTCAGATTTGGGGGTGGCCTCCTGCAAGACGGTCTTACGGATCCTTATCCATAAGACAGAACCCTATTTAGAAATTTGCGGGTCATAATAAATAAATAATATGTTATTAAAATTAACAAAAATGAGTTAACTTAGTTGGTTCCCAGCAAATTACTTACTATTTTGTAAATGGTGTGTTTGGTTGTTGGTTCGAAACTCACCAACATTTTTTTTAAGTTTTATTGCCAGAGATTACGATCAATCAGAGTGTTACTTTTAGGTTTGGCGTGTGTGAACAAAAGTGTGTCACTTTTGGATAATTGTTGTCTTAGGTCTGATTAAGTTTTACTTAGTTACTTTAAATCAGAGTGTCACTTTTAAACACAGAATGTGTCGCTTTTAAGTTTTACGTGTTTCACTTTTGGCAACAAAATCACTTTTCATATTTAAATTTTTATTCATAAGTGTCACGTTTAGTGTGTCACTTTTAGCCGTTTTAGATATTAATTGTGTCACTTTTAGGCATTAGGTGTGTCACTTTTGATAAAACAATTCATTTTTATAATCATACAATTTGTATCAATAAGAGTGTCACTTTTAGGCTTGGAGTGTGCTACCTTTACGATTAAAGTGTGTCACTTTTTGGGCTAGTGATTTTAACAACAATAACCAATTGAATACTACTGAAATATATCTTCTCATTCATAGAAATGTATATAATCTCAAGTGTCATTCGTTAAAAACACAAAACTATAACTTTTTAAAGGTAAAATATATGTTTTTTACTCAAACTTACAAAATTTACTGAAAATATGTCTAAAATAACCGAGAATTAGAAGTCTTGGAACCAAATTTCTTGGCTTGATGGGAATCAGAAAAATAGTAGTCTTTTTCTTGCCATTTTCAATACTTCCCTTAATTCTTTTTCTCATTCCCTTCGTAACAGATCGAACAAGATCAAGGCATGTAATAGATGAACTTGAAACACGAGATGATTCGTTTTGATCCGGTAAATTCTTTAAGAGTGCCACTTTTTAGTATTAAATATGTCACTTTGTAATATTAAGAGTGTCACTTTTTAGTATTAAGAGTGTCACTTTTTAGTATTAAATGTATCACTTTTTAGTATTAAGAGTGTCAATTTTAGTATTAAATGTGTCACTTTTTGTATTAAGAGTATCATTTTTTAGTATTAAATGTGTCACTTTTTAGTATTAAGAGTGTTACTTTGTATTTTAATAAAAATTATAATAAATTTTCATTTATAGTGTCACTTTTAATATTAAAATGTGTCACTTTTGTGTTTTTAATGTGTCATGTTTGGTTTTAAATGTGTCATTTAGCATTTCGTCAAAATCCGTTAGGATCTGCCAAGTATCCCAAGGCAATTGATGCTAACGGATGGCTAACGGAGCTAATAAACATTGAAAGTGGAGGGGCACCGGAGCAAATAGAGGAAGAGTGCCACTTTTTCGTATTAAATATGTCACTTTGTAATATTAAGAGTGTCACTTTTTAGTATTAAGAGTGTCACTTTTTAGTATTAAATGTATCACTTTTTAGTATTAAGAGTGTCAATTTTAGTATTAAATGTGTCACTTTTTGTATTAAGAGTATCACTTTTTAGTATTAAGAGTGCTACTTTGTATTTTAATAAAAATTATAATAAATTTTCATTTATAGTGTCACTTTTAATATTAAAATGTGTCACTTTTGTGTTTTTAATGTGTCATGTTTGGTTTTAAATGTGTCATTTAGCATTTCGTCAAAATCCGTTAGGATCTGTCAAGAATCCCAAGGCAATTGATGCTAACGGATGGCTAACGGAGCTGACAAACATTGAAAGTGGAGGGGCATCGGAGCAAATAGAGGAAATGAACATTAAAAATAAATTTTGTTGCAGGTGGGATTCAAACCCTGAATAACTTGGGTTAAACTTTGAAGGTTTACCCTTCACCAACTCATCTAACCAATTTTTGTGATTTTCATTAATATGCTTAGTTATTAACTCGCGAATTTCTAAATGGAGCTCCGTCTTACGGATTTAGGATCCGTAAGACCGTCCTACACAAGTCTTTGCCTAAGATTTGACAATTATTTGAAAATTATATTTTAAACATGAAAATGCTAAATTTAAAATTACTAAGTATAGATTCAATTTACTTTGCTATAACTCCCAAATGAATAGACATAAAATTAAAGAAGTAACTTCATGCAACATTTGAAGTGAAACTAGGCCAACTTTTCTATCAATTGGAAGTATTTTTAATTTCACGTCGCAACCAATCAAAATGACTACACTAAAATTCATAACAATATCATAAACTCTAGCTCGTAATACCATTAATTCTTCCAAATTACGGGAGCAAGAAAAGAGAACGGATTATGGGCATTCAATTTTGAAATTTTTATTTAAATAGTCCACTTCAAAAATTATGTTTACAACTTTTCATTTTTGTCATCCATTTGTCTTATAAGCATATTAATTTTGGTTAAGTTTTTTTTGTAACTATGACCAACTCCAATAACATTAATGTATCTCTTAATTATTATTCAAACAAGTTCTTTTTTAGGTGGAACGAAGGAATTAATATTATCAGAGGTTGTACAAAATGTTTGTAAAATTTTTGTGACCGTACAAGATAATTGGTTTTGTAATTTTGAAGAATAGGCAATTATCAGCGAATGTTAATGCTAGGATAGGGGTACCATGCATGTGTTCGAAATTGGTTGCAAATTGGTGTTTGACCAAGTTTTTTAAATATCTCAATTTATCGAAAATGGAAATTGTAAGAATAATATTTTCCCTTGATTCATCTTATGACTTGTATCAGCCATATATACAAAAGGTTTCCGTTACAGTGGATGAATCCTAGCCTAACATTAAGCTATCCAAATATACAGACTACTTTCTATATATACATGGAAACTGAATATTCACATATATTCTATTACTCCCCCGCAGTCGAAACGGGAGGTGCATGGACGCTAAGACTGTTTCAAAAATCTTCAAAGAGAACCAACGGAAGACCCTTTGTGAATATGTCCGCAATCTGATGGTGTGACGGAATATGTAGGACGTGTACTTGACCGCGAGTAACTTTTTCACGAACAAAGTGAATGTCCATTTCGACATGCTTTGTGCGTTGATGTTGAACTGGTTTCCAGATAGATATATGGCACTAATGTTATAACAATAAACCAAGGTAGCTCGGGAAATAGGGCAATGAAGTTCGAGAAGAAGGTTATGTAACCAACAAGATTCAGACACAACATTGGCAACCCCTCAGCCTCTACACTAGATCGAGATAAAGTAGCTTGGCATTTTGATAACCAAGAGATCAAATTATCTCCAAGGAACACACAGTAATCGGATGTTGAACGGCGAGTGTCTAGGCAGCCACCCCAATCTGTATCGGTGTAAGAGACAAGAGTTTCCATTGAAGGGTAGAGATGCAAGCCATGATGGAGAGTGCCCCGAATGTAGCGAACAATGTGTTTGACAGCTTGCATGTGTTCATCCATCGGGTTATGCATGAAAAGGCAGACTTGTTGGACAACATAGGAGATGTCGGGTCTTATGAACGTGAGATACAACAAGGCATCGGTTAAGCTATGATAATGGGAGGGGTCAGTGTATGGGTGTTAGACACGACACTAAGCTTGGGCTTGGTATCTACTGGCGTTGGACTGTACTTGCAGGAGGACATGCCAGCTCGTTCAACGATCTCTTCTGGATACTTTTTCTAAGACAAAAATAATCTACCCGTGTGTCGAGTGACAGCGATCCCTAAGAAATAGTGTATGGGCCCTAAATCTTTCATTACAAATTCAAAGCTGAAAAGATATATGAGATACTTGCGGAGATCATCAGAAGAAGTAGTCAAAATAATATCGTCGACATATAGAAGAAGATAAGCCATATCATTACCTTTCCGGTAAATGAAGAGAGAATTATCTGACCGACTGTTGGAAAAACCAATATGAGTAACATAGTCTGAAAACTGCTTGTACCAGGCTCGTGGAGGCTGCTTGAGCCCGTACAAAGATTTTTTAAGTAAACAGACATGGTGAGGATATGTTTTGTTCCGAAACCCAATGGTAGATGCATGTAAACAGTTTCTTTTAGGTCCCCATGTAAGAAAGCATTTTTCACGTCGAGTTGGTGAATGGGCCATGCTTTGGATAAAGCTAATATGAGAACCGCAGGAATAGTTTCCGGTTTGACCACTAGACTAAAAGTTTTTCCACAATCAACCCCAACCTGTTGAGTTTTTCCATCACCTATAAATCAGGCTTTATGCCTCTCAAAAGATCCATCAAAAAAAAATTTATGTCTAAAAATCCACATGGAACGAATTGCATTAACATTGGGTGGACGAGGGACCAAATCCCATGTCTTATTTGTAAGAAGAGCATTATATTCATCATCCATGGCCATTTTCCAATTCAGATCATTAAGAGCTGTCACTGGGTTATGAGGGAGAGGAGATTTAGTAAGTTGAGAGAAATGACCATACTTAGGGTTGGGCTTAAATATGCCAAGTTAACTTCTAGTGAGGGGATGGTGGGCTAGAAGAGGGGGGACTTGGGTTGGAGGGGGAGTCACCTGGGCTGGAAGGGGACCCGCTTGGAATGGAGATAATGTGGAAGGCCCAGAGAAGAGACTGGGCTACTATGTGCTGGGCTTGAACAATGTGGATTGTTTGAAGCTGGGTTAGTGATTGACGAAGGCAAGGAAAGAATTGGGGTAGGTTGTGAGGTCAATTGATGGACAACATAAGGAGATAGCCCATTGTCCAGAAAATCATATGTGGGTTTGGAACATGCATGTGTGTTGGCGAAAGGGAATTGTTGCTCATCAAATAGGACGTGGTGACATATAGTGATTTTATTAGAAGATAAAGCCAAAAACACACATGGGGTGGAACGGGCTTATAATTTGTTAATGGTAGTAGAGGGGAAGAGAGGGTAGCACAAACAGCCGAATACTCGTAAATGAGAGTATGAGGGTTAGGATTCTTGGTGATAGAGAAGTTTGAGAGGGGATCTATAGGAGAGCAGTTTAATGGGAAGGATGTTTAAAAGGTATGTAGTCATTTGTAATGCATGATGCCAAAAATTGGAGGGTAAAGAAGCATGAGCAAGTAAAGTGCGGACAATGTTATTAATGGTTCGTATTTTTCGTTCTGCTTTTCCATTTTGTGATGAAGTGTGAGGACAAGAGAAACAAAAAGATAGACCATTGGCATTACAAAAATCCCAGAATTGCCTATTATCAAATTCCCGCCCATTATCACATTGAATGGTTTTCACGTCCCGTTCAAATTGAGTGCGGATGTAGGCACATAATTTTAAGAAAGTTGAATAAACTTGGGACTTTTTAGAAAGAGGAAAAGTCCATAAAAAATTTGTGTAATCATCCAACAATAGAAGATAATAACGGTGACCCGAAGAGCTCAATATGGGAGAAGTCCAAATGTCACTATGAACAATATCAAATGGCATGCATGTGCGTGAAGTGGATGCAACAAACGGCAATTTAATATGTTTTCCAAGAGAGCAAGAGTGACAAATATTTGAGCTATGAGTTCCATTACATGAAATAAATTTATTAAGTCTAAGAGAGTAAAAAACATTGGTCCCGGGATGGCCCAAACGGGCATGCCATAAAGAGGGGGCTAAAGTAGCAAATGTTGTAGGAGAAGAGACTAAATGTGTGGTGATTGTGTTGGTGATAGGATAAAGTTCGCCCTGGCTATCACATCGCATTAGATGTGTCCCCGTCCGAAAACCCTTCACAGAAAACCCAAAAGGATCAAATTCAATAGAAACATAATTATCAGTAGTAAATTTCCTAACTGAAGCTAAGTTCTTAATAAGATGAGGAGCAGGAAGAACAATTTTTAATGAGAAAGGTGGGTTCGCGGGAGACAAGTGGGTATGACCATAACTACGAATAGGAATGGAATGTCCATTTCCGACAAGAATACCACGAGTGTTGCTCAAATTAAAATAAGACGATAGATTACCTTGTTTGGATGTCATGTGAGATGCAGCTCTTGTACCCATGTACCAGTTTGGATCCGGAGGAGTGAGCCCAAGCATGTGCATCGCAGCTTCGATATCTGTTGGAGAAGGTGCGGTGGCTAAATAAGCTTGCTGGGATTGGGGGCCAAGGAGGCTAGCTTGCTGAACATTGAATCTTGTCCAAGGTGCTGTTGGGTAAGGAGAAGGAGGAATAGCCCATGGGAGAAAAGAAAACGGCCACTGTTGGCGTCCAAGACTCGTCCAAGGCTACCAGGATTGTTGAGACTTAGGGTGCGGTGTTCTGTCTCTTTGACGACCACCATTGCTATTTCCTGAATGACCCCTGCTACCATTGCGACCACCACCATGATTCTTACCCCCAAGCCTTTTGACTGGACCAGGTGATGGGTTTTGAGATGGGTTTTGAGAATTAACTTCTGTATGATTATCAATTTCCTTGGCTATCATCGCAACATGGGATCCAGTGTTGGAGCGTTTGGCGAGGCCGGCCTCTTCAAGAGTGAGCATGAAGCGTGCTTGATAAAATGGTGGGAGTGGGTTGTTTTGACAGATAAGAGTCCCTACCCCATTGTAAGCTTCATTAAGGCCGGGGACGATTTGAAAAACAAGGCGATTTTTGGAGACCGGAGCCCCCACATTCTTCAGTTGATCCGAGAGAACCTTGAGCTTTTGACAATATGCAGATGTATTGGGAAAGTCCTACAAGTTGGTGTGAGAAAATTCATGTTCAAGGGTCACGACACGAGAGTGTTTGTTGTCTTGGAAAATGTCACGCAAGCGATTCCAAGCCTTCATTGCCGTTGCATCAGGTTCGAGAATAGTGTGCAACAGATCATTGGAAATGGTGGTGTAGATCCACTGAAGGACAGTAGTGTAATACCCCAAATTTTTTATATTAAATAAAAAATTTCTTTTATTAATTTTATCAAATATCAATAATTAATTTTTGTGGGCTTAACTTTCCAATTTGGAATTTGTGTATTATGGTGTGGGCTTGACCATCAAATTGAGTGGGTTTGATACTACTTAATTGGTATGTTAGGATGTGGGCTTGACCCATCAAAATTGAGCCATTTCCTTAAAAAAAATAGTTAATATAATAATAATAATAATAACATAATAGTTTAATGAAGAAATGAGAGGAGGGAAACAGAACGTCTCTTACCTTGGAAATCACCACAGCCGGCGAAGTTCGCTGAACGAAGAAGATGAAACGCCGGCGTGAGAGTATAAAAAGGGTCGATTATTTTGGATACCTTGTTTTGCAAAAATTAGAAAGAAAAAGAAGTGAACGAGTGCACGACAGTGAGAGACGGCGGTGAAGGGACGGTAGAAGAGTCTTAGAGGGAGGAGCGAACGGCAGAGTGCTCGGTCTCACGTCGTCGATCAATTTAAGGTATTCCTTTCGTCCCTCTTCCAAGTACAGTGTTAACAAATTCCATTTTCGAGTTTATAAGACGGTAGACACAGTTGAGTTCTGTCGAAGCTTGTGTTCGTCGGAGAAAATCGATATTTTCGATGAAGACGGAATACAAATCAACCGAGAAAGAAGATTGAACGATAGATAAAAAAAATCTAACTTCAACTGTTATAACCCGAATTTCTTGGTTCTCGGTTTAATAATAATTTTGAGCTCAAAATCGGTAACTAGGTGCCTTGGATACAAACTGTGAAATTTTTTAAAAACCCGAAATACATGATTTAGCCTCCAAGTGAATTTCTACAATGATGTTATCTTTTAAAAACCAAAGTTAGACTTTTGTTGGTTAGTAGATCAGTAGATTAGTAGTTAATGTTAGTATTTGTTAGTCTTTCATGGCGGAAATTCATCACCAAAACAATAGAGCTGTTTTGGTGAAGGTGATGATGAGTAGTTTCAACCACCCCCCTAAACTTTGGATTATGCAAGTTACTGAATTCTGTAAATTGCAGATTAGTCCCTAGAATTTTAAACTCTTAATTTTATCCTTAGTGAGTTAAGAAGGATGGAAATTGTATTTAGTTATATTTTGACAAACCTGTATATTATAAATGAATATAAAAAAATAAATGAATATTTTGATAAAAATATTAAGTACTCCAAAGTTTAGTTATATTTTGACAAACCTGTATATTGTAAATGAATATAAAAAAAATAAATGAATATTTTTGATAAAAATATTAAATACTCCAAAGTTTAGTTATATTTTGACAAACCTGTATATTGTAAATGAATATAGAAAATAAATGAATATTTTCTAAAATTTTCCAAGTAACAAAGGTTGTTAAGTAGACTTTATATAATTATTAAGTACTCCTAATTTCAGATTCACCCCTTACTTTAGAGACTGTATTAATAGTCTATAATTTCAGATTTTACCCAAATTACAAAAGTTGAATTAGACCCTATATAATTTTAATTAATTATAAATTTAGGAATTGTTATTTATGTATTATTTTTAAAAGCTATTAGAAGGTCTCTAAATTTAGGATTTTTATTTTGTATTGTTATGATTTAGATTTGGCTAAGCGCGGGTAGCGGTGCTTTGTACTCGAGCTAATTTTTCGTCGCATCGCTAAGGTAAGGGATTATACATCATTTAGGTTATTTTTGAATTCTTAATTCCAAATTGTTAGGCTTCCGCTATTTCATTGGCATTACCTTTCTTTGAAAATGCGTGCCGACATTGGGTTGGTTTTTGAATTTGAAATCCAGTCGTACCTGTTCTTTCGTTACTCTAAATTGTGATATTACTTTATGAATCTCATAATTGTTTGAACTCGATGTGTGACATTTTATTCGGTCATCACTGGTATTTGATTTTGTTGGAATTGTAATTATTGTATTTTTTTGAAAAACTCTGTTATGATCACTAAGAAAATTTGAATGACCATTTGGCCTGTTAAGGCAACATTACACCATAGGAACTATGGTGGGGTAATCCGGATATACCATTTTGATTTTGACCCTTTTGGGGTACTTTGATATTTGGGGTTCCTTGGAGCCACTTTTGTTTGGTCTAAAATGACCGCTTATGTGATCATAACATCTTCCTAATTATTTGATATTGATTCTGATTGATTCTTGTGAAATCGTTAATTATTCTTCGATCAATATGTATTTAATCTTGTGGATATCTAGAAAAATAATTTCTTTGACATATCCATAATTTCTTTATTTGTTTACAATATTTCGTTTGACTTTTCTTCCCGGTCAACTCCTCCTTAGAAACCGGAGGGGTTGTATATGAACTTACTGGGCTTTTGTTCGCTTACCCTTTTCCTACTCTTTTTTTTTCAGGACATAAGTAAGGAATGGAAATATGAAAATTTCGATTCGGTTCAGTCAAATTGAAGAATTTAAAATTTCGTTATCTTATGAATTATTATTATAATCGTTAATTGGATATTTTGGGAGATTTATTTTAGACCTATGTTTTATTGTAAGTAAATTTTGTTAAGGGATTTATGTTCGAATATTGGATGTTTAAGTGAAAGATACATTATTTATGCTTTGGGTTTTAGTATGATAATTTTTGAGGTTTATTTGGTGACGTGCCATTATGTGGGCCCCTATAGTTAGGCCTAAATTTTGGGGCCGTTACAGTTGGTATCGAGCGGGTAAATGGAACAAAGTCTTTAGGGCAAAGTGCTACACCAGAAGGTGGGAGCCACCTTTGATCCCCGAGTCACCTCTTGAATCCTACAACGCCCGGGGTATGATTCGGACTTGACGAGGACGTCAAGGATTTAAGTGGGGGAGATTGTAATACCACAATCCCACATCGGATAGATGTGAGACTTGTGTTTGATTTATAAGGTAGCCATGCGCACCAACATCATCCATGGACTTTGGTTTGGGTGGGCGATGACAATGGGCCGATGTGGGCTAGCGTATTACAAATGGTATTAGAGCTTAGATTTTAGATCCAAATGGGTTAGAAAGTAAAATTCCTAAGATTTAATCATAGGGTAAGAGTTGGACGATTTTGTACTTGAGGTTATCCAATATCATTAAAAAAAATTTGGTGCATGATTTACTTAGAGAGATAATAGTGATGTCGACACAACTGATATATTTTTTTGAATTTGTAGGAAATGGCATATAACAACACCGGTAGGACATTGATCGCTTCACCCAGGACACCTGTGGGAACAAGATTGAGTACAATGCGTGCCAGAATAGTCGAACTGGAAGAAATGAACCAAGTGTTGGTACAGGAAAATCAGTTGTTAAGAAATGACAATCAACTACTAGCTAATGAGAACCAAGCCCTTAGAGAACAAGCTAGAGAGATGGCGAAGGCATTGAAGCTGGCCCAAGATGCCTTATTTAGGCCTTTTGATGAAATAGATGATGCTAGGAGGGCCAATGCAGAAGTAAAAGCAAGACTAAGCAACACATAATTTTTGGTTAGAAATGCTTGGGATGCGGTCCAAACGGCCATAGATATTGGACCGGTTGTAGAAGAAGATCCTGAAGAGGAAGAAGAAGAAGACGAAGAGATGGTGGACATCGAGGCAGATGTCAACCCTGTAGTGGACATTGAGAATCAAAGTCACGAAGAATCTGACCCAAGTGAGGACGAAGACTCCCAGGCAGAAGATAGTTAATTAGAAATTTTTTTTGGAATAATTGTTTTAGGTTGGAAAGATGGCCACCTAAGGTGAAATTTGGAAAACATTTTGTTGATTGCGTTTGTTATTGGAACAATGGAGCGCATCTTATGCTCCCGAGTTTATTATTTTGACAGTTAAATAAAATTTGAAATAAATGAAGAAATTTTTGGTATTTATTTTTGAGTGTATGAATGTGTAATTTTTTGTATAGGGTACTCCTTAGAACTTGTCAGTGTATACCAAATTGGTCTAAGATGTCATACTGATTGAACTATGCCACTATAAGAATAGTGACCCTAAACTGACGTCTCAACGTTCTATCTCAGTACCTAATGGCACGTGGAGGTCGCACTGGAGCCCGTGGATGTGGACGTGGACGTGGACGTGGTAGGGGTACTCGAGCTGCTAGGGTCATGCTGGACTCCACTTCAGGAGGTGTGGGGGAAAATAGTGTGTCTGCGCCAAACGTGAACACCAATGGGCCAGAATATACCGCAACCAAATGCAGGCAATTTGGACCAACGCCAGATCCTACTCTCCTTGCTTGCTCCAAACTATAGCACAAGCCACGGTGGGAAAGCAGGAACCAGGATAATCCAACACACGGAGCACCGAAATACCTACACGCATGCAGGCATCTGCGGCTACTCTACAACTGCGGCACATCAACTGGGCCAATGGTAAAAGACCCACATCTTCCGGAAGAGATCCTAAACCTTTCTCGAGAGCAGGGCTGATTGAGATGAAAAAATCTTCAGGACAATGACCCTCACTAGTGAGCAGAAGGTTAACCTTGCCACATTCAAATTTGTAGGGGAAGCAGATCAGTGGTGGCAGTCAGTGATGAGGAGGACTGCTGACGCAGAGGGGACAGGAGAATATACTTGGGAGATGTTCCTGGAAGCTTTCAACAAGAAGTATTTTCTGCCGAGTGTACGGGATAGGAAAATAGTGGAGTTTATGAGCTTAGAACAGGGGAAGATGACCTTGGACGAATATGTCGCAAAGTTCACCGAGCTCTCAAGGTATGCTCCAGACCTCTTCGAGAATGACTACCAGAAGGCAAGAAAGTTTGAAAGGGGTCTAACTGGTAAGATTAGTTATCGGTTGGTATCACTACAGCTAGCGACTTATGCGGAGGTGGTGGACCGCGCCAGAGTGATTGAACGTGATTCGGAAGCTTACCAGAGGAAAAGAGATAAACACAAGAGGGAAGCCGATGACAATTCGGGCAAGTTCTGGGGTCAACCAAGTGGTCAAGGGAATGTGAGTAATGTGAATAAACGAAGGGCTACCGAAGACAACCGTTTTAGGAGTGGAGCTCAGTCATCTAGAAACCGGCCGTATCATCGAGTCGGCGAGAATCAAGGCCGAGAAGAGAGGCCGAACCCCTTATGTCGTACTTGTGGGGGTAAGCACCAGACACATTCTTGTTATCGGAACTCTGGGGCGTGCTTCAATTGTGGGAAGATGGGGCACTTGGTTAAAGATTGCCCAGAGCCAAACAAAAACACCTTCGTCAAAGGAACCACAAGTGGAGACAAAGAGAAACCAAAGGGGCATGGGCGTGTGTATGCTATGACTGCTAAGGATGCTCGGGCAACAAACGATGTGGTGACAGGTACCTTGCAATTATGTTCCAATGATGCTTATGTTTTGATTGATCCTGGTGCAACCCACTCTTTTATATCTGTTTCGCTTGCACGTCGAATGAAATTGGCACCCCAGAACTTAGATGAGGTTTTGGTTATTGACACCCCGACGAAAGAATCCATCCCTATCACATCTGTGTTTAGATCATGTTCTTTGAAATTAGAGCATAGAGAAATGCCTATTGATTTGATCCCTTTAGATATGCAAGATTTTGATTTGATTTTAGGGATGGATTGGTTAGCCTCTTATCACGCTAGGGTCAATTGTTTTGAAAAAGAAGTGGTGTTTTGTATTCGGGTGAACCAGAGTTCAAATTTAAGGGTTCTAAACCAGTGGTGTTGTCGGGCTTCATTTCATCGTTAAGGGCAAGGCGACTCTTAAGAAAAGGATGTCAGGGTTACTTAGCCTCCATCATCGACACCAGTAAAGAAGGGGTCACCCTAGAATCACTTTCTATGGTTAGGGAATTTTCGGATGTTTTCCCAGAAGACCTACCTGGCCTTCCACCAGACCGAGAGGTAGAGTTTGGGATCGATCTGGTGCCCGGGACGGCGCCCATCTCTAAGGCACCATACAGGATGGCACCAACAGAATTGAAGGAATTGAAGGAGCAGTTACAAGAGCTGTTGGAAAAGGAGCTGATCAGGCCAAGCGTATCGCCTTGGGGCGCTCCAGTGTTGTTCGTGAAGAAGAAGGATGGATCTATGAGGTTGTGTATTGATTACCGCGAGTTGAATCGGGTCACGGTGAAAAATAAGTACCCATTGCCTCGCATTGATGATCGCTTGTTATTTCTCCAAGATAGACCTTCGTTCAGGCTATCATCAGCTAAGGGTCAGGAAAGAAGATATTTCAAAAACAGCCTTTAGGACAAGGTATGGGCACTACGAGTTTTTGGTTATGCCATTCGGGTTGACGAATGCCCCAGCTGCATTTATGGATCTGATGAATAGGGTGTTCAAGCAGTTTCTAGATCGATGTGTAATAGTATTCATTGATGACATCTTGATCTACTCGAAGACTCGGGAGGAGCATGAGCAACATTTAAGAACAGTACTGCAAATTCTAAGGGAAGAAAAGTTGTATGCTAAGTTCAAAAAATGTGAATTCTGGTTGGAGAAAGTAGCATTGTTAGGACATGTGGTCTCAAATGAGGGTATTTCTGTGGACCCAGCCAAAATTGAAGCCGTAGTAAATTGGGAGAGACCCACAACGGTTACTGAAGTTCGAAGTTTCTTGGGTCTAGCGGGGTATTATCGTCGGTTTGTTGAGGGTTTTTCAAAGATAGCAGGTCGTTGTCTCGACTTACGCAGAAAAATACGAAGATTGTGTGGACAGCTGAGTGTGAGACCAGCTTTCAAGAGCTAAAAAATCGACTAGTGTCAGCCCCGATCCTTACTCTACCATCAGGGACGGGAGGATTTGTGGTTTATAGTGACGCATCGCAAAAAGGTTTGGGTTGTGTGCTTACGCAGAATGGAAAAGTAATTGCTTACGCTTCCCGACAGTTGAAGAACTATGAACGAAACTACCCAACACACGACTTAGAACTGGCAGCAGTGGCTTTGCATTAAAAATCTGGAGGTACTATTTGTATGGCGAGACGTGCGAAATTTACACAGATCATAAGAGTTTGAAGTACATATTCACTCAGAAAGAGTTAAACATGCGGCAACGGAGATGGTTGGAGCTGTTGAAAGATTATGATTGCACAATATTGTATCACCCTGGAAAGGCCAATGTAGTTGCTGACGCCTTGAGTCGGAAGAGTAGGGGAAGTTTGGCGGCTTTGATAACTAAGGAAAAGAGGATATTGGACGATCTTGACTCGATGGGAATTGAAGTTAGGGTTCGCGGTGACGATGGTTTCTTGGCACATTTGAGTGTACAACCATCCTTGCTAGAAAGGATTAAAGCGGCACAGGCAGTGGATCCAGAGTTAGTAAAGATTTCCTTGGGGTTGGAAGATGAGGATCGGAAAGATTTTCGGCAAGATAAGGACGCGTTCTTCGTTTTGGGTCAAGAATTTGTGTAATGTTCTGTATATCCTTATGCAAATACTCATTTGTAGAAATAAAAACAGTTAGCAAACGTATTTTTTTCTAATTTAAACCATAAAAAATAATAAAAAACAAAGTGAAATAGAAACATATTCAACAAAGTGAAGAAATAGAAATACATTAACAAATGAAATCTGTCATTTACAATTAAAATTTGCTACACGTGAAAATGTATTTTCAAATGCATTTAGTCGGTTCTTGCAAGTCCAAATGTTAAAATTTAGAAACTTTTAAGAATTAAATTCAATTGTTAACTAATTTCTAAATAACAAAAATGGTGAAAATCATGAGTGTTTTCTATAAATATTTATCTTAAATACCTTTTAAATTTCAATGTGTTCAATTGTATCCCTCTAATCATATTTAACACATCAAGCTCTAGCAACATTCAGCACAACAATCGGTGTGCAAGAACATCCAACTTTAATCACTGACGTGCACTTGCGTTGTACAAAACTAAGTTCCAATTTTTAAAATTTAAATTATTATCATATCGTTTAGATCAAACTCTAGCAACATTCTGCACAAGGACCATCTGTTTACTCTTTTTAGTACTATAATTTTATCTATCAGATAGTTTAGGACTAGTTTTTATACTATGCGGCGTCGGTCCTGAGATTTTGGGGGTCCTAGATGAACATAAAAAATGGGGCCTCAACATATATATGTTTTTAAAAACTTACAAAGAATAATTAACGAATTAAAAATTATCAAACTTAACATCGTCTGTAAATTGATAATAATAATAAAAAAATGGTCCAAGAATAAAAATGCATGACTTAAAAATAACTAGAGTTTGAGATTTACGTCTTAAAAATCGGTAACAATGAATAGAAATTCCAAATATTTAAGGCAATACAAATTTTCCCTTTTGTAGTTCTTCTCGATGACTTCAATTTAACAAAAATAAAATGAAATGTGATTCCGCCTCCTTTGCTGCAATTGGGGACAGCTCGTTCTCTATGTTTGATAGTTGATACTGTGCTTCCTTAATTGCCACCCACCAAGCCAAATTTCGCGTCATAAGTCATAGCCATTATACGGTAAATGTATTTTAATTTACAAAAAGAATCTTTATATATATATAATCTATAATATAAACGAGATTAGACATTTATAAAAATCTAACTACTGATCAGGATTGATTTTTATCAAACACAATTACTGGTTAGGATTTAATCTCACATATCTCAACCGTTTGTATCTATAACCGTTTGTTTCCATTTTGTTTCAATCCTTTTATCTGGAATTGGCTGATTGTTGTAGAAGGAGAAAATTTGGTGTTTTTCTATCTGGTGAGAGAATAGATACGGGGGCGGCGCTTCTTCAATTCTCTATCGTGGAAACCACCCTTCATCGCCAACAACTGCAACAGCACCACTTGCTGCCAATTCCCCCTTCGCCGCCGCCTCAACAGCCGACTCAGCTATCGTCTTCGCCGCCAGTCACCGATGAGTTCGACGTCCGAGACGTGGACTACTTCAACTTATTTAGGTGGTCGGTTTGGTTATAGTTTTTGGGTTTTAATTTGAGTTTTTTGGTGTTTGTTCGATTTCTTCTGTTCTGGATTTTTCTTTGTGGTTCTTTTTAATTTAATTTAGTTTGTATTGACTTTACATAATATTTGATGATGGGACCCGACCTGGGTGCCCCTACGTGGAGCGACCACCTGGATTCCATCTAGGCTTGGGCCGGTCCCACCAAAGGCCGAAGACCATTCCCCAGTCAATCATCGTCGACAAACAGTAACTAATTGATGAAGTGCCTGCGACCACCTACCTGCCGAGCACAATAACCGACCATGAATCTACACCCGACCACACGAGCGAGCATCACTTATGCTCGGCCGAAAATTCCTCTGGGATAAGACAAGTTTAGCCCGTAGCCTATACATAGCATCCAGGTGCCTTCCCCACAAGAGCCGAGCAAGCCATGCAAGCCGCTATACCTTATCGGCTTACTCAACCGCCTACAATCCACCTTGCACGCAACATTGACTACTCGAACCCAAGCGAGGGAACAAGTCCCACCAGTTGGGACCCTCATACCAATCATGACTCCAAATCTAAGCTACTATAAAAGGAAACCTTTCCCTTCAAGAAAGGTAAGATTACTTAACATTGCAAACTTACTCTATTGCTGGTGATATACAAAACACACAAAGATATTACTCTCTATAGACTGACCGGAAGATTAAGGGAATGCCTAGCTCCGGCATACCATATATTACCCTGTTACTGACTCTCACGCCGGAGGGCTGTAGCTGGGATACCCCCAGCACCCTAACGGTAGGCTTCCTTTCAGGTACTTATCAACCAAGATCGATCATCAAGCCCAGATATCCTAGAAGAATCGGTACCACCGGTACCCACAACACCGACGTGACCCCAAAGAGTCGGACACGTCAGCTCAGGTCCATTACGTGGACTGCCAGCTCAGTCACCCCGTCTTCGTGGCGTGATCAAGTGGTTCCGTTGTCGGGAATCGATCAAGTGAAGTGCAAATTTATAATCAATGGACCAACAGACTCCTACCAAGCAAAACCAACCAGGAGCGAACAAACTACCACCTTCACCAGCAAGCAAACTAACGGATATGGAGATAGATCCGATCACCTCAAAAACAACAGCAGGCCAGCCGAGCGTCGTTCATAATATTGACGAGGAGGCTCAGGTGGATCAACCTCGAACGGAGGGAGAAAGACCCACTGAACAAGAAAAACTCCTTGCGGAAGTAAAATTCTGGGAACGCCAGAAATCTTACTTCGCAGGAATTCAAGAAGCTGAGCTCAAAATGTACGAGCTCCAGCAAAAGATAAAGGCTACCACTGCGCCCCAAGAGGAACGATCACCGACCATCCAAAATGCCACCTCGAAGGGAAAAAATAAAGCGAAGGCTATATCCCGGCCCAGTGCAAGATCCCGGTTGGGAAAAAGAGCGAGCGAGCAAGCGCCCAAACCCAGTGTTCAAAGCCGACTCACTTTTCCTAACGAATCTAAACGCTCCCGGCGAGCACGAGAAAGGAGCGAGGAAGGGGAATCTAGGCCGAGGATAGAGGCGGCCAAAACTAGAACCTGTGGGCATTGCACACACTCCCAGCAGTCAGGTGCAGGATACCCCAAGAGTGGTCGGAACGCGACCACCGAGGTACAAGTATCGACCAGTAAGCCCTCCTTGGCTGTCGAGCAGGAGGTAAAATTCTTAAAAGGTCGACTAGAGGCCATGGAGAAGGGTAAACCCATGCTATTGCCTCCTGCTAAAAATGGCCCGTTCCAGGAAAGAATGAGGAAAGCTCCCCTCCCGGATAAAAAAGATCCCTATTTTTGAGCCATACCAGGGCCTTACCAATGCCATAGACCACATGGCTAGCTTTGAGGTAAAGATGAACGCAGTTGCTCCCGAGGATGAGGATGCGTGGGGAAAGATTTTTGCAGGGACGTTGAAAGGAAAGGCTCTGAAATGGTACACAGGCTTGCCACTGGATTCAGTAGGAAGTTGGGACGCATTCAGGCAGATGTTTGTCAACCAGTTTGCCTCGGCAGGGCTTCAGCCGAAGAAGCAAACCGACCTATGTGGGATCCAACAGCGGATTAATGAATCTAATCAACTTTACATGGATAGGTTTATGGCCATGGTGGACCAGATACCGTTTATCTCGGAGGAGTCCATTAAGATGTGCTTCATATCTGGCTTACAACAGGGGCTAATGAGGCAGGAAATGATGCTACGAGATCAAACCTCGGTCGGGGAAATGTACGCCCACGCAATTCGGGTAATCAATACCGAAGATGTGAAGAAGGAGGGCAATGAGAAGAAAGAAGGAAAGAAGAAAGAGCAGGAAGGAGGGCACCGAACTCAGGACAGCTCGAACAAAGGTGGTCGAGGATCCAACAACAAGGGGGATGATAATAGAGGAAAAAATGTATGGGACGATGTTGACTGGACCCCACTCAACGCTAGCCACGAACATATCATGAATGTCTTGCTCGACCAGGATAAAATTGATAGGCCATGGCCATTGAAAGAAACTCGATATCCTCGCAATCCCAACAAAAGGTGTGCCTACCACAAGGATATCGGGCATACGACCGAGGACTGCATCAACTTAAAAAAGGCCATCCAAAAGTTGATTGACAGAGGCGAGCTCAGGAGGTTTGAGCGAAGGGGAAATGACCAGCAAGAAAGGCCAAGAGAGCCAGAAAGACATCAGAATCCTCGGTCAGATAATGGAGGACCGAGGAACGTGATTAATACAATCAGGGAAGAACCACCAAGTGGAACCCAGCTAAAAAACATGATTTACAATTTGAAGCATGTGGTTCACATGATGCCGCGACCTGATGAAGCAGGAGGGATCACCTTCTGGCCAGGAGAGCTCACCGCTAGTCAAACTGCTCGCCAACAACCCTTGACTCTGCGAGTGAGGATTCACAATAGTGAGGTCAAGCGAGTTCTCATAGATACAGGGGCAGGAAGGGATATCCTGTACTACGCGTGCTTCAAGGAAATGGGGTTGGGGAACGCCCACCTCAGACCGAGCAATGTGCAGTTGGAAGGTTTTACCGGCAATAAAGTGGCGGTGAAAGGAATTGTCACGCTCTCGGTGATCCTCGGGGAGGAGACCAATACTCCTCGAACGGAGGAGATTGATTTCCTAGTGCTTGACCTACCATCCCCATACAACGCCATACTTGGCTCACCCTCCCAAACAAAATTCCAAATGGTTGCATCCATGGCTCATCAGAGAGTCAAATACCCTACTGAAAAAGGGATTGGAATGATTTTGAACGATGCGTCAAGTACTTTGGAATATATTTACAAGGAGAAAACCCACAAAGAAAAGGTGGTGATTTCCAGGCCTGAAGGAGAGGTGGTCGAAGTAAGTAGATCGACCAAAAGAAATCGAGAAACAGAAGGGGAAATATTACCGACCTTTCGAACCCACTCAAGCCTAGAATTAAAGCGGTAGGAGCGCCGCTCGCACAAAGAGCACCGAGACACAAGCCGGAGGAGCATGACTCGTCGTTTCAATGGAGCAAGCATTTGAGGCGCCCGGCGCCACCGCTCAAAAAGAGGAAAGCTGAAGACCTTCTAATCGGACATACAAAAGACCCGGTTGTTACTAAAGTAATCACTATTGAAAGCCTGGACATTGATCATCAACCAGCCATCGAGCCTAACGATGACTTGGACGAAATCGTGATCAACCTTGATTTCTCCGGCGAAGGTCCGAGTAGAAGGGAAATCCCTGAAGAAGCGGCACGATCATCAAGTTACTAAAAGAAAGCTTGGATGTGTTCGCATGGAGGATCGACGATATGGAAGGGATTAGCGAGGACGTCGCTATGCACCAATTACGCATTGACCCAGACTTCATCCCCATACAACAAAAGTCACGAATCTTTTCCTCGGAGAAGCAGACATCTATTAAGGAAGAAATGTCGAAGTTGTTGAAAGCCAAAATTATCAAAGAAGTCTTGTATGCAACCTGGATTGCAAATGTAGTTATGGTAAAGAAAATAACTGGGAAATGGCGAATGTGTGTAGATTTTACCGATCTAAATAAAGCTTGCCCAAAAGATTGGTATCCATTACCCAGAATCGACCAACTTGTGGACTTCATATCGGGGCACAAAATTCTCAGTTTTGTAGATGCATATTCATGATATCATCAGATCAAAATGTGGTTGGCCGACCAGATACACACAACATTCCGAGCAGAGAATGGTGAATAAAGTGTTCGAAACAGGGGCCAAGAAATGTAGAGGTCTACATTGATGATATGGTTATCAAAACGAAGCATTCCGACCATGCCAAAGATTTGCGAGAAACCTTCTCGAATCTACGAAAAGAACAAAATGAAGCTCAACCCGTTAAATGTGCTTCTGAGTGACAGGAAAGTTCCTCGGCTACATGGTGAACGAGAGGAATCGAGGCCAACCCGTAAAAGATAAAAGCATTGACGACCATGGATTTGCCATCCTCGATCAAATACGCCCAACAACTTCTTAATCGCTCTTAGTCGCTTCATCGCTAAATCACTGAAAGAGCTTGCCTTTCTTTAAAGTATTGAAAGGAGCAAAAAGTTTGAATGGACAATTGATTGCACAAAAGCTTTTGAATAACTCGTAGAGTATCTAGGCCGACCACCACTCCTCGATCCCAATACGGAGGAGAAGCTATACATTTCATTTGGCCGCATCGACTGCGTCATAGCCTTGGTAAAAGAGGAAGATAACATTCAGAGGCCTCTCACTACGCCTCTCATGCACTTACTGACGTTGAAGGGAGGTATTTGGAAGTTGAAAAATTGGTTCTCGCTGATCATTGCCGCTACGAAATTAAAAGCTTACTTCCAGTGCACTCGATCATAGTGTACATCGATTTTCCTTTAAGAAAGATCATGCATAAACCCGACATGGCGGCATGTTGAAATGGTCGGTAGAGCTGGTATGATATCGCCTACGAGGCTCGAAAAACGATCCGAGCGCAGTCCCGGCCGATTTATAGTCGAGACCTCGCTTACTCGGCGAGCAAGAGAGTGCTCGAAGAATTACCCCAAGAGCATAAATGCGACAACATCCGGCGAAACAAAAACAAGGCCACCGTTATATGGACCTTGCTCGTGGACGGGTCCGGCAGAGCGTAAAGGAGCGAGCCGACTGCATCGAGTATCCCGCATTCGGGGAGAAATCGGCGTGGCGTTAAGATTCAGTTCAGCCAGACATCAAATAACCGGACGAATATGAAGCCACGATCACTTTGGAATCGAGCTCGCATGATAGCCTTGGGGGCCAGAAGATATAGTGATCTCTGACGACTCTCGGTTGGTGGTAAAACAAATCTTGGGTGAATCTGAAGCAAATCACCCAATATTGGCTAAGTACCAAAGGCAATTGACGACGAGAATTGTTGACTCGTTTCAAGTATTGGGAATTAGAACAGATCCTGAGAGAGGGAAATTCCCGAGCTGATCATCTCTCTAAAATTGCATCCTCGGAGGCCGAAGAGGTCCCTCCTAGTATCGAGCTCATGTTCCTCAAAATTCCAGCCATCAGCTATGAAGAAGTTATGGTCGTCGCTGAAACTCCAAGATGTTGGATCGACGACATTAAGGATTACATTGAGCGGGTACTCTACCGTAAGAGAAAAGTGAAGCCCAAATGGTCAATCGAGAAACCGGCGTGTAGATACTCGGTTATTGGAGGCATGCTTTATAAGCGGTCAAATACTAAACCTCTCCTTGATGCATACGACGAAGCTTGATGTGAATGATTCTTTGGCCGCCGAGGTGCATGAGGCGAGTGTGGGGACACCCTGGGCGAGGACCTGTCGCCGACAAGATGAATTTCCACGGTTATTATTGGCCGAGCATGAGGAGAGCCTTGTGGCGCAATGAATATGTAAGGAAGTGTGATAAATGCCAAAGATTTGCAAACATTCCTCGGGTACCCTCAATCTTACAAACTCCAGTAGTTGCGGCATGGCCCTTTGACATGTGGGGAATTGATCTTATTGGTCCATTTCCTAAAGCAAAATATGGGTGCGAGTATGTGATAGTAGCGGTTGACTACTTCACCAAATGGATAGAAGCAAAGCCACTTGCTAGCATAACCGCCGGATCGAGGCAATCGGGTTCACTTACGAGCAGATTTTCTGTCGATTTGGACTTCCTCGGATGATCGTCTCCGACCATGGCACTCAATTTTCTAAAAAATTTACAGCAAGTTGTGATCGGCTAAACGTTAAACACAGAATGTCTTCGGTAGCTCATCCACAAGGCAATGGCCAGGCAGAGGCAGGGAATAAGAAGATCATGCACGCCTTGAAACGAAATTTAGACGAGAAGAAGGGAAGTTGGTTAATGGCTTACCAATCGTGTTATGGGAATTAGAACATCGGCGCGAGGATTCATCGGGTGAAACCCCCGCTACATTAACATATGGCTCGGAAGCAATGGCTCGGTCGAGCTAGCCCTTCCCACCATTCGGGTTACCTTATTTGATCAACAACAAAATGATTTATCCAGACAGCTCGATCTGGATAACATCGAAGAAAGGCGACTAGAGGCCCGACTCAGAATGATCAATTACAAGAAGCTCACAAAGATTTA
>CM028382.1:93268563-93346791 GCA_013146195.2 Codonopsis lanceolata | reverse complement strand
GAATAATTTAGCTAGCCAGGAAAAAAAAATCTTGGTTGGGAAGTTAGTTAGTTCGGTGCAATTAATGCACATGCATGAATTACCTGATTAGTTGATAGAGAGGCATTTAAACATTGATATCCACGTTTGATGGAACTTTGTAAGCTTTGCTAATGTCTTTGAACTCCGTCAAGAGTCAAGATGACTTGATTTTGGAATTTATTGTAGTTGAGATTTGAGTATTTCTCCCCCTCGTGTTTTGAGGCATACCTAGACGGTCACCTCGACTTCATGTGAAGCAGTATTGAACTTTGGTTGTTGTGAGTTTTGAATTCGAGGACAAATTCTTTTAAGGTGGTGAGGATGTAAGACCCGAACCTTCGTAATGTTGACTTTCTCGTGTTGCATGCTTTGTTGTTAATGCGTTGAGTGTTCGTCTTAGCATGTTAGCACTTAACTAGGTCTCATTGGAGTCTTAGTACCTTGCATATATGACTTATAATGTTCATCTTGATCATAGTATGCTTGGTTGAAAGTTTAGAAGCTTTGTTGCTTCGTTTGAGTCTTAGGGTTTCTCGTGTTTGCCTTCGTTGCTTGTATTGTTTGTGCTTTCAACTTGTGAGAAGTTCATTTAAGTTCTAGACCAAGTGTACTAGTATTTCTCATGCTTGCACAATCAATGTTCATAGATTTGTTGCATTTGGAAATAAGATGACCAACATATCACTTCACAGATTCATCTGTTTTTAGGCGAACTTCGGAAAATTCTGGTACCAATCTACTAAAGAGAATTTTCTAAAAAATTAGTATGTTTTACCTACATATGTTAGGATACTCCCTGTAAAATATGGTATTTTCCAAGGTGTATAAGTACCTCATTTAGGTCTTGACTTACGGCTTAAAGCTAGAATTCTGTTTTCGTGAAATCAGCTTCTTGTACTTGAAGTTGTAGTAGCCATATTTTGATGAATATAAGTCCAAATTGAGTAATTTAAAATTCTAAAATATATTTTAATGAGTCTAGTTTCATAAAAATCAATAATCACCTCATTTGGAGGTGTGAGCTATTTATGGTCGATTTTACAAGATTGACAGTCTGTTTTCCAGATTTTGGGTTTTTGACTTGTTTTGGTTGAAGACCCCCTTGCCCCTTGCCCCTTGTCCAAAGTCCGACCATTTCAGCCTAGAACACCATTTTTGACTTTAGTAAAACCCTTGTTAGACCCTTGGATCATTCCTTATCAAAGGCTATCATCCCTTAGCCAATGAGAAGCCTCTTAACCACCTTCACATGGATTGGGGTTTTGTTGGCAAGTATATAAACATATGTTCAGCCCTTCCAGCCATTTTTGATCAACAAGAACCAGAGAATCAGAGCTTGAGACTCCATTTTCGTCCATGGAGGAAACCCTAGCTTGAGAGACCATTTCCCGGAGTTAAGGTGGTCCGATCGGCGATCCGAGACCGCCAAATCGAAGGCCTTGATCTTCTCTACAACAATCCTTGCTTTGATCATCCATTCATCCATTAATCTTAGGACTAAGGTACATTGACAATGCCCTGAGATTTTCATGTTCAATAAAATGACATGACCCTTTCATTATAGTTGCTCTATTGATGATTATGAACATCTTTTGTGAAGACAAATCCTCCAATTCAACCTAAGAAATATGAGTAGGATTTTATGAATTCTTATTGAAGTTGTGATTTTGACTTTATGCAAAGCATGAATGTTGTTTATAATGAGCTTAGGAACAACTCTTGTGAAAGATTATGTTTCAATTCAAGGTTTAACAAAATCACCGATTCTAGGGTTGAAAACTCGGGAATGTGTTTATGGCTAGCTTAAGGTCATGAACGGCTTAGTTATCGAGTTCTAAATGAATGGAGAACTTAGGAAAGGGAAATGTGATGCATATAGTATCAATGCTCTATTTGGTTGAATTTTAGTAAAACTCACCGGAGTTGAGATTAGGGAGTTATTGAACAATACCGACTCCACATTCAATCCCTACTACGTTTGTAGTGTGTTAGACTAATATATTAGCTTACGTGACTTTGGGATGGATTGAAGGGCATGTTTGATATGAGTGATTATAAGACTCAATCGAGTTCTTATGTGGTTTATGTGATTGTGTGAAGCAAATGCACAATTGAGAGCATGTTGTAGAATGATGTATCTACTTGACAGGTTGAATTCGCTCTTGTCGAATTCCTACTTGATTCTTTAATGAGTAAAAACACCTACTTGTTGAATAATGAATTTGAGGACTATTCTATGAGAAGATTTGGATTGGGGCTTTCTTAGTACTCTATACATGGAGTCTACTTGTATAAGTCGCTAGGATGACCATGTTGTTATCTAAGACTCACCGGTATGGTTTGACCTTACGGGTTATTACCGCTCTAGTGTTGCTTAAGTCTTTGACTACCGTCGACTTTTGTGTTATTGAATGAGTTACTACTCTAGGAAGAGATTAGTAAATGGATTCATGATCCTAGACTAACGGAGTAGTCTTGGATAGTGCATAATGGACTGATGGTTAAGTTGTGACTCTGCTGAATTTCATAGGTGAATATGGAATACTGTGTATATTTATATTATGACTAAATGCATGATTTCCTACCTTGTCAAGGATTGATTCTTCTATGTGTTTCTATGATATGACTTATGAGCATATTGAATGTATTTTCCTTCGTGCCTGATCTGTTCTACAGTTAATGAATTGAAATGAACTCGGATTCTACTATTAAGTGGAATTATGAATCAAATTGAACTAAGCTTGATTTCACAATAATCAACTTAGGCTTCCCTTATATAATTGACTTGGGACTTTGAACTAAGATTCCTAAATGGAAACGAGAACCTCGCTATGCCTCAAACGAGAACATAGAAAAGAGTCTTGGGACACATATAGCGTTCAAACTCTATTTGGTTGGAATTGTAGTAAAGACTCAACGGAGTCGAGTTAAGGAACAATTGAACCTTACGAGGATCGTGGTGAGATCCTATGACAATTATATCCCAGTTGACTAGATTACTAGCTTTTGGGACTTGAATTTAATAGAGTGAACAAACTTGGCACTTATGATTTAGAGACTCGAATAAGTTCCTATTGTGGTTTTGTGATTTATGTAACAATGTGCATAATCGTATAAGTTTCGTAGGTCATTATATCTACTTGAGAATTAGCAAGTAAACATCTACTTGTGCATTGCATATAAGTCCAGCTGGCATTACTTGAGTTTTCATGATGATGGTGGGACGATGCATTGTCTTCACGAATTATGGGATTCGTGATTGTAATGTATCGCCGTACCGGATTCGGGTTTCACACACACCTCCACTGATAGCTACAGTTGGGAAGTAGCCCCCTTTGTCGTAACCAATTGAGCACATTGGCTAGTGCTATTTTCCTGAGTAGAGAGCTCAGACCCGAGAAGAGAGCTCGGTACTTTGATACCTGAACACGGGTATCACCGGCACGATATGATTAATCAGCTTGTGATTGCAGGAGCAATACGACGAAAGTGATTTGGTATCTTCTCTATCCTTTATGTGGCTTACTATGGGCACTTATGTGATAACAAAGTGTTAGTTGAACATGAGATCTTATTGACCATGTTTGTATTGTCTGATGATATATGAGAGATTTGATATGTATATATAGAGATATGCATACTTGTATATGAGATATATATGAAAGACTTGATGTGTATATATATAGATATGCACACTTATGCATGATGATTTTATGGGAGATTTGATATGTATATTTAGAGATATACATACTGATATAGGTGTATATATATAAACATGCACCCTTACACGTGGTAACAGTGTGAATAACTTGATTCGTATATATAATGATATGTATACTTGCATATGATGTTTTTTGGGAACTACCTTCTAATTCATTTGATTTGTGTGTGAACAGAGAATTATACCCTGGTTCATTTGGACGGTTTAGTAAGTAAGAAGGAGTGGATATCTTTTGGAGTATCGAAACGATAGGACGCCTCTTCACGGGTTTTTCTGTCGTATATAAAATGACACCCTGGTTATGTTTATGTTACATAATTATATGTTGCAAATATATTGTGGGAGCGTACTGGGTCATTATGACTCATCCTGTACTTGTTTTTAGTTGCAGTAACTGATCGTTGCACTGAGGTCGAGTAGATTGTGACTATAGCATGGCGCAGCTGGTCGATAGACCGAGGTTAGATCTTGTGGTTCGTGGTTGTAGCAGCTGACTTTTCCGAGTAGCAGCTTGTGGAGTCTTGTTCTTTTTTAGCATTGTCATTGATTTCATGTACTTTGCTATTCTTGTGAGATCGACATTTTGTAAAGTTATTTAGACTTTACAGTCGGGTAGAATACTTGGGTATTTGTATTGATTATTTCTTGGGCCGACGTGTTGTGTCGTGCCTTGTTTGTGGTTTTAGTATTTATTTCAGTTGTCTCCTGCACGCAGAGCTTTGGGGAATTTCCTTATTCTAGTTTTTATAGTTGTTGGTTGACCCCGGTATGCTTTAGCCGTTGGGTAATTGTTATATCAGGTTGTTTCTTTGTTGAAACGCCGGCCTGGAGTGCCGATGGTTTGATTAGCGTCTGCAATGTTGACACATGCGAGTTTTGTTTTTCCTCCTTTGAGAGATAATGTCTCTCTTGGTTTCATTTTCGTTGGTTTCGAGCTTCATAGCTTGGGACTTCTTTCTTATATTGCTTCCGCTGATTCGATTTTTGAAATACCGTATTTTAGTGCGGTGTTATGTTCATGTTTAGAGCAAGTTTGCTCGACTGTTTGACTAGCACTACTGTTTATCAAGTGCTTGTCCTCTTATTAAGTTAGTTCCAGCGGCATGACCTTGGGATTTCGTGTTGGAATCCGGGTCGGGTCGTTACAAGCAAGGACTTTTCCCTCTACTTTTGGTCCATGCTCTGAATCCTCCTCCACTTGTGATCCTCAAGATCAATCCAGAAACGACAGTGGATGCCTTTATGGCAAAGCAATTAGACAGGAAGCTTCAGAAGGAAGATGTTTCAGAATCTGCTCAAGCAAGTCTGCTGTGAAGCCTTCTGCCCCAGACGCCCCTGCAAACCCTACTCCCTCCACAGGATCCAAACGCAAGAACTCTAATTGTGAGGAGGAGCCAACTAAGAAGAAGAAGAATAAGTCTTCTTCAAGCACCACTACTCATACACCCCAACGGAAGAAGCGTTCAACATCTACTCCTTCTGTTTTAGCATTCGTGCTGGATGAACCTCTAGCCGAGTCCTAACCAGCACATCTTCGTCCCCGAGTACGAAAGCCCAAACGCTCCGAACCCTCTGAACCATTCATTCCTTTTGAACCTCCCTGCTCCTCTCTATCTCTTCTACCTCTCCCTCTCTTTCATCTCCAACAGACCCTGGTGCTGTTGGGGAGGAGCCATCTACACCTTCTTCTCCAATTCCCTCAACAACCCCTGCTGTTGTTGAGGTCTTCCCTTCCTAAGAAGAAGAAATGCAGACTTCGCAAGAAGTCTGCGGCTCCACAACCTTCTTCACCTCCTCAAGCTACTCAAGAAACCATCCCTTTTCCACCCTCTTCTCTTGAATCCATCTCTTCCATTTTCCCTGAATCTTCTCTAGCCATCATCCCTGCTTCTACTCCCTCTACCTCTTCCTTATCCCACTATATGTCTGAAGCCTTCTCTCACATCTCTTCTCTTCTATATCAAACCTCCTTCCTTCCTGAACTCTTTCCCCTATTACTCATTACCTCCAACCAATCTCCATCTCTGCTGATCTCTATCAAATTCTTTTTCCTTCTTCTCTTCTGGCACCTATACGTTCCTCTTTGAACTTACCTCCTTTTCTGATCTCATTACTCCTTCTTGTCCAAATTTCATTCTTCTTCCTAAATCTCCTTTTCCTTCCTCCTTCCTTGAAACCGCTTCTTCCCCTTCCTCTCCCTCTGTCAGTGATTCGGACACTGACATGGAACTGGACCCCAAACCTTCTATTCCTCCTCCACAATCTAACCCTACTGACCACAACGCTGCTTCTTCTTCCACTTTCACCTCTTCTAATCCTTCTACTCCTAACCCTGATCACACCTTTATCCCCGTCAACCTTATCCCTCACTCCCTTCCTTCCAACTCTGCTGACCCTGATTTTCTTGACCTCCTTCGAGCCAATCAAGCCCAACTTAAGCGTCTCAACGGCAAGGTCTCTTCCTTGGCACAGCAGATAGATGTGCTAAACTACGGCTTGAACATTACCCACGCTACCATTTTTTTTATCTTGGGAAGATCATTTAGCAGCTTGTGAATGACACTACTCAAGCTTTCACTTCCCACCGCTTCCTCGTTCAAGACCAGCAAGAGTCCCTGATGGGTATGCTCCACTCTCAGCAGATCAACATACGTCAACTTTTTGATGAACTCCAGACTTCTCTGGCCCGCGCAATCATTGCTGAGCGCATTGTTCCCGCGTTCACTGATGTTCGGCACATTGAACGTGACAACCAAAGGGTTGCTAACGCTGAACAAAGAAGGGTTGATGTCATCAGGGAGGAGCGAGCTACTCATCACTTGAATCAAGCACTGATTGAAGAACAGAACAGACTGCGGAAGCTCCTCAATGATCGTATCAGAATATGGTTTGGTGACTACTTAGAACGCCGCCGATCTCAACCTAACCTATTCTGACTTGGTATAACTCTTTTGTTCTAACTTATATGATTCAAACTCTACTATTGTAAAACTCTGCTGTTAAACAACCTATTTAACTTACAGATGTAATATATTTTGGATTAAGATTACATGCTCTATCTACTGATCTTGTCCATTTAAACTTTGCGTTTAAATCTTTAAATTGCTTATATCCTGCTTAGATTTAAACCCTACTTAACTTTGTACTTGATCTTATTACTATTTACTTTGTAAGTACCTAGTTTAGCTATCTCTCTACTAAGACTTCTGATCTGAGAGGCATGTCTTCTTTTCTAAATATTTTTTTTCTTTAAGACATGTTATTATCTTAGTGCATGATTCAAAGTCTGCTAGTAGCTGAGATGATGACATCAACCAAATAGGAGGATATTGTTGACCCTCATAGGTTCTAGATTTGGTTGAGTCATCTTCTGATTCTATTGTACAGTGGCTAATTGGTCTGCGTACCAATTAGTGTGGCAACTGTCTTAGAATCAAGGGTGTATTAGAACTAGTTTAGTGTTAGTTTCTATAAGGGGCGGACCAGCATGCTTCAACAGCAACCTTGAAAGCACTGTTCAAACAGCAGACTTGGAAGTCTGCTTAAGCTCAAAATCATGTTCAGCCAAACAATTGGAATAAGGTCACATGTTATTTGATCTAGATATTTTTAATATCTAGTCAAATAATATTTAATTTATCTTTATCAGATTTCCCTCCAAAGAAGTCAACTATGTCATTAATCTGGCTTCAGACTATCTGCACAGACAAACCATCCAGACTGTCACCTGAATCATGAAGACTTAAGACATTACCTTATTTGGCTAAGAAGACTTTCAAAGTTGTAACGCCTGTGAGCTGAAACCTTACTCTGTTTAGGAATGTCTACCTCTGCAATCACTGCATCTCTACTGTCTGTTGCTACACTCATCCTACAAAGTGCCGAAATGCATTCAATGCATTTTATTGTTGGACACATCTTCTCCACTTTTAGTCCAACGGTCGAAAAGATCTCCCTCAGTATAAATTCAATTTATGATGTTCTAAAGAAATAACAATCTCTTGCACATTCAATACTCAAGCTTCATCTTCATAACTCAAGCATTCAAGAGATCAAAAGGACAAGAACTAACATTTCACAAAACTTTCTGAAGTTGCAGATCTGCCAGTCTTTACTCTGTTTCAGCTTCTTCTAGTTTGTTTTAAATTGTTCTTTACTTTAGCTCTTGAGAGAACAATTATTCATTGATTGTTTCTCTAATCATTAAACACTTGGTTAAAAACACTTGATCTTACCTTCACACCTTGTGGATAAACAAGTTCACCTTTCAAAATCCAAAGCTAACCACTTTGGTAGTGGACGTAGTACTATTCATAGTACGAACCACATCTAAATTCCGTGTATTTCCTGAATTACATCTGCTTATCTTAACTACTCCTATCATTGATGCTTAAGTTTGCTGCTGGGTCTGCGTAATATCAACAAACAGCCTTTAAATCAGTTCTGCAATCTTTTAGTTTTTCGCTGCCTTAACTCTTCTTATACACTTGTTTTTAAGAGGAAAGAAGACCTCTTTGAGAAGTGTTTTAAAAAGTTTTAAAAAAAAAACACAACTAGGCTATTCAACCCCCTCCCCTTTCTAGCCTAGATTGAGCCTATTTCGGGACCAACAAGACTCCTTTCTGAAGTAAGTTCCAAATGTCTATGTACCAGGGCTCATTATCCTTTTTAGGAGTGGCATCAATTGCGAAACACTAGGAAGAAGCTATTTTCTTCCCAACTACAAATGGTTGAATGTTGATATCTGTGGGAACATTGACCAACGAAGCTAAAGTTGCTAAAGCATCGGCAAATTGATTTCTATCCCGTGGAAAATAATGAGGCGAGATATCATCAAACTCTTTTGCTAAAGCTACTAATCAAGCGTGATATAATTGTAGTCGGGGATCTTGGGTTTTCCTTTTCCCTTTGATCTGATTTATGATCAAAGCAGAATCACCTAAGACTTCCAAATCTTTTGATCCTCTTATGGCTAAAGGAGTATATGAATTTGCTAGATCAATTAGCAGGATTCCTATGCAAAAACCTCTTTTGTTGGCAGTCCTATCAAAGAACATTTGCCACTTGGTGTCATGATATGTAATTTATAGGACACCCTCATCTGAGAAACTTGGCTCTGATGCATCTTCTGATTTTAAATGTAAATCAGCTAAATGGTCTGCGATCACACTTCCTTTGATAGATTTGAGTGTGACATTGGTGATGTCAAATTCGTTGACTAGAAATGACCATTTACCAAATCGGTTGGAGAGTGATGGCTTGCCGAAGATGTATTTCATTGGGTCCATTCTGGAGATGACTTTGATGGACAGGGCTTACAAGTAGGTTTTGAGCCTCTGTGTTGCCCAGACTAGACCAGTATAGTTTTTCTCTAAGGCTGAGTAGTTTAGCTGGCTTCCTTGTAGCTTCCTACTTATGAAGTAGATGACATTTTCAATATAGGAATTTTCTTTTTCTTGTGCGAGCATAGCCCCTACTGCAGTGTCTGAGACAGTTAGGTATAGGAGGAGAGGTTTATGAGCATAAGGAGGAGCTAGCACTGGCGGGCTAACAAGGTAGTCTTTGACTTTTTCAAAGGCTAGCTGGCATTCTTCGTCCCCGACTCGGTCAGTGTATTTCTTTAGGAGCTTAAATAGCGGCTTACAAATGGATGTCAACTGCCTGATGAAGTGACTGATATACTGCAAACGACCCAGGGAATCCTTAAGATCCGTTGGGGTCTTTGGCTGTGGCATGTCTATGATGGCTTTCACTTTACCAGGTTCTATTTCGATGCCTTGCTCGGTTACCATGAACCCTAGGACTTTACCCTTGGTAACTCCAAATGTGCATTTGGTTGGGTTCAGCTTCATCTAATGTTTTCTTAACCTTCAGAAGAATTTTTGAAGGTCTTTGACATAGGCACCATTTGTGTCTTCAGAATCCACAATCATATCGTCCACGTATACTTCGACTTCTTTATGTATCATGTCATGGAAAAAGGTAGTGGCAACTCTTTGGTATGTAGCCCCATCATTTTTCAATCCAAATGGCATGATAGTGTAGCTATAGGTTCCCCAAGGGGTGATGAATGATGTTTTTTCCTAGTCTTCTGATGCCATTTTGATTTGGTTGTAGCCCAACATGCCATCTACAAAAGATCTTATTTTGTGAGAGGCCACAGCATCTACCACAATATCAATGTTGAGTAGAGGGAAGTCGTCTTTGGGTGATGCCTTGTTGAGGTTGCGGAAGTCTACACAAATCCAAACCTTTTCATTAGGTTTCGGTACGGTCACTATGTTTGATAGCCGAATTGGGTACTCAACTACCCAGATAAACTTGATGTTCAGCTATTTCATGATGTCTTCTTTCACTTTCAGTGACCATTCTAGCTTGATTCTGCGGAGTTTCTGCTTAACTAACCTAGCATCTAAGTATGACGGAATTCGGTGCTCTACAATCACTGGATCCAACCTAGGCATGTCTTCGTAAGACCATGTGAAGACATCTACAAACTCTATGAGTAGACTGATCAATGCTGCTCTTTCTGACCCTTGCAGATAACTGCCAATTCTGACCTCTCTAATCTCAATGTTCAGCCCTTATCAGATAAGTCTTCTTCTGACGTTGTTGATCGATGTTTTCCTCGATGCTCGACTGACTTAGTGAGCTCGATTAGGTATTCTTTAGCTCTCGAGTCCATTTCGTTAAACAACTCATTATTTATGTTAATTAATCCATCTTTTAACGTAGGTGCAACCAAGGGATACGCGAAGACATCAAGATTTTCATTATTAATTTCAGGCTTTACAGGGCTAATTACATTATTGAGGTCCTGGGTTTTGAGGTCCTCAATTTCATGGGACGGGCCGGTAGATGACCAGTCCGTAAGGCTAAAGGAAATAGGGGGAAGGGCATATCTGAAATGGTCCACCAAGTCTACTGCTGTTAGGAGCAGTCCAGCCGTTGTGTACCAATTCTGCAGGGGGTTACCAGTAATGGACTCAAATGCTACCGGGAGCTCTTCATAGCTAGTCCCTCCATCAATCATACCTAGGAAACTATCTCCCATAAAGTTATCACCAAATAGGGCCAGGGCATAGTCATCTTGGTCTCTGGTCCAGGTGTTTTCGACAGTTATGGTTTTATATGCGGTGCTGCGGGGCTCCAAGGTAATTTTTTCCATTTCGTTGGTGGTGAGACTAACATCTTCGAAAATCTCCCAACCAGGGCATCTTTCCCCATTTCGGTCTATTCAGGGCTCTGGGAACATGTGATAAGCATTTGTTTCTCCTTTTCTTAAAAAGTGTCCATTTAGAGTTTTTTTCTAAATGGCTGCAGAGGAGGATTTTTGTAAGGTCGCTTTTCACGTTCTGCCTTACTCTTTTCATGTTTTTGTCTCATGACCGTAACTAATTCAGCTGGTGTAGGTTTGTATCCTAAACCAAATGTAGGAATACATTCCTTATGTTCATCCTGGACCAAATTGATAAGCCCCTACTGATTTCTACCAAGACCCAAACCAGGCATGTAATTCATTTTTTGGAGCATGTTTAATGGGACCATATCTCTAAAGATTGTGGTTTTCTTTCAAGTAATGTCAGTCTCACCCATTTTCAATGGCGTTGACTCTGGCTTGAGGGATAACTTCAAAACCACTGAGGAAGATACCCGTGTCACCATGCTCTATTTCGAGAATTGGAATATCGCCACTTTCTTTGTTTTCCACGATTTTATCGGCAAGTATGATCACTATATAATCCTCATGGATGAACTTGACACGTTGATGCAGTGAGGAGGCTACCCATTTTACATGGATCCAAGGACATCCCAGTGACAAACTGAAAGTGGTAGGAATGTCTAGGACTTGAAATTCAACTAGCATAGGTAGCGGTGTAATGCCCCAGAACATTGCATATTTGTTTGGCCAACATGATAACCTTAACGTGGAAGACTTCTTATGCCTAGGTAGGCTATGATAGGGCCGATACCCTTGGGATGTTCACCTTACGCTCATTAGTGCGTTAGGGTCACTATTGCGCGACTTAGCATTGTTGGATACTCAACTTGATCGAGAGTCATGGACTAGTTGATGAGTGACCTTGATAGGCTACACCTTGGTTTGATAGACATGTTAAACATTTCTTATATTGATGTTCGATAGCTTGGTTCATAGATTTACCTTGCTCGGTTTGTGCTTGATGCTTGTCGTCGTTGTTCGTGATTTAGTCGTGTGATTGTTTAGTCTTCGGGAGCCTTTATTCTCCTAACCGTGCGTAATAATATGTTAGTTATAGTAGCGTACTGGGTCATTATGACTCACCCCATACTTTGTTTAGTTTGCAGTTGTTCGTTAGCCGCGAAGAGGTCGAGTAGATTGTGACTGTAGAAGTGCACAGTAGATCGGTAGATTGAGCTAAGACCGTGTATTCATGTGGTTCGAGTTGGATCGTTTGGTTCATGCTTGTCGCATCGGACTCTGTCGGGTTGTAGCTCGCGGAGTCCCATTATTTATAGCATCGTTACTTCCCTTTTTGTACGTTGTTATTCTTGTGAGGTCAACTTTATGTGAAGTCATATAGACTTTAACATTTGGGGAATTTGTTGGTTGTACTTCTTTGTAACCGACATGTATCGTCGAGCTTGTGTATTTTAATTTTTGAACTCATTCAGTTGTTTTCCGGGCACGCAGTAGCCTCGGGGCTTTTGGTTAGTCATTACTGATGGATTATTATTTCGCTTCTGCAGTTTTAAATTCCTTGTTCGGTCTAGCCGCTACGGCTTTATTTCCTCGTTAGAGCTTGTATAGCTCAACAGTTTGACTCGTGCCAACATGCTTAGCTGGTACTTTTCAGTTGTTTAGTTCCTTTTAGAGGCTGACCTTAGGATTCCGTGTTGGGGTCCGGGTCGGGTCCTTTGATTTGGTACCAGAGCTATTGGTTAGTTGTTCGCCAGGATAGGATCCTTGGCCATGTTAGGGTTGGGTTCATTGTTGAATTGTTTCTGCTGAGTGATTCTGTATTGATGCCTTGATGGCATGTATTCATTGTAAGACTTGTGCCGGAAAGCCATGTCTAACACGGATGAGATTGCCTCAAGAGCATGTTTGTAATAAAGGGAACTATGTCCCTGTTATTCCGTTATTAGGTTGACGGTTATAACCAGTGTGTGTACTATGAGTCGTTAGAGCCCAGTTTTCTATGTCTTTACTCCATCACAAGAGGTCGGAGGAGTTAGATTATTGGTTGGGTTAGCGATCATCGTGGTGAACATTGGAGTTAGGATTCACCGATAGTTGTATGTAGAACGGAGTGCTTGAGCCTCCGTAGTTATTAAGGATATCTCGTGTCTTGCGAAGTGGGAAACCATATAGTTGTAGATGCAGTAGCTTCGTGAGTATATACGTTAATCTTATCGTGAGAGAACTTACAATTTTGTTTTCTGGTTTTGCGATGTGGCATACTAAAAGGTAGTCACACAAGGAATATCGGGTTGTGTTGAGATCAGGGGAGATGCTAGATCAGAGATTTGAGTTTTGGGAAGATAAGTTGTGGCAGACCGATAGGCAGTCCCAAGTTGTTTAATGATTATTGCGTCATACTTAGCAATAACTACTTTACGTAAGAGGCGATAGATACAAGTAAGTAATCACGCGTTGCATGTTGGTCTAAAGGTTATGATTATATAGGATATTATGAAATGTGTATTATGAATAAATGTGCGTTAATAATGAGGACAACGTACTTTGTATGCTTGCATAGTAGAATTGCATGCTAGAGTGCATGAGAATCATTGCCATGCCTATTCGTTATATCTATATGCATGAGACCGAATTTTAAAGGATGCTTTTGATGCATGAACCCTTCACATCCTTCACAACGGAAGCTCTTGAAGCTAATTCAGCAGGTACCCTGAATCGGTTGTCAAGAGGTATTCGTCGTTGGACTAGAATGGCTATGGATAGGTTAAAGAATTGACCAAACCTATTACCAAATTGAATGAATGTGAAATGAAATGAATTTCCTATTGATGCAAATATGTGCTCATGTGTGTTTAACCATGATTAGATCAATCACGAGTATGATGAACTTGCATGTTATAGATGCTTGGTCTGGGAGTGGTGAAGTGAAATAACCCCTCGCCTTGATTGTGTTTTTCCATATAGGCAATTCTTGTATTGTTGACAATGTGTTAATTGACGTGTATTTATTGCGCTATATCTTGAAACAAATAGCTTCGGTATAATAAGTGATGAGAATGGTATATGATTAGAGTTAGCAAAGCAATAATAACTTGCTTGGGATGGTTTGCTAAAAGTAGTAGAACCTCATAATATACTTGTAAACGGGGATGATATGATTCTAACTCAAGGAGTTATGCATTATTGGTTTATGGTCGCGACTTAGTTACCGAATTGTGATAGTTAGCCTTGAGTGTTATCTCTGAGGCATAAGATATCGTGTTTGATGCCTAGATCTATTATTAGGTCGAGATGTCGATCTAGGAATTGATTTAAGAAACTCAGAATTTGAGGTCGAATTCTTTTTAGGGGGAGAGAATGTAACGCCCCAAAACATTGCATATTTGTTTGGCCAATATGATAGCCTTAATGTGGAAGACTTCTTATGCCTGGGTAGGCTAAGATAGGGCCGATACCCTTAGGATGTTTGACTTACGCTTATTAGCGTGTTAGAGTCACTATTGTGCGACTTAGCATTGTTGGATACTCGACTTGATCGAGAGTCGTGGACTAGTTAATGAGTGACCTTGATAGGATACACCATGGTTTGATAGACATGTTAAACATGTATTATATTGATGTTCGATAGCTTGGTTCATAGATTTACCTTGCTCGGTTTGTGCTCGACGCTTGTTGTCATTGTTCATGATTCAGTCACGTGATTGTCTCGTCTTCAGGAGCCTGTATTCTCCTACCCATTGTTTAACTTCCTATAAGTATTCAAGTCTATTCAATAGCCTTTTGACTTGCTTATAGTCTTATGTTCTTGCTCGACGATTCGTGGTTTCATTCGTCGATTCGTTAACGAATTGATGTGCCTTGCTCCAGTTTTGCTCTGAGTTGTTTTGGGAGTTGTTTGTGGGTGTTCTAAGGGAGTTTTAGACCTACTTTGAATGGGGTTGGAACCTTGTTTGGTTTGGTTAAGTTTTTGTGGTCATTTAGGGTTGATTTCTAAGCCCTTCTTGCTCTGGGAGGCTTGCGGCCGCAAAGGGGAAGGACCTTGCCCCTGCAAGGTCATCAGAAGAAATCACCAAGTGCAGGCAGAGAAGATGTGGCCGCATGGCTTGAGGACCATGCGACCGCATGGTCCCCTGACTCAGCTTTCCCCTGTTTTGATTTTTGAAGGGAAATGCCTATCCTACCCCAAATAACCTCCCTCCTTCACCCTTGGCCACCCAATTGAGGGCATTTTGGTTCCCTTTTACCCCTTATGATCTGACTTTCCCTTCCCCCTCCTCATTTGTGCATCCACCATTAGAGAATAGAGAGAGAAAAGAGAGAGAAGGAGAGGTGTGTTCATGGAGGTTTTCGGGCGATTCCTGGAGTTCCGACGAACCGATCGTCGAGCTGAGTACGCCATTTCGAAGCCCTCGACAAATGGATTCTATCCATCCGGTTTGTTTTCGTTTCCTTTGTTGTTTGAGCCACGATTAAGGTACATTAGTAAACCCTCTTCTTTCTCTCTCTAGCCCATTTTGATGCTAGGATGTTAGAGATGTATTCCTCTTGATTTATCATATTGATACATGTCTAGATGACATGTTTATGATGGGTTTTGGTTAGTGAACATGTGGGGATGGATTTTTTTGAGTGAGTTGGGTTCATTGAAGGGATTGGGTACGAAATTGTTAATTATTGTGTGTAGAAACCCAGATGAATTTAGAATCTCAAAATTGTGCTTGCCCTAGATTTAGGATTTTGTATTTTGACTCAACGGGGTCCATTATATGTTTAAGATGCTATTTTGAACCCTATGATAAATTCCTACAACTTTTCATGTTCGTCGGGACTCACGTTCGAGATCTCGAGTGTCGGTCGGGTGAGACCAAATGGATGTTTTGTGATGATTAATGATTTAGGATTCCAATTGAAGTCCTTGGATGGCGTTAGTGTGAATTTATTACTAACCAATGGGTCTTATATGGTTTGGGTATTTAATTGTGAATGGTGACTCGTTTGGTCTTTGGTCGAGCATGATATTGCGTTGACTTAATTGAGGTTTGTGTTTGAGGGTCGAGTTACAATCCTAGATTTATTATGAGAGATTTAGGAATGTGGTTAGACAACCATTTCGTTGGGAATGTCGGGAGTGTACCCCTTGGACACTCGGTGAATCAAGACTAAATATTAGTCTCAAACTATGGGTTAGTGCCATTAATAAAATAGATTTAAATCGGTTGGGGTTTGACGGCCAGACATTGGATGTCGTCCTATTTATATTAAGATGGTATTGTGAGACTTAGGTCGGGAGCGACCTGAGTACAAATCGTTGGACTTAGATTCCAGGAGTCGATTAGAGATTCAGTTAACACGTGAGTAAGAAGTGTTTGAATCATACGGGATTCGAGTCGGGTTGGTCTCGGTTGGGCTGACCATGGGGTCATGTTGTAAGTGTGTCAAATGACACCTAGACTTGATAAGTCTTTAGGAATGAATGCTTTTGAGAACTTTAACTAAACTAGTAAACTAGTTAGTTGAGCTATGAAAGTTACTTGTGGGCGTGCACAATAGGGCATATATTATTGGAAGACTACTTTAGAGCCTTTATGAATGGTAGGATGATGAATCGATGGATGGACAATCATGCCAGTCGAGATGTTACTAAGTGTACTTAGTGGGCAATTATGGGCGTTGACTAATGACAGTCATATTACGCTTTGAGCATGAGTATGAGTGTATATATGTATACACTATAAGTGATAAGGGCTAATAGAATTCGACATGAAACTAAGGGTGAGACTAGGGGCATAGTCTTGTTTTGGGATTTAACGTGAGGCTATTTAGTAGTCTTAACGGGTTTACATGAAGGGTCTTCAAAGACATCAACGAGTAACTGTTTTGAACTAAATACACAGTTTGGTTTATGGTTTATGGTTTAAGGTCAAGTAATTACGACATTAGTATGTTTATTTTGGGGATTATGGTAGGCCTCCATAACTAAGTAAGGATTGTTTTTAGACTAAATGACTAGTCTTAATTTTTGGATTGAGGTAAGAATTTTTTAATCACCTCAGTGTATGTGAGTATTTATTCATGACACGAATATTCTTGTTGGTTATATACTAGTAGAGTGTGAAACCTACCTGTCTGGATCGATTGGGAACTCAATCTTGATTTATGATGTTATACTTGAAAAAAATGAAGAACTCGATATGGTATATGATTAATAGGCTAAATAGTTAGTCTTACTATGTGTGTTATACTTGCAAAATACATGCTCGTATGTGATATTAATTACCTTCTTGTATGTGTACGGTATATTGTTTAAGTAGGAATACTAACCTACTTGGCATGGACAGGGTGATGGGATATTGGAGCCTTGTTGAGTTTGGTTTTGATAAGGTCATTGGGTATTGAGGCCTTATCGGGTTGTAGTGTGGTTAGTCAATGACGGGACGACACATTGTCTTCACGAGTTATGGGACTCGTGATTGTGGTGGGTCGTCGTATCGGAGACTAAAGGTGGTCCCACACACCTCCACTGCGGCCGCGGTGGGGAAGTAGTTGTCCGTTGTTCATAGCAGGAAAGCTTGACCTTGGAAGCTATGGTACTTGAGAGGTGTCTCAAGACCGACGATACCAAGGAACTGGTGTCGGGAGCATTTGTGATTGTGCATGTGATTTGCAGGAGCAGCGCGACATAAGAGAATCAAGAAAGTTTGCCTTCGTTCAATGGGTTTGTTTAGATTAGAGAAGTAAACTCTAATTTATGTTGTGGTTTATATGCATGCTTATGATCATCATAATGTTGCATAAATGATTTTTGAAAGGAAAGAAATGGGTAGATTGTGGTTTATGAATTTACTTGAATATCATTGTATTGCATGAAAGCTTTGGAATCTGGAAAGGATAAAAGGGAAATTATGAAGTATCGAGACCATTGTGACACATGTTCATGATTATTATTGTTTAACATTATGCCATGATTATTTAATAACCGTGCATAATAATATGTTAGTTGTAGTAGCGTACTAGGTCATTATAACTCACCACGTACTTTGTTTAGTTTGCAGTAATTCGTTAGCCGCGAAGAGGTCAAGTAGATCGTGACTGTAGCAGTGCATAGTAGATCGGTAGATTGAGCTAAGACCGTGTGTTCGTGGGGTTCGAGTTGGATCGTTTGGTTCATGCTTGTCGCAGCTGACTCTTCCGGGTTCTAGCTCGCGGAGTCCCATTATTTATAGCATCGTTACTTCGTTTTTTGTACACTGTTATTCTTATGAGGTCAACTTTATATGAAGACATATAGACTTTGCCGTCGGGTAGAACATTTGGGGAATTTGTTGGTTGTACTTCTTTGTAGCCGACATGTATCGTCGAGCTTGTGTATTTTAATTTTTATATTCATTCAGTTGTCTTCCCGGCACACAGTAGCCTCGGGGCTTTTGGTTAGTCATTGTTATAATCCTCAACGGTTGTACAAGCCAGAGACAATAACAATGACTAACCAAAAGCCCCGAGGCTACTGTGTGCCCAGAAGACAACTGAATGAATATAAAAATTAAAATACACAAGCTCGACGATACATACATACATACATACATACATACATACATACATATATATATATATATATATCAGGTTGGGTTCTTGTTGTTTCGTTGGCGTTGTGTTGTCCGATGGTTTATTTCCCGTACCAATTGTTGCGTCACGCGGTTCGAATTTTTGGGACCAAAAGATGTATCATCTCTTTGGTTGTATTTAGCTTTGAGCTCGATAACTCGGGCGTGTTGTTAATATTTTGCTTCCGCAGTTTTCAATTCCTTGTTCGGTTTAGCACTACTAGAAAAATGACCTTTAGGAACGAAATTTTCCGTCGCTAAAGTCAAGATTCCGTTGCTAATGGCTCTCCAACGACGAAATTTTTCCGTCGGTGATCACGCGTCGCAGATGTCCGACGGACAAATTTCCGTCGTTAAAGGTTAATATCAGCGACGGAAATTTCCGTCGCTAAAGGTTGACTTTCAGCAACGGAAAATTTTCCGTCGCTGAAATTCAACCTTTAGCAACGGAATTTCCGTCGCTAAAGGTTTTTATATATTAATTAAAATTTAATTTCAGAGACGAAAATTTCCGTCGCTAAAGGTTTTTATAAATTAATTAAAATAATGTAACTTTTAAGTGTATATATTTACATATATTGTTAAAAAATATTTTAGTGTTCGTTTCGATGCATTAAATTTGAATTCAATAAATATTCAAATTATATAGAATTTAAATAACATGAAATTTTCCATTAATATCATAAGAATTTTATTATTTAGATACTATGTAAAATTCAATTGTAATTATATATTATAGCTAAATAAATTTTTATTAGTATATCAAATATGTAGTTTAATTTTATAAATTAATTTTATAAAATTAAAGTATTTAAAGTTCTAACTCAATTCTCATTCTAAATTTTAACAATATTATCAAACAACATAACTTGTTTTAAAGACACTAATTCAATTCCAAGTCTAAATTTTAACATTATTCGAAACAACAAAACTAGTTTTGAAGACCTTAATTCCAATTTTAAGTCCATAATTCTAATTCTAAGTTCTAAAATTGAAGTATCCAAACATACCCTAATAGTGAATCCATATTGTAAATTTTAATATCAGTAGTGAATAAATTTATAATGAAACCTTTGTTAGGAACCGAATGACATAAATATCGGATTATCCCAGTCATCCTCTGAATCTTCAAAATGTTACACTTCTGAGAAATAAAGAAGAAAACATTTCTAAGCTCTCTCTCCCCGGATTCTACGAGCAAGCTGGATATCCTTAGGCATAATAGTTACCCTCTTCGCATGAATTGCACAAAGGTTTGTGTCTTCAAACAATCCCACCAGATAAGCCTCGGCTGCTTCTTGCAGAGCAGCAACAGCGGAGCTCTGAAACCTTAAATTTGTCTTGAAATCTTGTCTGATTTCCCTAACCAACCTCTGGAATGGAAGCTTACGGATCAACAACTCAGTGCTCTTCTGGTATTTCCTAATCTCCCTCAACACCACCGTTCCTGGCCTGAATCTGTGTGGCTTCTTCACTCCTCCAGTCGCCGGGGCCAATTTCCTGGCTGCCTTGGTTGCTAGCTGCTTACTTGGCACCTTCCCACCGGTAGATTTCCTTGCGGTCTACTTGGTACGAGCCATCGTTTTAGAGAGAGATTGCGTGTTTGTTTATTCTAAAGAGAGAGGGAGGGAGTTTGGGCTATTACGAATAATGAAATGACAGAGGGATTTGGTTGCTATTTAAATTCTCAAGAAAGAAGAAACTGTGACCGTTAGATTGAGGGTATAATCAATGGTTGACACGTTTTAAAGTAATTGACGAGGATTATGATCCATTACAAGGTATGAGAAGCCAATGACGTTCAGGTTTTTCTTTGTTCTTTTTTGTGTGCTTTAAAGCATCCTCAATGTTCAATACTAGTACTCTTGTCTATACCGATGGCACGGCGTCAGTTTGAAAATTTATCAATAAATGAAGTAGATATTGTAGAAATGAACTACTAAAAATATTTTTTTTAAAAAAAATTACTTTCAAACGGAGTCTCTTTGCCCGGAACGAGGGAATTAATTAATAATTTGTATACGAAATTGCGGGCCGGACAAAAATTAAATTGCTTAAGTTAATTACGATACAAGTTAAAAAGAAAAAAAAAATCAAATTACAAAACTTACATTTTTTTTATTTTTTAAATTTGTATACAGAATTACGGGTTGGAAAAAAATTAAATTGATTAAGTTAATTACGATAACAATTAAAAAGAAAAAAATGCAAATACAAATTTTCGCAACCATAAAACTGTAAAACTATATATTCGTCGTACTTTTTTGTAGTAATCTATATTCATTAGTAAAATTATATATATATATATATATATATATATATATATATATATATATATATATATATATATATATATATATATATATATATATTATACAAGCGGCTTTTGAAACACGACACTTGATTTTTTTAGATTCTGGTTAGCCATATGTCATTATCTAAATGTCACTTGTGTAAAAATATTTTACATCGCCAATGAATGAAATTTTAATTAAAAAAAATCTTTTCCAAATCTCTAATATATTTTGTTCATCCCAAAACTATTATCCTCACCGGTCACACGTATTAAGGAATTCTCAAATTATGGTACTTTCAAAAATACTAATGATATAAGGGTACCAAGGTGGGCCAAACTGATCAGACGAGTGGTTGGGTTGCAGTGGGATCTAAGAAAAATGTTGAGTCAAGTGGTGGAAGGGAGCAGGTGATAGACAAAATGCAGAATGTGGGTGCTGGTACAGAAAAACCAGAATGTGGGTGCTGATACAGGAAAACCAGTATCAAGTGGGTGGTCAAAGGAAGAACTTTCTAGATCCACTGGTTGGGGAGGAACTAAATCTGCGAAAGATATCGTTCATCCCAAAATTAATTTAAGTTATGTTAAGTTAAGTTAAGTTGTAATGTGAATATATTTTAATTTTTGTAATTATATTGATGCTAATCATTTTAATTATTGATATTATATTATTAAATTAGCATTTCAAATATTAATTTAATAATAAAATATCATTCATTAAAATGATTATAATATTTCCTATATATATATATATACATATTTATACCAAGGCATTTTACAAAAATACAAATATTTTAAAACATTATTTATTTTAAATTTACAAAGGGATTTTACAAAAACAAATATTTCAAAACAAATATTAATTCTAGCAACGGAAAATTCCGTCGCTAAAGGTGAAGGTCACCTTTAGCGACGGAATTTTTCGTCTCTGGAATTAAATTAAAATTAAATTTTAAAAATATTTAGCAACGAAAAATTCGGTCGCTAAAGGTCACCTTTAGCTACCGAATTTTCCGTTGCTAGAATTAAATTAAAATTAAATTCTGAAAATATTTACCAACGGAAAATTCCATCGCTAAAGGTCACCTTTAGTGACGGAAAATTCTGTCGCTAAACATGACCTCTAGCGACGGAATTTTCCGTATTAATATTTGTTTTGAAATATTTTTTTTTTGTAAATAAATAATGTTTTGAAATATTTGTTTTTTGTAAAATCCCTTTGTATATATATATATATATATATATATATATATATATATATATATATATATATATATATTGGAAATATTATAATCATTTTAATGAATGATATTTTATTATTAAATTAATATTTGAAATATTAATTTCATAATATAATATCATTCATTAAATTATTTAGCATCAATATATTTACAAAAATAAAATATTTAGATTACAACTTAATTTATATATTTAAGAAAATAATAATAAAAATATATAAATAGAGTAAATTTGAATTTGCATGTGGTCATACTGTGTTGCATGTCTCTAGCACATTCAGTCGCTAAATATTTTCACAATTTAATTTCAATTTAATTCCAGCAACTGAATTTTTTGTCGCTAAATATTTTCAGAATTTAAAATTAGGGTAACCCACTAAACGAATTGATGCATTGTCGTGAAAAAATGTGGTGTTTTCCAATTAGAGTAACCTGCTAAACGAAATTTTGAAAAAATATTTGATCTGATTGGGTTTTACCTGATCAGATCGGGTCGAGACAAAAATGTAACCAGAATCTGTTGTGCTCATCATTCTATACAACATCGTCTTAGAGAATGGCATATTCATGTAAATTACGTTACATTATGTTAAGTTATGCTACGTTATGTGACGTTATGTCACGTTATGTCACGTTAAGTTACATTACATTAAGTTACGTTACGTTACGTTAAGTTAACTTATGTTACGTTAAGTTACGTAAGTTAAGTTACATAAGTTAAGTTAAGTTACGTTATGTTAAATTACATTACGTTGCGTTACGTAACGTGTTTTCATGTTATAATGGTCCATCGTAGTCCATTATAACATTTCGCCAATAGGCATAGCGCATGTTTTCATGCTATAATGCTTCATCGTACTCCACTATACCATTTCGTCAATAGGCGTAGCCTGTTTTCATGTTATACTGGTCCATCGTACTCTATTATACCGTTTCGTCAATAGGCGTATCGTGTTTTCATGTTATAATGGTCCATCGTAGTCCATTATAACATTTCGTCAACAGGCATAACGTGTTTTCATGTTATAATGGTTCATCGTACTCCATTATACCATTTTGTCAATAGGCGTAGCGTGTTCTCACGTTATAATGGTCCATCGTAGTCCATTATAACATTTCGTCAACAAGCATAACGTGTTTTCATGCTATAATGGTCCATCGTACTCCATTATACCATTTTGTCAATAGGCGTAACGTGTTTTCATATTATAATGGTCCATCGTACTCCATTATATCATTTCACCAATAGGCGTAGCGTGTTTTCATGTTATAATGGTCCATCGTAGTCCATTATAATATTTCACCAATAGGCGTAGCGTGCTAAGTTAAGTTAAGTTACGTTACTTTACGTTAAGTTAAGTTACGTTGAGTTACGTTAAGTTAAGTTGTAATGTTAATATTTTAATTTATGTAATTATATTGATGCTAATCATTTTAATTATGGATATTATATTATTAAATTAACATTTCAAATATTAATTTAATAATAAAATATCATTCATTAAAATGATTATAATATTTCCTATATATATATATATATATATATATATATATATAATTTCAATTTATTTTCAGCAACGGAATTTTCCGTCGCTAAATATTTCAGAATTTAATTTCAATTTATTTTCAGCACCGAAATTTTCCGCGACAGAATATTCTGTCGCTAAATATATTAGAATTTAATTTCAATTTATTTTTAGCAACGGAATTTTCCGTCGCTAAATATTTCAGAATTTTATTTCAATTTATTTTCAGCAATGAAATTTTCTATCGCTAAAGGTCACCTTTAGTGACGGAATTTTCCGTCGCTAAAATATTTCAAAATTTAATTTCAATTTATTTTCAGCAACGGAATTTTTCGTCGCTAAAGGTGACCTTTAGCGACGGAATTTTCGTCGCTGAGAAATTCTGTCGCTGAAGGCATTTTCAATTCAATTCCATCGCTGATGCTCAATTTCTGTCACTGATGATTCCGTTGTTGAAGGCGTGCTTTCTAGTAGTGTAGCTGCTACTGCTTTATTTCCTCGTTAGAGCTTGTCTAGCTCAACTGTTTGACTCGTGCCAACATGCTTAGTAAGTACTTGTCGATTGTTTAGTTCCTTCTAGAGGCCGACCTTAGGATTCCATGTTGGGGTCCGAGTCGGGTCCTTTCAAGCGGCCCAATTGTCATCATCAGAGTTATCACCGCTAGGACACATCGACTCGTGTTGTCATATGCCTTTACTGTTTGCGACGAAGGAGTAAATTCTGGGATCTTTGTCCCCAATTTTGCTAAGGTGCTTGTGGGACATACATTTAGAGACGAGCCATTGTCTATCAGGATCCGAGGAACCCTTTTTGCCATGACCCCTACAGTGATGTGAAGAACGGCAATGTGGTTGGTTCCTTCCTTTGGTAAATCCAAATCAAAGAACATAATCACATTTCCAAAGTGTATGTTTCCGATCATTTGGGTTAGCTCGCTTGGAGACGCTTCAATAGGGATAACTGCCTGACTAAAGGATTTGGCCAGTGTATCACGGTGATTTTTGGAAGCACATAGCAAGCCCCAGATGGATATGTTAGCTTGGGTTTTCTTCATCTGAGCTAACAGGGTATCTTCCATGCTCTTAGCCCCAGTGTCAACTTCTTTGTCTTTTCCGAGGTGGTCACCACTTTCTTGGTTTGGTTGATATGCCCGACCAGATCTAGTTAGGTGACTGACATCCCCACCGATCCAAGTGGCTTTCTCAGTGCTACTGATAGTTTGACTGCCCAAGATAGTGTCCCAAGAGAGCATGTTGCAGCTAAGCTCTTTTATTTGAAATGGAAGTGATACAGCTTCTTTGTTATAGTTGAGTAGAAGTGTATATTTCTTGTCTTGTCAAACTTTCTTTGCTTGACCTGGGACAAAGGGTTGTTCTCTGGTATCTGCTACTGCGATGATCTTATTGTCGATGAGGTCCTAGATGGCATTTTTGAGCAAATAACACTTATCGGTGGAGTGACCGCTGCAGCAATGATACTCACAATACTGGGCATGGTTCCATGTGCTAGGCGGTGGGTGTGGAGGTGTATAATTCATGATTGGCTTAAACTGTCCATGGGCCCATAGTGTCTGGAAGATCATAGACCTTAAAGTAGGCAAACCAACATAATCCCTTTGATTTTGATCCCTCCCTCCTTTTGGCTGGGGTGAGGTGTTTGGCTGGGATTTGCTTGAGTAGCATGACCGAACATCTTCTTCTTGGTTTGGGTAGTACTGTGCCAGGAACTCATTGTATGTGTTTCTATTTGAGGGGAGTCATTCCTTTTCATGTGCACAGATCATTCCAATTAGGGTCACATAGGTCATTTGCTGGGTATAGGTATTTGAAGGGTCAAGAGGAAGGTAGTTCTTTTGGTTATCGTAACAAGCATTTAGTTGGGCAAGTTTAGGGCTAGTGTTTGAGAATGAGATGTTTGGTGGGTTGGGGTTATGGATATGGGGAGCGAGATTGCTTAGGCAAATAGGATTGGTGTTTGGTTGAGTTTTGGAATTTTGAGGGAGGGTATTGGAGAAGTTGATTCCTGGAAGGAGGGAGTGATCAGGGGGAGGTATCAGACTTTTGATTCGATGAGAGAAAGTAGTGAAGATTTCTGCTAAACTTTCTAGCTGATCCACAACTACTTGGCTTGCAACTCTTCCTACATGAACATCCAATTCTCTTTTCAACCAGTTCTATAACTCAAGATGTGGGGGCATATCCAAGAGCTTCTATCTCTGTTCCTAGAACAGTCTGTTCATTGCTGGTACCCACAATAGTCTGTTTGTTTTTTACGGCCATTTTGCCCAGATCTGTACCCTCTGAACTGATTCTTATACTCTCTGACCTAACCTTTGTGCATGTATCCCGTATCAAACGACCGGTGCTACCTCTTCCTTTCCAAACTCGGGCCAGGTTTATGAGGGAAAGGGTTGAAGGTATCATAAGGGAAGGTTCCATGATTTTTGGCTCTTAGTACAGTGTGCCTTTATTATTTTATTATTCATTTTCCCTAAAATTGATTGGACAAGCACCTACTTTGTTTTGACAGTCTCGGGACTTTCCTAGAATAATGGATTCTTTCCCCAGAGTATTAAACATTCGTATTCCACCTGACTTTCGTCTTCCCAAGATTGGATAGATCTAAAGCGAAGGGTCTATACTTTTTCCGGGATCCACCATTCGAATGGTCTAGGATAAATACCATAAAAATTATTGGTCAAACCCTGTACATATATCTTTATTCATTTATGTATATTTTTGCAACATGGTTTGGCCGCCAATTTCGAGGTACAAAAACCGATCGGTCCATAAAGTGTCCTAAGAATCTAGATGCTTTTAACGTTGGCTGATGTTGGGCTAGGCTGGCTTCACCCCCATTGGCCCCTTAGTAAAGGGCGTAGGATGTGATAATTTCGACCTAAGTTCTCAATAGCCTTTCTTTTGAGATCATGGATACCCGGGCATGTTTATCAGGTTAAAGGGTAGCAGACAGAATATTTCTACATTCGTGCACGTGTGTGAGTTATCTAAAAAGCAGTGAAGTTTTTTTTTCTTTTTTCATATATAAAACAGTAATAAAGCAGTAAATGACCTATCTTTCTTTTCATTTATGGATTTTCTCGGCTCATTAGTTTGAATCCCCGAAAGGACAGCGCGAGCGAGCGTGATGGCCATTCAGATCAATAAATAGAAAGAAAAGTGGAGGAACTATCTGTTCCTATTAATTACATTTGGTCTTAATCCCCAAAGTAAAAATGATATAATAAAGTAATATTTACATATTTGCCAGAAATAATAAGAAAGCAGAATAAAATAAAACAATAATATGTCTCCACTTTTTTTTTCCGGGTTGCACTGGTACCCAAAATGAAGCTGCTACAAGATTTCACAGTTATGCGCACAAATATATACATAGATATATAAAAAATGTTGTATTTAAACTGTTAAAGAAATATAAGCATTTTTAGCGAAAATCAAAAGAAAAACATTTTTTCCTTTAAAAAAACAAAATGAATGCTTCGTTTTTTGACCTCTCCCCCCGTGACTGAGAAAGCGGGTGGTTTTTAGAAAAGAAAAACCTTTCAAGTGCGTGGAATACGCCCGGCCTCAATTGTGGACCGAAAATGTGAATAAAAGAGTCATTATCTTTATTTTAAAGATAAACAAAGAAAAACAAAAAATAACCAGATTTGTATAAGGGTTCAGAGGCTAAGTGATGAGTTGGGAAGGGGTTAGGCACCCAACTCGCCATTTCGGTCTCAAACTAGATTTTTGGCTAAATATGCTCTTTTATAAAATTACCAGTTTAACTAAAACATTTAAAATATATAGATGTATATATAATGAAAGAAATAAAGAAACATATAGCAACCTCATTTTAGAGTTGCAAATATATTTATAAAAAATTTACTATAATAACGACTTATTTTAGTGCTATTTGTTATAGAATTTTGGACAGCATAATTGCTTATTTCGTGATATATAACTATTTTAGATAGCATTTTTTAAGATAAAAAGTAAATAAAACTTTAAAGTACCTACCTCTTGAAGCGTGCGGGTTTTATCCCGTACCAAACTTCCTGCTGGTAGACTTTAGGGTGCGTTCGCTCTATCCTTCAGAGAGAAGGAGTCTTTTTGTTTTTTGCTATTGCAGGGTTTCGGGCAGCGTAAGTGCTCATTTTTATTGTTTTCGCCTCGGGATCTGGGCGGCACAACTGCTTGCTTTTGCTTGCTTTACGTGCTTACTTGCGTCTGAAATTGGGCAGAGCAACTACTTGCTTTGGCTGGATTTGACGTCTGGAATCAGGCAGGGCAACTGCTCTTTTTGCTTCTTTTGAACCGGTGAAATATGGCGGACACCTAGCAGGGTAACTAGGGTTTACTTTGGCAGGAGAGTTTAAGTGTTTAGGGAATATTTGGCAGAGCTTCAGGGCTAGACAGGAAAATGGCCTCGATGTTCTCTCAGGAGAGCTTCATAGACTGCGTGAGTGAAAAATTTCTCACTATGTGAACTATGTTTTTTTCTGAAGCCGGGAGGGTCTATTTATAGCTGAGGATCAGCCTTTCCTTCGCGGTTAAGTTTTATCAACTGAGCTTCAACGCCTTGTACCATGCACTAAAAAGGTTTCACCTTGGGCTAACTGCACTAGTGTTTGGGAGGCCTATGGGCGCTGCCTATGGAGGCTTGGGGAGCGGCGCCCAAGAGGGGTGTGGGCAGCGCCCACTGTGACGACCCGACTCGGATCCCAATACGAGACCCCACGGTCGTGACGTCAGAACACACAAAACAACAAGCAAAGGGTAATGCTATAACAGCGATACGCCAACGACTCAACAAATGCGGAAGTGAATAACTTAAATGCACCCGAGCCAACAACCTCCGAAATACAAGCAACCAAAGAGATAGTAAATCTCTCGGCCCAAAAATTCGACGCATGTGACGCAACATTGGGCACGTACTACAAACTCCCTGTTACAATTTTATAAACAATATTATAACCAAGTCATCGGCGACGTTATAGCCGGAACCCAACATTAATCTAAGTCTACAACTCTAGTCTACACACTCAATGGCTAAACATGCCGGAGTACAACATAACCAACAATATAAATAACTTGAGATGAATAAAATATGTAATTACATAAACATGGCTCGACTATCATTTATCGGCTCGCAAAACAAGTACTAATAATTTACAAATACAAGAACCAAATCAATAACACAATCTTACTACCCAAAGTGAAGTTTATATAACTTCACTTCCCAAACATCCTTTCCAATATACCAAGGCTACAAAATAAATTAATAGCAACCTTCGCAAATAAATCTCACATCTATCGTAGACTCGGTGGATTCCAACAACTCATAACATTTCATAAAATTCTCCAAAAATCATTCATAACATCACCAACCCATTTGCTACATACATAGAGTCAACCCCTAGGTTTTTAGGAATTCATGACTATCAAAAGTTCAAACTTCCAAAATGAGGTTCAATAATAGGCTCCATTAAGCATAGAAAGCATCCTATTCATGCTTCTAACAAGTTCACCCATCAAAAATCCAAAAATCAAAATAAAATCACACACAACATACATGTGTACTCATTGACCTCAAATAGCAAGCATCTTTGTTTTCCTTAGGGTCAATGAGCACAAAATCAATAGGAGAATGAGTCTAGTAGCTTACCTAGCTTGAGTGAAAACTCAAGAAAATCGAAATCCGATCGGTGAAGTTGTTCTACTCGTCGAGGGCTTCAAGAATCTCAAGTTTGGAGGTCATCCAACGGTTGGATCTCCTGGATTTGAGGAAGAAGAAGCTAGGGCTCCGAGCTTCCATGTCTCCCACACTCACTCTCTCAATACGTATGATGAAGAAGGGAGGAAATGAAGAAATTTGCTGAAATTAGAAAGGAATTAGGCTTTATATACTTTCCAATCAAATGAGGGCACAAATGGGAATTCATTGGTACAATTAGTGATTGTTAGATGTAATCAAACCCTAATCAAACCTTAATCAACTCCCGAAACATGTTAGGACATGATTAGGACTAAGTATGGGAGGTTAGGAAGGGTTTAAAGGGGGTTTAGTAAGGGTAGAATAGGAAATGAACATCAAACATCAAAACAGGGACAAGGCTGTCACGGCACCCATGCAGTTGCATGGCTCAATACCATGCGAGCGCTTCACTTCCTTTGACCCTTGTTGACGATTTCTGCAATCCTCGCTCGGTTATGGTCCTTCCCGCATGCAACCGCAAGCCTTAAAGCTTCGAAACAGCCTATAATTGAACCCTTAAAGTCCTCAAACACTTATCTAAACCAAAAAAGACTTAAACCACCTTCAAAGTAGGTCTAAACTCCCATAAACAACACCTGAAACAACTTGGAGCGAAACCGGCGGAAGGCACAACAACTCGCTAACGAAACGACGAATAAAACTACAAACCGACGGGCAACAACCCAAGGTTATAAACACTTCAAAAGGCTATTAAATAGTCCTGAATGCTTCTCAGATGATGAACAACAGATAGGAGAAAAGGACTCCTGAAAGACGAGACGATCACACGGCTCAATCTCGAACTACGCGATAAGGAGAGTTGCTATCCTCGGAGCGTCAAAACCTCACAAGACTTAAAGAATACATCCAAGTCTAACACATCTAAACATGTTATTCAATCATCATGTAAAGATCTAGGACCAAATCGAGGTTAGGAACACAAAACGCAAGTGAACTCTCTATCGCGTCGCATTTCGACTATCGTCGGGTTACGACTTGTGACTTTAGCAAGTCAACAACTATATGACATCTCTTAAAAGTATTTTGGTCTTAATGTGATCTCTCATACACATCTAGACTCTCTCACAAACCAAATGAGCAATCAACCATGGAAGAAATGCGAGCATTGCACGCAATTCAAGCTAATCGGGAATCGGAGTCTTACACCCACAGCCTTTTCTTGTTCTGATTTTGGCACTTTGGCCCCCTACAATTCACTGTTTATGCATTCTTCTTTTCTTATGCATTTTCAACCCTGTAACTTGACATTCGTTAGTCCTTTTAACAGGTTTTGATACTTTATGACATGTCATATACCAAGGGTACGAAATTAGGATGTCTACACTACCATCCTTCTTCCTGACAAATACCACCGGTGCACCCCAAGGAGACATACTCGGTTTAATGAACTCCCTATCAAAAAGTTCCTGTAACTATTCCTTTAACTCTCGCAATTCAACTGGAGACATTCGGTAAGGTGCCCTAGAAATAGGCGAAGTCCCTGGCAATAGCTCAATACAAAACTCTAGCTTTCGGTCGGGAGGTAAAACATACTCAGTAGAAAAGACATCTGGAAACTCATTAACTATCGAAATATCTTCTAACTTAGCAGTAGGCATGCTAGTATCAAGTACACAAGCTAAATACCCCCATACACCCACGTGATAAAAGATGTCTAGCTCGCAAAGCATAATTAATATGAACACCAATCATATCATGATCACCTGAAAACACAAACTCCGGAACACCGGGCATGACCAAAGTTACTCTCTTACGACAACAATCAACTAAAGCATGATGCACACAAAGCCAGTCCATACCAAGAATCACATCAAAGTCTCGAATAGGTAATACTACCAAATCAACATGCAAGACTCGATCATTAACAAGCACATCATAATCTCTATAAACCTCAGACGCCAACAAGCAATCACCCAACGGTGTAGACACCTCTAGCACATAAGGCAACTGATAAGGCAATACACATAAATGCTCCAAGAAATGCGATGCGATATAAGAATGAGTAGACCCCATATCTATAAGAACTCGAGCACTATGACCGAAAACTGAGAGAATACCTCCGATCACAGAAGTAGACTTGGGAACACCTCGTTGATCAAGCGTGAAAACACAAGCCTGCGCCTTAGGACGCCCATCACTGTCCCTCTTGGACACAGATTGTTGAACTGAACCCATGGACTGAGCTGCTCTAGACATAGGACAGTCTTTGAGCTGATGACTAGGATATCCACAACTAAGACACGTACCAAGCCTGGTCCTGCACTTCTCGTTAGAATGCCCAATCTTGTTACAGAAAGAACAAATCAAAGGTCCACTACCTTGAGTTTGCTGCCCCTGAGGAGTAGGAGCACTACTACCACAACACTCAAACGGACGCCTATTATGTCTACCAGATTGCTGCCTATTCTGACCACCATTGCGACGGTTGCCCTGATAGCCAGACCGATTCCCAGAAGACTGACCTCTCCTGGTTCCTTGTGAAGACTGCTGCGGAGAAGATTGCACAGAAGGCTTCTGCATGTGCTCCTTAATGTCCCGCTCAATCTCATAGGAACGATCCACCGCACTCTGGTAATCTGCTAACTATAGAGATGACAACTGTTTCCTATACTCGGTCTTCAACCCTTTCACGAGCCTATGGGTCATGTGTCTCTCATCCAGCACCAGATGTGCATAATAAGGGATAACTCAGTGAATTTAGAAGAATAATGAGCTATAGACATGGATCCTTGCTCCAGATCCTGGAACTCTTTCTCTCGTCGTTGCCTAACCACATTAGGCATATAAGAGGCCCTAAACTCCATCTCAAAGTTAGGCCACACTTGTACAACCCGGTTCATTTTCCAACTAGCATGTAGAACTTCCTACGAATGGTTGGCGACTCCCCTCAGTTTATAAACAACTAACACCACCTTCTCTTCATCCGTGTAGTCTAGAGCTGCAAAGATCTTCTTCAAATCCTCTACCCGTAACTCGGTTATACTAGCATCCACCTCTCCTTCAAATGATGGAGGCTGCATCTTCAAAAACCTATCCAAAATAGCATTATTTCGTGCTCTAGCTTCCGGTGGTGCATTATTTCGTGGTGGCGACATTCTCGCCTCTGGTTCTAGGGGTGGTGGTGGAGGTACATTCTGACCCTGGTCAAATTGAGCCATCTCGGTCATAAACTCCATCATGTGGCGATACATATCCGCCATCTGAGCATTCATATCAACTAGATTATGTGGTGGAGGTGGCAACCTCAGGCTCATCAGGAACTATCCAGGCTCTGTCTCTGCCTCGGCCTACACCAGCTCCTCTAGGAACCACCATCAAACACCTATAAGAATTCACTTGGCATTAGAACATTACACAAGAAACCAACCCAACTAGGCTATGGAACATGTCCTAGTCGATATCTAACCTATAAAACCGCTCTGATACCAACTATGACGACCTGACCCGGACCCGAGGTGGAATCGCAGGTCGTGCCATCCAAATAGGGGGGGAACAAGAAACATACAAGGACTCAATTTAAGAAAACAACGTGACGCAACATTGGAGGCGTAACATGCCTCGGCACCAAAAGGCCGAAATTTTAAAAACGTTTCCTGTTATAACAGTAAAGCGATTAAACCATGTCTTGGGCAACATTACATGTCGGAACCCAAGCTAATAGTTAAGTACAAGAAATAACGAAGAGCTAATGGGATGCTCAGCGGAAGACTATATGTAGTGAACTATCAACATGGTAACCAAGCTCGGCTTACACAAATACCGATATCAAAATAGAGTACAAGCATTTCAAGTGAAGAAGCTGCAAGTAGCTAATAAAAATTCATAAGTACAAGTTCTATACACATTCCCAAGCATAGTCTAATTGACTTACTTTAAAACCCATCGTCCTTGCAAAATACAAAAGAATAGAAGAGGACATCTAAACCACCTCTTCAACTGGAACGTCGAACCAAAAGAGGAACAAAGGAAGCACGAACATTGCAAGCATCAATGAGAAGGACCTGCCTTGCTAGGATCTAAAATAGTAAAGGGGAATGGGTAAGTCATAAAGACTTGTAAGCTATCAATCATGCATGTCATGGAAATAAGCAACATATAAGGCAAGTTATCATCACATAAGCATGTAGGTCATATATCCAAGATGCACATTGTTTTCACATAGGTGCTTGAAAGTAAATCACATAGGATAAGGATATATGGAGAGCCGGTGCCGCTACGTAGTTCTTGCATACAAGTGTTATCTGGAATGTGAGGTGTTAGATGGTTGTGAATACATCGACCTTCCGAGGAGATGCTCGGGATAAACACACCAATCCGCTCTAGTGGTTACAACAAGGGGCTACTTCTCCACTGCGGCCACAGTAGAGGTGTGTATGTATAAGAGCAAGTATGCCAACTGGACTCATGCAAATGCCAAGTAGTTGTTTACTCAACAAATTCTCAAGTAGAGAACGAGGTCGACAAGAGCGATCTCGTTCATAACAAGTAGATATTCTCATCAATAAATCAAGAACGGTTGATCTCGACAAGAGCAAACTCAACATATCAAATAGGCATTCTATTATATGACATTTAAGATCAAGCATGATGGTCAATCCAATTCAAGAGTCTAGAACTAGTATTCTAGTGGAACCCATTTAAGAACGTCGTAGGGATTGATCTTTGAGCTGGTATTATTCAATGGCTCACTAAAATAGACTCCGTTGCATCATTTCTATACATTTATCCAAGTAGAGTTTAAACACTAATTATATTCCAAACTCTATTCTAAGTTCTCGTATAGGTTAGACTAGGTCATTAGTCAAAATAATAACCATAGTCAAGAGTTATTATCAATTCCTAAATTATGGAACCCTAAAATCACAAATTCCAAAAGTTATTAAAAGTCAAGGGTCCAAGAACAATAGTTATTCCAAATGAAGCATATAACACATTTAATTCTAGGCTTAGGACCAAAACAACAACATGAACATATCATTCAAAATTCCCATATTCTCAAATCATCCTAATACATGTTATTCACACGATAGAGGCATGAGAAACATGAAAGAAAGGGGATAGTGTGGCATTTCTAGCATACATCCTAAGGGGAATCAATAGCTTACCTTACACTAAGGAAAAAAATGAAAGAAAATAAATCTAATTGGTAAGAATCGTGTTCCTCGTCGATAGCTTCGATTTGGTTGTCTTAGATTGGAAATCAGAACTCGGGAACTCAAGTTATGGAGGAAACACCTAGTAATCTCACCTCACTATTCACACACTCAAGCTCTTGAAGAGAGAGGAAGAAATGGGGGAAATATGCATTTATATGACATGCAAAAGTAGTAGAATTCCACATGTCACAAGGACAGTAAGTGGGATTAGGCTCCTAATTAGGGATCAGGGTTAAGTCAACTGTTAGTCCCAAATAGGCTCAATCTAGGCTAGAATGGAGGGGGGGTTGAATAGCCTAGTTGTGTTTTTAAAAATCCTTTAAAAACTTTTCAAAGTGTCTTTCTTCTTTTTAATATAGCTAACTTTACAAAAGAGTTAGGGCAGCGTAAAATAAAATAGATCAAGGGCTGTTGTTTTTAAACAGACCCATCAGCAGTCTTTAAACGGAATAACAATAGAAGTTATAAGATGAGTAGACACTATTCAAACAGTACAAAAGGATTTAGAAGTGGTTCGTACTATGAATAGTACTACGTCCACTACTGTAGACACCCCAATTTCGTACCCCTAGTATATAACATGACATGAAATATCAAGACTTCGGTTTTTTGGTCCCATATTCATCCTCATTATCAACTTTTTGGTGGGCAAAGAAAATTTGGAAGCCTTGGATTCCTTTGAAAATTAGTGGTTTTGTTTGGAGGCTTCTTCACAATGCCATTCCTGTCGATCTTCGGCTTCATACCAAGCATGTTCAGATTGTTTCTAAATGCGTTTGCTATCCCAACAGGGCGGATAGGGAGTCCTTGTTTCATCTCTTCCTTTTCTCTAAGGCTGCTGTCAAGATATGGTCTAAATTCACCCTTTTGTTCAACAAGGTTGGTGTGTATTCTAGTTTAAATCACCTTTTTGAAATCTGGGCTAAAGGTTCAGTTCGTAGCCAAGCTGGGAGTTATGGAAGGCTCGATGTGCAACGCATTTTGACGGGATTCCTATGAATTGTGATAACATTTATCATCGGGTCATTTGGCACTTAAGGGAGATGTCTTCTCTCTTTGTTCCCAAAACTGAAAGCAGTTTACGAGCCAAGCTTGCAATGCAATCTCTCAATGTTAATCCTCAAAATCTGCCTCTTCGTAAGGGTCGTTGGGTTCGTTGGATTCCGGCCGAGATTGGTCGTTTCAAACTCAATACTGATGGCTCCTCCAAAAATGGTTTTTGCACTGGTGGTGGAATTATTCGTGATTCAAACGGATATCTTCTTTGTTCTTTTTCTAAGTACTTTGGTTTAGCTTCTAATGTTAGGGCGGAGATTATGGCTCTACGTGAGGGTCTGTGTGTTTGTTTTCAACTTGGTCTGACAGAGGTTGACGTTGAATCTTACTCCAAAGTTGTGGTTGATACTATGATTCATGGTCAGTCGGATCCTTGGGCTCACGTATATGAGCTTCGGGAGTGCCGTAATTTGCTTGTTGGTCTTTCGTTACTCCATGCTTTTCGCGAACAGAATACAGTAGCTGATCGGTTAGCTGTTGCGGCTCATGATCATCAGAATGACGAGTTTTATTCCACGTTTAGTGCTCTTCCTATAGAGGTTAAACATGCTCTGCACATGGATTCTTATGGCTTTTTAAATTTTCGTCACTCAATTAGTTAGTTTCTTCGTGTGCTTTGTTTGTATCATCTGTTCGAGGTTAGGCTCATTTGTCCCCCCGTTTCGGGTCATGCTGGTTGTCCCCCTCAAGTTTGTACTTTTTCTTTTAATCTAATAAAATTTGCAGGTGCCGCCCTGCTTCCATAAAAAAAATTAAATAAATAAATAAATAATCAACACCTATTAAAAGCTAACGAATGTCAAGTTACATGGTCGAAAATACAAAAAGCAAAAGCAGGATGCATGAACAGTGAAATGAAGGGAGCCAAAGTGTCAAAAAGAAGAGGAAAAAGATAGCCTGGCGCTACCCATGTTGTCTCTGGCGCGGCGCCCAGATCCCCCATGGGTGGCGCCCAATAGTGCTTTGTGCACTGTAGCAGTTTACCTGATATACAATTCTCTCAACGTGCGGTACAAGCTGATGAAGCACAAAAAGAGAAATCTTAAGGACGAAGGAATCTCAATCTCTGCCTATAAATAAAGAGGCCCGGCTTATGAAAATTCACTCCGCAAAAACATCATTCAGTCATAAAAAACACAGTTAAACACTCAGTGAAAGTTTACGCAGTAAGTTCACCGCAGAAAGCGTCGAGAGAATTTCTTCCTCTAGCCCCAAAGCTCCGTCAAATCTTCCCCAAACACAAAACCAACCGGCCAAAGTGAAACATAGCTTCCCTGCTAGGATACCACCCTATTCCACTTATCCCAAAATATCAAAAAGAGCTGTTGTCCTGCCCGAATTCAGACGCCAAATCAGCAAAAAGTAAGCAGTTGCTCTGCCCGATTTCCGCCGTCAGCAAGCAAACAATAGCAAAAAAGCAAGCAGTTTCTCCGCCCGGTTCCCAAGTCCAGAAAGCAACTTTCGGAAGCAGTTACTCTGCCCAAATCCCCGAAACAGCAAAACAACAGCAAAAAGACTCCCTCTCCCGAAAGGACAGAGCGAGCGCACCCTAAAATTTAATAGAAGCTAGTTGGTACGGGATACAACCCCCACGCTTCAAGAGGTAGGCTATTTAAAGTTTTTATTACAAAAAAAGTGCTATTTAGATCGGCCCGATGTAATAAAAATAAACAATTATGCTACCCGAATTTCTATAGGAAATAGCACTAAAAAGAGTCATTATTATGGTCAAATATTTTTAAATCTATTTGTAACTCCCAAAAGGAGACTGTTGCAAGTTTGTAATAATATATGTACAGATATATATATTTTAAATGCTTTATTTCATCTGTTGAATAAATATGATAAAAGCATATTTTAGCCAAAAAACTTGTTTCGAGACTGAAAGGGCGAGTTGGGTGCCTAATACCTTCCCACCTCGTAACTTAGCCTCCGAATCCTTTTACAAATCTGGTTACATTTGGTTTTTCTTTGTTTCTTCCTTAGAATAAAGATGACGACTTTGTTTCACATTTTGAGCCCACAATGAGGCGGGGCGTATTCTACGCGTCTTAAAACGTTTTGATTTTGTTCTTCCTTTAAGAGAAAATAAAATGTCGAAAATCGGGGCACTCACAGTGGCGACTCCGCTGGGGACGTTGTTTTTATTTTAAAAGAAAATACAAACGGAGGGCTAGACTCATTTTCAAAAAATAAAATTTTTTCTTTTCTTTTTGGCTAAATATGCTTATCATATTTATTTAACAATTTAAATATCGCATTTATATATATGTATATATATATTTGTGCAAATAACCATAAAACTTGCAGCTGTCTCGTTCCAGGTATCGTTGCAAATATTAAAAAAAAAATCAAAATAGAAGTTCGGGCAGGATAACAAAAAAAAAAGGACATGGGGCTTCGTTTTATGATATCCGACCTAGACCATTTGAATGGTGGATCCCGGAAAGAGTATAGGCCCTTCGCTTGAAATCAGTCCTATCTTGGGGAGTCGAAAGGCAGGTGGAATACGAAGGTCCTATACTCTGGAGAAAGAATCCACTATTCCAAGAATAGTCCCGAGACTGTTAAAACAAAGCGGGTGCTTGTCCGATCAATCTTAAGAAAAACTGACTAATAATAATAATATAATAATAATGGCACACTATACTTGAACCCAAAAACCCTGAAACCTTCCCTCTTGATACCTTCAAACCCTTTTCCTCATAAACCTGGCCCAATTTTGGAAAGGAAGAGATAGCACTGGTCGTTTAATACGGGAAACAGACATAGAGGTCAGATCATAAAATATCAGAATCAATTCAGAAAATATAGATTTGGATAGAATGGCTGTCGAAAATAAACAGTCTACAATGGGTACTGATATAGGGGCTTCGGGGTACGCTCCTACTCCGACCATGCAGCAATGGTTAGATCGAAAGTTGGATGCACATAATGATCACATATTAAACCAGTGGGCAAAGCTCGTGCAATGACTAAGGTCCAATGGTGAGGGAACCACTTTCCCTGCAACCCCTCAAAAAGCATCTACTGCTCATACTCCTCTAAACCCAAACCCTCAGCCAAACACTAACCTTCCACCAACCGCCAGCACCCCAATCACCAATTTCTCACCAAATACTTATTACCAAAGTTTCAACCCTTTCTTACCAAACCCACCATATCCTTTCCCAAACACCCATATACCCCAAAATCCAAGAGGCTTCCTATTTCCCATCACTAACCCACGCCAAAATAACCCACATATGGACCCCAGAAACTATACCCAGTCAGGACAAGTAACAACTTATTTACCTTTCAATAATCTTGGTCATCAGGTAGAAACCGCCAATAACCTATCTCCTCCAAATTCCTATCAAATACCCCAACAAGGAATAAACCCAGTTACCCCCAATCCCTCCAATATATACCAAAACCCAGCACCACCTCCCACAAAATTAGATGTGGATATGGAGAACCTAAAAAGTATGGTGCACAAGGTCTTGAACAAAGGGGAATTTTTTACGCGGGCATTAACGCGGCAACCTTCAGTCGCACTACCTTCAAAATTCAAAATGCCCGATATAGAAAAATTTGTTGGGACTGGATGCCCTATTTCCCACCTAAAATCTTATGCTATTGGCATGCAATCAAGAGGGCTAGTTTCGAAGCTATGGCCTCCAATTTTCACCTTACCTTGATAGGGACTGCTAAACAATGGTTAATGCTAGCAAATGATAGCACCATGGGCACTTGGGACCAAGAGCAGAAGAGTTCCTAAAGAGTTACAAAGACAATACCACCTCTGAAAATAAAAGAGATCTTGAGGCGTGCACCCAAAGAGAAAAAGAAACCTTTGCAGGATTTGTAGCTAGTTGGAAGAAGAAAGTTGCCCAAACACTAGACAGACCTGATCCATCTGAATCAGCCCGGTTGTTTATTAAAAACCTCCAGCCAATTTATCTTGAATGCATGGCGTATCTTCCCTACGGTGATTTCAATACCATTGTTGAAATAGGAAATCGTATTGATGAAGATATACGTAGAGGGTCCCTAGAAATTTATACGCCTCCAAGTTCATTCTGCTACTCTGAATCAGAGGAAGAATCTATGGAAGAAGTCAACGTTGTAGAAAGAATTACGATTGGTAAATACAGTAATGTGCCATGGTCATATGAGATAGATAAGCCTGTCAATTCTGTTGAAAGAAGTAGTAGTACTAACAAAAGCTGCATAGGACCTTACGAAGGAAACAGAAGGCATTACGATAAATTTTACGCCCCAATGTCACTGATACTACAAGGGTTAAAAGCACAAGAAGTCCTTAAGCCCTTTAAAAACTACAAACCTCCAAACCTATTACCCGTTAGATGTAGCCACAACAAGTACTGTGAATACCACCAATCCAGTGGTCATATCACCGACAAATGCTTTTCACTCAGGAATGCTAACCAAAACCTTATCGATGATAAAATCATTGAGAAGCCGCACCCAGGATTAACTCCAATAAAAAGTGATCAAGTATCGTCCAAGGAACAACATTGAGAAAGAATTTGGATAAGGTAGAGCTTAGTACAAGAAGCTATTGGTCACTCAGGGAAAGACAAATGAAGACTTTTAGACTCATAGAACCCTAGCATACCCTTTTCTACACACCTCCAAAAACCTTTTTTTCCTTTGAACCTCCTTTCGCCAAATAAAAATCTTCAAGAAGCAACCTTTTTTCAACTCAGTGTCGATTTTCGCAAATTTTCCATATATATATATCAATCTTTTTCAAGTCACCTATTTCCGAGTATCCTGGAGAGATTTTCTTCTTAAGGATGATAAATTGACTCACTTAAAAAAAGCACCTAAATCTACACGAGTTGATAATGAGTCATCCTATAAGATATGGACCACAAACTATTAAGAACATATGAAATCCAAAGCAGGCAAGTCGTCTTGACCGGAATCACCTTCGACCCATTGCGGCCGAGCTGTTAGTAGCGTATTGGAGCTACCTACCATAAACACCAAAACCCTCCAAAAACCCGAAATCCTTTTTAAAATCCACCATATACCAAAACCCTACTGAAATCAAGACCTTTCAGCCAAACAACTATCCCCATGATCCTGCCTCCCAAAACTGGGGTTGTATCATCTTTTTTATATCCACCAAGAATGATTATCCCTTTGTCCCAAAAATAGAGATTTCCCCAACTGCTATGATGATGCTCTGAAAAAGAAAAAGAAAAAGAGAAACGAAAAAAAAAAAAAGAAAAAAAGAGAAAGAGAAAGAAAAAAAAAAAAAATCTCTCTGGAACAAGTCCATCATTTGTCTATCTCCCTCTTACCCAAACTAATTTTGGGGCTTCTCGGGAAAAACAACACATATATACTTCTTCAGGTGTGGATCAAAACAAAAAGCCATAGCCAAAGCCAAAGTTATACCAAAAGCCAAAGCCATACCCAAAGTCAAAAACCAAAAAAAGTCTACCGTACTCAAAACCAAAAAGCCAATTATCCATCTAGAATCCACAGCCTTAAAAGCCAACCAACGATCAAATTATTGTCACCTTTTAACAGAAACCAAATCCGTGAAGAGACCTTTTAACCTCAAAACCAATCCATCTCCGAAAGCTTAAAAAGTACACCCCAAACCAGTCACGATCAACAGCTCTGCTTCAATCGGTTATAACGTGATCTGAGTCAAAGATAGAACTCCTTGCTAAAACACATAAAAATATCAAAAGATAATTACCAAGCAGGGTCCATAACCCACCAACCTGGTGATGCTCGGCAATAAAGTGAACTCTAAATTCTGACTTTCTTTCTTGTTCCGTAGAGTCATCCTCATATCCTGTGCCCTTGATTTTCTCAAAAAAGAAAGAGAGAAAAACAAGGGGCTTTCCCTCTATCCACTTCCTTCTGGGGTCATTTTTATCCATAAACATATCACTTGAGTGTGCTAGGGGCTTTCTATCCGATTTTGGAAAAAAAAATATATATTAAGTCACCCTGGGGCTTTTCCCACCGAACTCATGAGTCTTGTCCATGCAGTCTCCTATCCCATGTTCCCTGGGTCATGAATTGTTGGTCATTTTGAAAAAAAAAGGCATTTTGGAAACGCATGTCAACAGAGAAACTTCTGCCTATATCTTATTGGGCAAGGACTTCTTAGGATTGAATGACAAGATCATTTATTATGCCCAATCCTCATCTGAAATCAGAGGTTATCACATATAACATCTTGGAGAATTGATTCTCTACTTCATGGTCCCTCATGATTCCTGCAAGCCAGGTAGATAATTTCGGATACACTTTGTCCCTACCTTCCTGTTGATGCCAGACTAGTTGTCTATCGGTCTGTCCAGGATACCAAGGTTGGAAACCTCACCTACAAGGTTAGACAATTTGTTTAACTTTGGCGCCACGTCGGTATCTCTAAGTTCTATCAGATCTGGTTGCTTGACCACAGTGTTATCTCGTTCTATGGGCCTGGTTTTTGAAACCCCTCCTTACTTTCTTTGCCAAAAACCATGATATTTTGTTATCAAGTCAAAAGAAAGAAATGGAAGCCCTCCAATAAATATCTTCACTAAGAAACCCCACAAGATACCAGGAACCAAACGAACAAATATATGTGACACCGAAGCTTCGTGTGAACCCCAACGGAGCCACAACGTCAGCCATTTTACTCTCCAGCCAAGAAGTTTAGTGTGTTTAACAAATTAGTTTTGTTTAAAGGTCAATCATGTACAGGTACTATAAACTAGAGTTTACATGTAAACTAAATTGTAAAATGGTGAAGCAAGTAATTCAGCGACTTTGTTTCGCGCCACTATATCTTATCTTGAAACTTTCCCTACATATTACTGCTCTTGTCATCGTCCCCGCATTTTGAAGGAAAAAAAAAAGCAGCATCGCTTTTCCTATTATGGGTTAAGCGTATTTTGAAAAAAAGCAGCATCGCTATTCCTATTATGGGTTAAGCGCATTTTGAAAACAAATAAGTAGCATCGCTTTTCCTATTCTAGGTTAAGCTCATTTTGAAAAAAAAAAAAAAAGCAGCATCGTTTTCCTTATTCTGGGGAAGACGCGTTTTGGAAAAGTCCAATTGTTTTCCCTATTCTAGGGGAAATGCGTTTTAAAAAGTCCCATCATTTTCCTTATTCTGAGGAAAACGCGCTTTTGGAAAAGTCCCATCGTTTTCCCTATTCTGGGGGAAACGCGTTTTAAAAGGTGGCATCGTTTTCCATATTCTAGGGGAAACACGTTTTAAAAGGTGGCATCGTTTTCCCTATTCTGGGGGAAACGCGTTTTAAAAAGTTTCATCGCTTTCCCTCTTCTGGGAAAAGGACATTTAGAAGTTGCATCAGTTTTCCCTATTCTGGGGAAAGGGCATTTAGAAGTTTCATCAGCTTTCCCTACTCTGGGGAAAGGGCATTTAGAAGTTGCATCAGCTTTCCCTATTTTGGGGAAAGAGCATTAAGAAGTGGCATCAGCTTTCCCTTTTCTGGGGAAAGGGCATTTACAAGTGGCATAAGCTTTCCTTATTCTGGGGAAATTAGAAGTTGCACCAGTTTTGCCTATTCTGGGAAAAACGCAACCGAGTCCCACCAGTTTTACCTATTCTGGGTGAAACGCAACCCCGTCCCACCAGTTTTGAATATTCTGGGCGAAACGAAGCCGAGTCCCACCAGTTTTGCCTATTCTGGGTGAAACGCAGCCGAGTCCCACCAGTTTTGCCTATTTTGGGTGAAACGCACCATCCATCCCCCCCCAAGTGCTGGTTGTTGTTTGTTTGCATGAGGCCGAACTATGTTTGGTCTGATTCCTGAAAAGGGATACGTAGGCAGCCTATTTTGATAAGTGCAACCATTAGAGTATTTTTATTGCATATCTGCTTAAAAACTACGATAACCTTCTATAACCGACTAAATATGTCTAGGATATGTGAGATTTGAACTGCACCATAAACTGTCGCATCTATAAATTGCCACATATTGCATCTCTCCCCATTATAATTTCCACAAAATTTGGGAGTATATTTCTTATCAACGATGTTCGTTTACTCGGTAAGTTTTAGTTTACCCGTAAACTCCATCGTTGAGGGGCTCTGTAGACACCCCGATTTCGTACCCCTGGTATGTAACATGACATGAAATATCAAGACCTATTAAAAGATAACGAATGTCAAGTTATAGGGTCGAAAATGCAAGAAGCAGGATGCATGACCAGTGAAATAGAGGGGTCAAAGTGTCAAAAAGAAGACGAAAAGGACAGCCTGGCGCCACCCATGCTGCCTCCTGGCGCAGCACCCAGATCCCCCATGGGCGACGCCCAATAGTGCTTTGTGCACTATAGTAATTTGCCTAATGTACAATTCTCTCAGCGTGTAGTACAAACCGATGAAGCACAGAAAGAGAAATCTTAATGGCGAAGAATCCCAATCTCAATCTATAAATAAAGAGGCTCTGCTTGTGAAAATTCACTCCACAAAAATACCTTTCAGTCATAAAATGCACAGTTAAACACGCAGTGAAAGTTTACGCAGTGAGTTCACCACAGAGAGGGCCGAGAGAATTTCTTCCTCTATCCCCAAAGCTCCGTCAAATCTTCCCCAAACACAAAACAAACCAGCCAAAGTGAAACCTAGCTGCCCTGCTAGTATTCCGCCTGTAACACCCCGCTCCTTCGTTAGCTCGGTTTGCGTGCCATACTCTCAATTCTTCTTTTGTGGAGTGTATGATTGGTTAGTGAGATTATCTAGATGCGTATAAGACACCACATGAAGACCAAAATTCTATTAAGACATGTCCTATAGTTGTTGACTTGCTAAAGTCACCAGTCGTGACTCGACGATAGTCGGAATGCGACGCGATTTAGAGTTTGCTCGCGTATTGTGTTCCAGACCTCGGTTTGATCCTAGACCTCTACATGATGATTGATTAACATTTTTAGATGTATTAGACTTCAAGTTGGAGGTGTTCCTTAAGTCTATCGATAATTTGGAAGCTTTATCGCGTAGTTCGGGGATTGAGTCACGTAATCGTCTCTCTTTTGGAGTTCTTGTTACCCTAGTTGTTATTCAACTTTTGGTAAGTATTCAAGCTTCTTCATTATCCCTTAGACTATCCTTAAAAGTCTCCTTTCGATGCTCATTCAATTACTAGTTTATTCGTCGTTTCGGTTGCACGTTGTTGCACCTCTTCCCGGTTTCGCTCCGAGTAGTTTTAGGGGTTGATTGTGAGTGTTCTATGGGAGTTCTAGACCTACTTTGGATGGGGTTTGGACCTTGTTTGATTTGGTTATGTGTTTGGTATCATTTGGGGTTGAATTCTAAGCCCTTTTTGGTCTGGGAGGCTTGCGGCCGCAAGGGGGAAGGACCTTGCCCCCGCAAAGCCATCAAAATTGTCCAAGGGGAGGGCTAGAGAGCTTGCGGTTGCATGCTCTAGGACACCTTGCGACCGCAAGGTGCCCCGACCCTGCTTTGCCCTGTTTTGATATTTGACGAGAGATACCTATCCTACCCTCATCAAACCCCCTCTAAACTCTTCCTAACCTCCCATACTTAGCCCTAAACATGTCCTAACATTAGTTGGAAGTTAATTAAGGTTAGATTAGTGAGTGATTACTCCTAATCTCTACTAATTGTACTAGGGAAATCCCTATTGTGCCCTCTTTATTTTTGGGGGTATAAATACCCAAACCCATTTGAGAATTCAGAAATTCTCCTCATTTCTCCCCATCCTTCATACATATTAGAGAGTGTGTGTATTCTTGGGGGTTTTTTGAGCCCTAGCCTCCTTCTTCCTTCGATCCATGAAGATCAAACCATCGGATTGCCTTCAAACTTCAGATTCGTGAAGCCCTCGACGAGTAGAACAAGTTCACCGATCGGATTTACGTTCTTTGGAGTTTTCATCTGAGCTAGGTAAGTTACTTTCTTTTGGTTTTGGTTCATTGGCCCTAAGGAAAACAATCTATGTGCTATTTGTGGGCAATGAACACTTGGTATGCCATGTATGCCTATTTTGTGAATTGTTCGAATTATGAACTTGTCAATGCCATGTGTAGGATGATTTGAATGATGTTGTATGTTGTAAGAAATGGGTTGTGATTTATGTTGGGTTTTGTTGTGAATTTTAGGGCTTGAGAATTAAGCCTGAATTATTGGAGAAATTATTGTTAATTGAAGTGGGTGTTAAGGTTGAGATTGATGAAATGTGTAAAGAATGAAACTTAGTATTTAGACTTAACGGAGTCGTAATAAGTTCAATAATGTGTTAGTGAGCTTGGGTTGAAATCCTACGATGTTTGGGTTTCGTTTGATTATGATTGTGGAGCACTTAGTTTCTAAACTCCAAGTGGGATTATGATTACGATGAGTTCTTGGATTCTTAGACTTGGGAATCAAGCTCGAATGAATTTTAGGATTTTGTTAGATATTTGAATGGAGTGTTAATTTGGGGATTTATGAAACATATAAAAAGTGAAATGTAGTACTAAGACTCAACGGAGTAGTTACAAGTTCAATAATATATTAATGAATGTTGGGTTAATACCTACGGTGTTTGGGTTTGGTTGATGATGATTGTGAGTACCTGAGCATCTCGAATTGTGTCCAATTGCGACACCCACGATATAGAGGCTTATTAGGGATTTATGTAGAGTATGCTCATTAGAGCACGTAGCATTAGAGACCAACCTATGATCTCGAATATCTTTAAAAAATGATTATTTGAATGAGATCTCTTTTAGGGAATTTGGTCGCGTGTACATAGAAACACTTGCGGGTTTTGGACTACGGGGTAGTCTCGTCATTCATGAGAATGGTTTTGAGGATGTCAATTATGTACGACGGTTAGGACTATGATTGAGTCTGGTATGCTTTTATGAATAGACTATGCACTAAGTCTTGATTTACGTTTGTTCTTAGATTGAATAATAGTATTGGTTTAATCCCGAGTAGAGGACTATAGTAGACCTCATATTGTGATTTCTTGAGCTTATATACTACTTTTGATTGGTTGATGACTTGAGGATTTTGAGTACCTCAATATGTAGTTCTTGTACTAAACTATTAAGTTAGTTGGATTTGTTAAGTACGTGCAAATATGTGCATTGTTAAATTGGTGTGTAGAGCTTTATGACCTAAATGATTTGATGAGTCCGCTCTTGACGGTCTTGGTTCTTGTTTGAGCATGCGAGTAAATATCTACTTGTGCATTGCATGTAAGTCCAGCTGGCATTATTTTGATTGGTTTTTATAAGTCAGGGTAGGACGATACATCGCCTATATGAATCGTAAGATTCGTATTCACTATGGATCCCCGTGCCTGGGACCTCACACACCCTCCACTGTTGGCCCCAGTGGGGAAGTTAGCCCATCTCGTAACCAATAGAGCGAATGGATTATGCTAAACTAGACTGAGAAAGGGCTGCCCTTGCGGTGTAGCGGCTCAGTATGTCGATGTAATCACGAGCATCGATGGTACAACCCAGTTATTAATGTGTATTGCAGGAGCAACACAACGACACTATTTGGGTATCTTCTCTATCCCTTTTGTGGCTTACTATAAGCACTTATATGAAAGATAATGTGCTATGTGGTTTACGAAGTTTATGTACTTTGATGACTTAGCATATGTTCATTGTTGGTATACTAATATGATACCATGATTCTTCTATATGCTTATGCATTATGCCATGACACGCCATGCTATGCCATACAATTGCATTTAGTAGCTTACTGGGTCATTATGACTCATTCCGTGTGTTTGTTTTCCTTAGTTTGTGCAGTGAGCTCGTTAGTACGCGTTGCGGTTGCAGACTAGTGATTTCTAGCAGGTGGCCTTCCCGGCGATAGCTTGGATTTATTGTTGTAATTATTCATCTTGTGAGATACGGACGTAAAGTTATGTAAACTTTACTTGGGTAGTTATGTTAGTATTTTATTATCGTTTTATTTTGGGAGCCGACTTGTTTGGTCGAGCTGTTGTATTCATTTAGAAGTTATTTTGTCGTCTTCCTGAGCAAGGTTTTAGCTCGCGTATTCTAGTATTGTGTTATGGTTATTTCTATCTCCGTCAACTTTAGTCGTGAGATTTTGGTTTAGTTGTCTAGTATTTAATCTCTTATTCTTTTAGTTGATTTGTCCCTCCGGCATGTTATAGCCGTTGAGTGGTTGTTTATCAGGTAGGGTTCTTGTTGGTTCGCCGGCCTTTGATTGGCGATGGTTTGTTGCCCGTGCGCAATGTTGCGTCACGCGCGTCGTAGATTTGTCGAGAGATAGTTATCTCTCAGCCTTACGTTCCTTTGTTTAGGATTAAAGGCTTGGGTTCCACTTATGATTTGCTTCCGCATATTTTTGTTTTGTTGTTTTGTTTTGCCGTTACGGCTTTACATTCCTGTTCCGAGCTTGTTGGCTCAACTTTTGACTCGTTCCATTATGCTTAGCAGGTGCTTGTCCGTCTTCTAGCTTGTCTTGGTGGCACGACCTTTGGATTTCGCATTGGAGTCTAGGTCGGGCTGTCACACTTGGTATCAGAGCTATAGGTTAGCTATTTCGCCAGGATAGGTTCCTTGGCCTAGTTGGGTTGGGTTTATTGTTGAGTTATTAACGCTGAGTGTTCTTTGTAGGCGTATTATGTTAGGAACTTGGGGTGGAGCTAGTTCTAGTAGACCTCGTTCGAGTATATCTCGTGGCAACGAGAGAGGGGAGAACGTTAATGATCCGCTTGTAACTCCTCAACAGATGTTTGGATTTGAAGACAATTCTACTATTCTTGAGAAATTTTTGAAGTTAAAATCGAAAAGTTTTGATGGAGAGCCAGGTGCTGCTAAGGCAGAGCGTTGGCAAGAAAGCATGGAGGAGATCTTTGCAGCTTGGGTTGTACATCAGAAGAGATGGTGGCCTTAGCAGTGTTTAGATTGGATAGTGTGGCCGAGCATTGGTGGCTTGAAGTACGAGATCACTGGAAACAACATGGAGTTCCTCGAGTGTGGGAGAATTTCGTCGCGGAGCTTATAGTACGGTTTATTCCGGCAGTAGTTCGGGAAAGAAGAGAGATGACATTCCTAACGTTAGAACAAGGAGATATGACTGTGGCTCAATATTCAACAAAGTTTGCGGAGTTGACTCGTTACTGTAACTACTTAGTACTAGATGAGGCTAGGAAGACCGAGCGGTTTGTGAAAGGCCTGAGGACGAAGTATCGTACGCATCTTATTCCATTACAACTTACAGATTACCAAGGGGCTATGGATCACATGCGTTGGAGTTGGATATCGAGGAGCATGCTCAAGAGAAAACCTCAGAGACTATTAGGAGTGATACTTTTACCTCGAGACGGAGACAATGAGGTGACAAGCTGATATGCAACTTTTGTATGAGAATAGGACACGCCGAAAATAGATGTTGGGGTAAATCAGGAAAGTGCTTTGCTTGTGGCGGTGATCATGTTTGTAAAGATTGCCCGAGGATGAGAGTTAGTCGGTCTGGGAGTACTAGTCAACAATGTAGTGGCTCCAAGAGAGATGGTGATGGTCGGCCTAGAGTTTGAGACCGTGTGCGAGTGGCAGTTTGCCATTGCGGAGTTTTGAGACCTACCCGAGTTAGAAAGGTATTCTCTCATGTATATATTATACCAATGTTACTATTATCGTTATTATGAGTACGCGTTTTAATCGGTAGATCATGTGCATTCATACATACATTACATGGTGTATTGAGTATTATTGGTTATTTGTTTGATCGGGGATAATACCCCAATGTGAGATCGATATATGATAGGGTTTGTTTTGTGAATAACCGGTAGGTAATCGCACGTGGTGTGTGGGTTCTTGCTTAGTCTATATATGTATAAGACTATGCTATATATATAGAGTTGTGGTTTTGTGTGGTTGTATGAAAAGGCCATATTATGTATATGTATGTATATGTATATATATATATATATGTATATATATATATATATATATATGAGGTATGAATTGTGTGATGATACTTAATTGGTTTGGTATTGTACTCGTGTGCCCTATAGAGATATGTGTAATGTGATGAATAGTATAATATAATCCTACATTATTATTAACAACTAGTATGCAAATAGGATGTACACGATTGGTGTGAAGGTTAAGCGTTGCGATTTAGAGGGTGATTATGGTTGCACTAACGAGTATAACGTTTTATCGCGAGTATTGAGACGTTAACGTTATGTTAGGATGCTTAGAGTGTGTGTTGGTTGTAGACTTGGTCTAGAGCCTAATAAAGGATAGTCTTGCATAGTATAGACGTTACGGGTATTAGTAGCCTTGTCGACTCATTGTGATTTCTATGAAGTTTTCTTGGTTGAGTGTACTAGGTATACGAGTTTTGTGGTAGATATGATTGTTGTTTGTCAAGGTAATAGACCTTGTTACTTGGCCTGATTTTATTCAGTTATGTGCATTAGTTGTAAGAAACACCTACTAGATGCATTTACATTGTAATATATTAAATTCGCATTTCATAGTTACTACCTCCTATTCATTCATTTGATTAGCATAGGAGACTGTTGAAGGATGCTTAAAACTTTTTATTCATGAACCTTCGCATCCTTATGACGGAAACTTTTGAAGCTAATTCAGTAGGTACCCTGAATTGGTGACCAAAAGGTATTCGTCGTTGGACTAGGATTGGTCTGCACTAGAGTAGAAATTGACTATACCCGTTACCAAATGGAATGGACAGAAATGGAATGACTTTTCAAAACATTTCATTATTGTGCTCTTATGTGTTCTTACCCGCGATGGGGAAATCGCGAGTGTGACTGACATTGTTTGAAATGCCGACTTGATTATCTCTAATTTCTTTGTGAATAGCTCCATAGGCAATTATTATTTCTTTTAACTTAGAATCTCTTGTGCTTGAATTTCATGTTGTGCCTCGAGACAAATAGTTTCAGTCGCTGGATGTTGAAGTGTCTTTAAATGTGTTTTTCATGTTAAAGATTTGGATTTTGCTTACATGATTGGCATAGTGTTGTTCGTATGTGTATTCGCGACTCATGTTATTTTCGATCTTAAGTGCTTGAGGTTGTTGTGTCTATTGAGAATTTGTGGACCTTCAAATATGGATTATTGCAGTTTGACCCTTGTGTAGTATGTGGTGGTAGACTCGGAGATTCGAGTCAAGGTTGGTGGTTTTGAGATCGAGTGTTCACCCAGGATTAAGAGACACTTTAATCGTTGTCTCGATATATTGTGATTGAGTGCGGACCTATCGTTGGGTTGTGTCATAGTTTAGAATTCGGGACAAATTCTTTTTAAGGTGGAGAGAGTGTAACACCCCGCTCCTTCGTTAGCTCAGTTTGCATGCCATACTCGTAATTCTTCTATTGTGGAGTGTATGATTGGTTAGTGAGATTGTCTAGATGCATATAAGAGACCACATGAAGACCAAAATGTTATTAAGAGATGCCCTATAGTTGTTGACTTGCTAAAGTCACCAGTCGTGACTTGACGATAGTCGGAATGTGACGCGATTGAGAGTTTGCTCGTGTATTGTGTTCGAGACCTCGGTTTGATCCTAGACCTATACATGATGATTGATTAACATGTTTAGATGTATTAGACTTCAAGTTGGAGGTGTTCCTTAAGTCTATCGATGATTTGGAAGCTTTGGAGATAGCATTCGTCTCTATCGCATAGTTCGGGGATTGAGTCGTGTAATCGTCTCTCCTTTGGAGTTCTTATTACCCTAGTTGTTATTAAACTTTTGGGAAGTATTCAAGCTTCTTAATTAGCCCTTAAAAGTATCCTTTTGATGCTCGTTCAATTGCTAGTTTATTCGTCGTTTTGGTTGCACGTTGTTGCACCACTTCCCGGTTTCGCTTCGAGTTGTTTCGGGGGTTGATTGTGAGTGTTCTATGGGAGTTCTAGACCTAATTTGGATGGGGTTTGGACCTTGTTTGATTTGGTTATGTGTTTCGGATCATTTGGGGTTGAATTCTAAGCCATTTTTGGTCTGGGAGTCTTGCGGCCGCAAGGGGGAAGGACCTTGCCCCCGCAAGGCCATCAAAATTGTCCAAGGGGAGGGCTGGAGAGCTTGCAGTCGCATGCTCTAGGACACCTTGCGACCGCAAGGTGCCTCGACCCTGCTTTGCCCTGTTTTGATATTTGACGAGAAATATATATCCTACCCTCATCAAACCCCCTCTAAACCCTTCCTAACCTCCCATACTTAGCCCTAAACATGTCCTAACATTAGTTGGAAGTTAATTAAGGTTAGATTAGTGAGTGATTACTCCTAATCTCTACTAACTGTACTAGGGAAATCCCTATTGTACCCTCTTTATTTTTGGGGGTATAAATACCCAAACCCATTTGAGAATTAAGAAATTCTCCTCATTTCTCCCCATCCTTCATACATATTAGAGAGTGTGTGTGTTCTTGGGGGTTTTTTGAGCCCTAGCCTCCTTCTTCCTTCGATCCATGGAGATCCAACCGTCGGATTGCCTTCAAACTTCAGATTCGTGAAGCCCTCGATGAGTAGAACAAGTTCACTGATCGGATTTGCGTTCTTTGGAGTTTTCATCCGAGCTAGGTAAGTTACTTTCTTTTGGTTTTGGTTCATTGGCCCCAAGGAAAACAATCTATGTGCTATTTGTGGGCAATGAACACTTGGTATGCCATGTATGCCTATTTTGTGAATTTTTCGAAGTATGAACTTGTCAATGCCATGTGTAGGATGATTTTAATGATGTTGTATGCTGTAAGAAATGGGTTGTGATTTATGTTGGGTTTTGTTGTGAATTTTAGGGCTTGAGACTCAAGCCCGAATTATTGGAGAAATTATTGTTAATTGAAGTGAGTGTTAAGGTTGAGAATGAAACTTAGTATTTAGACTCAACGGAGTCGTAATAAGTTCATTAATCTGTTAGTGAACTTGGGTTGAAATCCTACGATGTTTGGGTTTCATTTGATTATGATTGTGGAGCACTTAGTTTCTAAACTCCAAGTGGGATAATGATTACGATGAGTTCTTGGATTCTTAGACTTGGGAATCAAGCCCGAATGAATTTTAGGATTTTGTCAGATATTTGAATGGAGTGTTAATTTGGGGATTTATGAAACATATAAATAGTGAAATGTAGTACTAAGACTCAACGGAGTTGTTACAAGTTCAATAATATATTAATGAACGTTGGGTTAATACCTACGGTGTTTGGGTTTGGTTGATGATGATTGTGAGTACCCGAGCATCTCGAATTGTGTCCAATTGCGATACCCACGATATAGAGGCTTATTAGGGATTTATGTAGAGTATGCTCCTTAGAGCACGGAGCATTAGAGACCAACCTATGATCTCGAATATCTTTAAGAAATGATTATTTGAATGAGATCTCTTTTAGGGAATTTGGTTGCGTGTACATGGAAACACTTGCGGGTTTTGGACTACGGGGTAGTCTCGTCATTCATGAGAATGGTTTTGAGGATGTCAATTATGTACGACGGTTAGGACTATGATTGAGCCTGGTATGCTTTTATGAATAGACTAAGCACTAAGTCTTGATTTACGTTTGTTCTTAGACTGAATAATAGTATTGGTTTAATCCCGAGTAGAGGACTATAGTAGACCTCATATTGTGATTTCTTGAGCTTATATACTACTTTTGATTGGGTGATGACTTGAGGATTTTGAGTACCTCAATATGTAGTTCTTGGACTAAACTATTAAGTTAGTTGGATTTGTTAACTACGTGCAAATATGTGCATTGTTAAATTGGTGTGTAGAGCTCTATGACCTACATGATTTGATGAGTCCGCTCTTGACGGTCTTGGTTCTTGTTTGAGCATGCGAGTAAATATCTACTTGTGCATTGCATGTAAGTCCAGCTGGCATTATTTTGATTGGTTTTTATAAGTCAGGGTAGGACGATACATCGCCTATACGAATCGTAAGATTCGTATTCGCTATGGATCGCCGTACCTGGGACCTCACACACCCTCCACTGTTGGCCCCATTGGGGAAGTTAGCCCATCTCGTAACCAATAGAGCGAATGGATTATGCTAAACTAGACTAAGAAAGGGCTGCCCTTGCGGTGTAACCGCTCAGTATGTCGATGTAATCACGAGGATCGATGGTACAACTCGATTATTAATGTGTATTGCAGGAGCAACACAACGACACTATTTGGGTATCTTCTCTATCCCTTATGTGGCTTACTATAAGCACTTATATGAAAGATAATGTGCTATGTGCTTTACGAAGTTTATGTACTTTGATGACTTAGCATATGTTCATTGTTGGTATACTAATATGATACCATGATTCTTCTATATGCTTATGCATTATGCCATGACACGCCATGCTATGCCATACAATTGCATTTAGTAGCTTCCTGGGTCATTATGACACATTTCGTGTGTTTGTTTTCCTTAGTTTGTGCAGTGAGCTCGTTAGTACGCGTTGCGGTTGCAGACTAGTGATTTCTAGCAGGTGGCCTTCTCGGCAATAGCTTGGATTTATTGTTGTAATTATTCATCTTGTGAGATGCGGATGTAAAGTTATGTAAACTTTACTTGGGTAGTTATGTTAGTATTTTATTATCGTTTTATTTTGGGAGCCGACTTGTTTGGTCGAGCTGTTGTATTCATTTAGAAGTTATTTTGTCTTCTTCCCGAGCAAGGTTTTAGCTCGCGTATTCTAGTATTGTGTTATGGTTATTTCTATCTCCGTCAACTTTAATCGTGAGATTTTGGTTTAGTTGTCCAGTATTTAATCTCTTCTTCTTTTAGTTGATTTGTCCCTCCGGCATGTTATAGCCGTTGAGTGGTTGTTTATCAGGTTGGGTTCTTGTTGGTTCGCCGGCCTTTGATTGGCGATGTTTTGTTGCCCGTGCGCAATGTTGCGTCACGCGCGTCGTAGATTTGTCGAGATATAGTTATCTCTCAGCCTTACGTTCCTTTGTTTAGGATTAAAGGCTTGGGTTCCACTTATGATTTGCTTCCGCAGATTTTTGTTTTGTTGTTCTGTTTTGCCGTTACAGCTTTACATTCCTGTTCCGAGCTTGTTGGCTCAACTTTTGACTCGTACCATTATGCTTAGCAGGTGCTTGTCCGTCTTCTAGCTTGTCTTGGTGGCACGACCTTTGGATTTCGCATTGGAGTCCGGGTCGGGCTGTCACACCACCATATTGCACCGATTCCAAAATCCCAAAAAGAGCAGTTGCACTGCCTGAATCCAAACACCAAATCAGGAAAAAGCAAGCAGTTGCTCTGCTCGATTTCCGCTGTCAACAAACAAACAATTGCAAAAAAGTAAGCAGTTGCTCCGTCGGGTTCCTGAGGCTTGAAAGCAACTTTCAGAAACAGCTACTCTACCCGAATCCCCACAACAGTAAAACAACAGTAAAAAGACTCTCTCTCCCGGAAGGACAGAACGAGCGCACCCTAAAATCTACTATTAGCTAATTGGTACAGGATAAAACCCCCACGCTTGAAGAGGTAGGCTATTTAAAATTTTTATTACAAAAAAATGTTATTTTGATCGTCCCGATGTAATAAAAATAAGCAATTATGCTGCCCAAATTTCTATAGAAAATAGCACTAAAAAGAGCCATTATTATGGCCAAATATTTATAAATGTATTTGTAACTCTCAAAAGGAGACTGTTGCATGTTTGTAATAATATATGTACATATATATATATATATATATATATATATATATATATATATATATATATATATATATATATATATATATATATATATATATATATATATATATTTTAAATGTTTTATTTCATCTGTTGTATAAATATAATAAAAGCATATTTTAGCCAAAAAACTTGTTTTGAGATCGAAAGGGGGAGTTGGGTGCCTAACACCTTCTCACCTCGTAACTTAGCCTCCGAACCCTTTTTACAAATCTGGTTACATTTGGTTTTCCTTAAAATAAAGATGGCGACTCTGTTTTAACATTTTGAGTTCATAATGAGGCCAGGTGTATTCCACATGCCTTAAAACATTTTGATTTTGTTCTTCCTTTAAGGGAAAATAAAATGTCGAAAACCGGGGCACTCACAACTACCAAAGTGGTTAGTTTTGGATTTTGAAAGGTGCACTTGTTTATCCACTAGGTGATAAGGTTAGATTTCTAATGGATCGTGTACAAAAATAGTTTTTCAACCAAGTGTTTAATGATGAGAGAAACAATCAATGAATAATTGCTATCTCAAGTGCTAAAGTAAAGAACAGATAATAACAAACTAGAAGAAGCTGAAAGTGAGCAAAGACTAGCAGATCTGAAGCTTCAGGAAGTTTGGTGAAGTGTTAGTTCTTGTCCTTTGGATCTCTTGAATGCTTGAGTTTTGAAGATGAAGCTTGAGTATTGAATGTGCAAGAGATGTTTGTTCAGATCTTCAAAACTTTAATATATACCAGGGGAGATCATCAGGACCGTTGGACTGAGAGTGGAGAGATTGAGTCCAACGATATAATGCATTGAATGCATTTCGGCGCTTTGTAGAATGAGTGTAACAGCAGACATAAGAGATGCAGTGATTGCAGAGGTAGACATTCCCAAACAGAGTAAGGTTTCAGCTTGCAGGTGTTACAGCTTGAAAGTCTTCTTAGCCAAAAGAGGTAATGTCTTCAGTCTTCAGGATTAAGAGGACAGGCTTGACAGTTGTTTGTGCAGTTTGTCTGAAGCCAGATAATGACATGGTTGACTTCTTTGGAGGGAAGTCTGGTGAAGATAATTTGAATATTATTTGATTAGATATAAAAAATATCTAGTACAAATAATATGTGACCTAATTCCACGTGTTTGAGTGAACTTTGATTTTGAGCTAAGCAGACTTCAAAGTCTGTTGGTGAGACGTGCTTTCAAGGCTGCTGTTGAAGCCTGCTGATCTGCGCCTTGGAGAGACTAACACTAAACTATTCTATTACACCCTTGATTCTAAGACAGCTGCCACAGTAACCGGTATGCAGACCATTTAGCCACTGTACAATAGAATCAGAAGATGACTCAACCAAATCTAGAACCTGAGAGGGTCAACATCAACTTAGTTAGGGTCTAATATAAGTGATTAGGGTCACTAATGATGGAGGGTTAATGGGCTAATTGGATCACTAATCGTACAAATCAGAAAATCCCGTAGAGCTGGTAACAGGGCTGGGCGGTCACCCAGTCAAAAGGTTGAGCGAGCGTTCAGTCTCCTTTTCATGTCCTGGACTTTTGGATTTTGCGCACTTGCTCAGTCACATGGCTGAGCGAGCACTCAGGGGTCTGGATAGCCAAAATGACTTGAAAACAAGTCCCAAATGTGTCCAATTCAACCCCAAACCTTATGGGATGCTTAGCACACTCAAAACATGTCTGAAACAATTCCGAACATCACCCGAAACAAGGAGGAATAAAGGGCGAAACTCGCAACGAACATCATACGATTCAACAACAAGTTAAACAAATATAAAACAAGCATGAATAATCTTTCACAAACATGTTAAAAGACTAGTAAACAAGGTATAGGATTCAAGTTAGCATCTCATGAGTCTCAAAGACACGAAACAAGGCAAAGGAAAGACAAACCGAAAGACCCTAAGAGTCAAAAGGTCAAATGAAGCAAGAAGGCTTACGAACTCTCAACCAAGCATACAATGACCAAGATTGAAGTTATAAAACATGTAAGAAAGGTACTAAGGCTCCAGTAGGACTTAGTTAAGTGCTAAGACAATACACGAAGCAAGTATAACAAGGCATGCTACATATAGAAGGCATACAAGAAACTACGATCATAGTTGACCTAATATGTTAAGGCACATAATGAGCATATTAAACAAGTATGGTAGACATGTTACACAAGTAGGGTTTTGGGTTCTCACAATGAGACTTAGTGCATGTTTTTCTGGCTTTTTTGTTTGTGTAAGGCTTATAAACCCAACAGCTTTGTTGATCAATAAAATACGTCAGTTGACAACCAAATTGCTTAAACTATTAGTATTTAATACTTAGCACTCACCCCTCTTATTTAAGAAAAAAAATTATGAACTATTCTCTAGCAGGAACCCTATAACATAATTACCTCCTAAATATTTCTCACTCTGACAAACCTGAAAGTCCCTTGGACACAGAGAGAAGAATAATGTTGCAAGAAGTTCTTCATTACTTTGATGTTACACCATCAATATAAATATACATCATGCACAGGCTTTGAATACGTAACCAATTGACATGGATAAATTCACAAGATGCGTTCATATGCAACCATTTGGCATAGACATGATTAAGAACAACAGTAATTTGATTTAGTATTGCAAAAAAAAAATCAAAAAAAGGCATGCAGCTTACCAATAATTCCACTATCCCATCTTGATGACTATTATTAGAATTCACATCTGATAATCTAGTTTTTATAGGTTATATTCCCAACCCAATATATAAAAAGCTATGTAGGTTACTTACTATTAGCAATTTATGTGCAAAGGATTATAACTTCTTAAGGCAAAATCAATATATTATAGCAATAACATAGCTCTTATATATACATCATTGAACTATAACACAAGGTCCGAATTCAGCAAACAAAACAAACTGGATGGAAAAGGCAGAAATCCAATAAGAAAGATTATGTTGTAAACTAATCAGGTAAATTAATAAAAATGTGTGATGAGCCTAAGATTTCCACTAATTTTTTCGAGAATTTTCTTCTATTTTGTGATATTTTTTAGTTTATCATGCCTTAGAAATATTATTATTTGTGTATTTGTGTTTAATGTAGGTTTCCATGCATAATCGAGCATTTATATGGTGTTTAGCATGAAGTTTGAGGCAATTCCAAGATGAAAGTTGAATTGCAAGTTAGTCGGTCAAAGTCTGTTAAGTCCGTCAAGTGTTCCAAGGCAATAGAGGCTTAACAGAGGGCTAATGGAGCTAACAACGGACCTATTTGCATAGCATGGAGGGGGAAGGACTTTGCTAGCCAACTGCAGAAAGACAGGGGCACCGGAGTAACATATCATAATTCCAGGGGAGGTCGACGCAACCCCTGGAAATATTTCCCATCATGCGTTGTCGATCAGTAGGCGTTGTCACGTGTCCATCCCTGCCATATCCACCATCTGACTCGCGTGCCGTTGTCGGATCCAGCCCAGACCCGCATGCACTTCGCCTCATTTCGCTCCACCAGCCGCCTTCCAGCCCATTCCACCTCACTCCCTCACCTACCTTCACCTAGGGTCAACCCGCGTCCACCACCTGGTCCAACCCAGTCCCTATTGCAACCCAATCCCCTTTTTCCATCCCTTTTTGCCCCCCAAAAGCCTCCTGAAGTCCCCAATGTACCCCTGCCTCCTTTGCCGTTTCTTTTAATTTCCCCAGCAGCCTTCATTTTTTTTTCCTAAGTCCCAATTTCGGGACATTTCTCCCAAAATGGGGCACCACCCCCATTTTCACCAAAATTTCTTCCATTTTCTCATCAAAATTTCGAAGATTGATCACTTTTGAAGGTTTGGAATTTAAAATCAAGAGCTAATGATGCATTTACAGAAGATTTCAACCCCGAATTCATGACTTTTTCAGTTTAATTCTTCTAACCTATCTTTTGAGATATTTATTGTATTTTCTTGGGTTGATTAATTTTGTAATTGTGTAATTGGTTTGAGCTTAAATTATTCACGAAATGAAATTATTTTTCTATGTCTAATATAGTGATTTAATTTAATCTCTCTATTTATTTAGTACACATTCATGTTTGGTTATTATTTTGTTGACTTAATGCTTTTAATTGATTGACAATTAATTTAACAGTTTTAGAAATACCTAGGATCCGCGAGGGCTACCTTTGTATTTCGGACCAATGAATTTAATAGTTGACGTTTTGTGACACACACCGATAGCCATTGTGAGACTTGGTTTGACACGCTATTGAACCACCTTAGTCATTCGTGAGGTGGGGGAGGTTAGTGTTGACTATAAGATGCGAGAGCTCGTAGTTAACCAATTTTGTTTGTCTCGGCGACCAACATGATTTGTAGAAAAATAGAGAGAATTTCTTTCTGCGAAGTATTACCCATGTGATTGGTTATTATTGTGTGCTCTTCATGCTTTTAATAACGTAGCGAACCATTAGATGATCACTATAATTACAGGATAAGATGCGAGAGTTCGTCCTATTAATTCTGAAAATCACAATAATTATTTGGGTTACGTGAAACTAAGAAGAGATCGTGTGTAGATAATCATTGGGTGTTTGTTTTGACATGCAACTATTTTCTCCTATGTTATAAAATGCGAGAGCCCGTAGCTAGAAGTTGTAGCTAGATTTGATATACGTTGCGAGAGCCCGTAGTGAATAATGCTGTGCGCCCGACTACCAAGACTTGAGTTAAAGAAAAGCAAAAAAGAGGATTAAAATTAAATACTGGCTACACTAGAAATATTGCACTCCTATCTTTTGATCTTGATTTGTTGTTGCCAAACCACCTCCGTAGTAGAGTAGATTCAATTGCTTTCTTAGTTTTTTTTTAATTTTATATTTTTCGTTTTTAATTCATTTTCTTTTTGTTCAATTATAATTATTTAGCTTAATTTTGGTACTTAGTTGGAGTGAAAATTTTGTACATTCTCTGTGGGATCGATAATTTGTACTTATGCACACTTTATTACTTGATACGGCCGGGTATTCATGCTCGAGTTGCGTTTTTGCGCACATCAAGTTTTTGGTGCTGTTGCTGGAGAGTGATTTAATTTTTGTTCATATATGCTAATATTGATATCAAGTGAAGATTGTATTTTGAGCATGTTTTTTTTTTTTTTAATTCATTTTCTTTTCACTCAAATATAATTAGTTAGCTTAATTTTGATACTTAGTTGGAGTGAAAATTACTTACATTCTCTGTGGGATCGATAACTCGTACTTATGTACACTTTATTATTTGATACGACCGGGTATTCGTGCCCGAATTGCGTTTTTGTACACATTAATATGAGATGATTCGATTTAATTGTATTGAGAGAGATAGTTAAGGATGCAAAAGTAGAATATTAAAATATACAGATTTGTACCTCGCAACCCTCTCAAAACACTAGCTCGTCAATTTAACAGCGACCTCCACCGCCTTTGTAACAAAGAGAAAGGAAGAGAGAATTTCCGGAAGGAAGTGAAAATATATAATTTCAAGGTATAATACACTGTTTGGATTAAAGAGAGAGATTACCTGGTGTACTATGATGTCGAGAGAAATAGAGTCCATACCTAGGTGTACAGATAATCAAATTTCCCTTCAGTCGCTGCAGTGTATTTTGGGGAAAATATGTGGAAGGAATTTTGGGATAAATCTACATACGTTGTTGGTGGGAATTTGGGGAAAACCAATGTGGAGGGAAATAAAGCAGGAAAGTAAAATATCTGAGAAAACACCGCGAAGTTACAGCTCGGTGAAATACTGGGCGAGAAAAATGAAAAATGCTGACCTATTTTTCTTATGAAGCAATTGTCAAGTGCCTTAATATTGTATATAGTAAAATGATATTTACAAAAGCCCTATAAGATGATTTTATAAGGCCTTTTACAAATATTTTGTTGGGAAAAATTTGGGTGTGTCCAATTTTTCAAGTTTCTAATCGCTAAAGTACACATTAAAAAAAACAGGAAAAAGTTACTTTTAGACACGAAAAGTTTTGAAACTTCACATATCCCTAATTTTACTAAAAGATACCCTTAATCATTGATCGGTTTTCAACGAGTAAAGGCACACTACGTTAAATTTATATATCGTGGTGCAGTTAAGTTTATAAAGTGGCAAGTTTATATCAGCAAAGTTTCTTTCATTAATGAATTTTACATATTTTTGCACCACGATTCAAAGATTCATTTTTAAATATTTTTTAAAGTAAGTTTATATGTTGCGGTGAAAAGTTTATAAAGTACAAATTTATTCAACGCGGTGCAAAGTTTCCTTCATCAATTAATTTTATATATTTTTACACTGTGGTTCACAAATATATTCACCGCGATTTAAAGATTTTGAAAGATATACCGCGGTGCACATATGTTGTTAACCAGTGTTCATAACAATTAATATTTATTAGTTTTTACATTATTTAAGTTTTAATAGAAAATTTGAAGTAAATAGATATTTGTATGGCGGTACAGCTTTTTATATATCGCAGTTCATAGTTTTTATATATAGGTTTTGCACCCCGATATATAAAAACTATACACCGCGATACAAAAATAGTAATTCACTCAGTATTTAAATTGAGAAATATAAGTAAACAAGAATTTATATCGCAGTACAACATTATTATATATAGCGACACAAATTAAATTTGAAGTATAAGTTTTGCACCACGGTATATATAACTATGAACCGCGTTTCAGAGGCTAGTCATCCGTTACATGCAACCCGTGCTCATTAAGGGTAACATAGTCTTTTCTCGTATAAAAGTGACTTTTTAGAGTTGAAAATACAAATAGGATACTTTAGCTTATAAAAAATTGAAAAGGGGACCAGCCCATAATTTTTTCTATTATGTTATTTTCTAATATGACATTTCTAAAAGCCTTAATAGATGATTTTATAGGACCTTTTTAAAAAAGTCCTTAACAAAGTGCCACAATATCTCTCTTTTTTTTCTTTTTTTTTTTTTTTTTTTTTGTAGTTTCATTCATTGAAATAATTAACTTCGGTCATTGTTAAGTATTTTTGGCACGTCTTTGAGTCTTTGAAATCGATTGTGGACATTTATTTATGTCTTAACCTTTTGTCTTAGATGAAGCTTTTTTGTGTCACATACCATTTTTACATAATAATAATCATAATAATTTTAGGGAATAAATCTAACATATTTTGCAGCTTCAAAACTTAATCTATATAAGGTCCTAACAAGTTTTTATTTCAAACAAGGTGAAGGTAGAAAAACCAAAAAGAAAAAAACAACAAGTGAAAAAAAAAACATTTACTGTATAAAAGATTATTGATCTCTCTGTTCAGAGTAAAGAGTCCCTGTTTGAATTTTTTTTTTAAATGACATTTTTAATAGTTCATTAATAATAAAATGATACATTTATGTCTTAATTTTTAAAAATATATTCTTTAAATGAAAATTTTAAAAATAGAATAGTAGATGTTTTGCTCGGAACTGAGGAAGTATGGAGTATGATTTATTAGTAACCTAATTTTTTTAAATTGTCCCTACAAATATCATGTCTCCAAATATTATTAAATATCATATGACCGTTATTTTTTTATTTCACATTTAAAATTAAATTAATCATAAAATTAAATATCACATGATTGCTATTGATGATTCTCAAAGAGTACGGGAATCAAGTAAAGCAATTAACTTTTGACAAATGTGACCATCATTCAAATGATTGTGCTCTAAACTTAACCTAAATTTTTAAGGGATCTCTCAAGTACATCGTAGATTTGAAAGTAAAAGAGTATTAAATTGATATTTTCAAAAAACAGTCAATAATACAATAGAGTTTATATTTATGTAATTGACTAAAATTATTTAAAGATTGAGATTTATATTTTTAACGAAATCCTACGGTCACAATTAAAACTTATATTAACATATGCGAAGACGGTTTACTCTTCTTTTTTTTCTTTTCTCTCTCTCTCCAACTCCCCCAATCCTCATATTTCTAAATATTTTTGTTGGATTTTATTTATGATAAATACGAGTCTAAAATATCTTTAAAAATTTAACGATCAAGATTCAACCTCACATTCATATGTATGAGAGTAGTTATCCCCTTTTAATTCCCTATTTTTTCTCTCCCTATTACAAAGTCACCCCCTACAATTAATATTACGGTCGGTCATCATTTTTTCTTCTTCTTATATTTTCTCTCCACAATACAAAGTCACACCATTCGATTAATTTTTTGAACAATCACCCCTTATAAAACATCAATCTTACATTAATATAATCAGACAATAAAGCTATCTGACGATTGATTCTATGTAACGACCCGAACCCTGTCCGCTACGTGTAGCCCATACACTGGCCCACTAATCACACAATACCTTAAGTCATTAGGCCTACCACAAGTCGACCCAAAAGTTCATGGATGATGTTGGTGCCCAGTAGTAGCACATGACTACCTTATAAATCATACACAAGTCTCACATCTACCCGATGTGGGATTAGGGTATTACACTTCAGCTGCAAGATCCAACAGTCATAGGTCGAGTTCAAAATGCGTCTCTCAACTACCACTTGAAACAATGTACCCCCTCAACTATAACATGTTTTAAATCGCACATTCTATTTAGGCACTGTCGTTACAATTGATGAAATTAGATAAACTGACACCGTACCATAGACACGGATACGAAGATTTAGTTACTTAAGAAAGACAATCTTACAGGTATTTTCTAAAAGACGGATCTCCTCGACCTGCCCGACTGTGTATGGTGAACTGAACTGTAAGAGAGTGAGACTCCGTCTTATAAACTGAGATTCAGTAAATGATCTCGCATGAAACCTATTTTTAATAAAAAATTATGGGCCGGTCCCATTTTTAAAATTTTTATTCGTTGAAGTACCTTTTTTTTTCTACCGCAAAAACTCTTTTTGGACGGGAAAAGACTACCTTACCCTTAATGAGCACGAGATGCACGTAACAGATGATTAGACTCTGAATCGCGGTTCATAATTGTATATAACACGGTGTAAAACATATGCTTCAAATTTAATTTGTACCGCTATTTATAATAATGTTGCATTGCGATATAAATTCTTGTTTACTTACATTTCTTTATTGAAATACTGAGTGAATTACTATTTTTGTATCACGGTGTATAATTTTTATTTATCGCGGTGCAAAAACTATATTTTTAAATTTAATTTGTAATGCGATATAAAAACTATGAACCGTGATATATAAAAAGTTGTACCGCGATACAAATATCGATTTATTTTAATTTTTCTATTAAAACTTAAATAATGTAAAAACTAATAAACATAAATGACTATGAACATTGGTTATCAACATATGTGCATTGTGGTATATCTTTCAAAATCTTTGAATCGCATTGAATATATTTGTGAGCCGCGGTGCAAAAATATATAAAATTAATTGATGAATGAAAACTTTGCATCGCGATAAATAAATTTGTAATTTATAAACTTTGCACCGCGATATATAAACTTACTGCAAAATATATTTAAAACTGAATTTTTGAATCGCGATGCAAAAATATGTAAAATTAATTGATGAAATAAACTTTACACTGCGATATATAAATATGCATTTTATAAACTTTGCACTGCGATATATAAACTTAACGTAGCGCGCATATTGCTCATTAAGGATATCGTATTCTCTTTGCGTTCAAAAGTAACTTTTTCCGATTTAAAAAAAAATGTCTACTTTAGCGATTAGAAACTTAGGAATATGGACTCGCCCGAATTTTGACCTTTTTTTTTCTTTCAAAATAGGTCAAAAAAGTAGTTTTCCATCCCAGATTAATATATACTCCCTCCGTCCCTAATTTATTGTCCTGGTTGACCTGGCGCACCATTTAAAAAAACCTATTTGACTGGATTATTAATATTGATTTAATGTGTAGTTTCTTTTAAAGCTCATGTGTATGTGGCTCATAATTAAAGTATGGTGAAAAAGTAAGGATAAAGTGGTAAAAATGATGTTCTAAAAAGGTAAGTTTCAAAGTGAACAATTATTTTGAAACGGACGAAAAATGAAAGGAGGACGATAATTTAGGGACGGAGGGAGTACTATTTAATATTCATTTGGGAGGGGCTATTTCCACTATATATTTTTTTATTCACTACATCATGAGTTATTGTATTAAATAGTTGCATCTTTGGGCATAATTTCCTTTTAATTTCTATACTTGTCATTGGAAGAAAAATGTACTCATATATATGTTTTATTTTTAAGTTAATTTTTACTTCTCAACAAATAAATAAGATACTTGTTCTTTTTCTATTTTTCTTCCAAAATTCTTTTGAAGTCTCAACAAACAAGGTACTTTTTTTTGTAATAATTATGTTTAATCAATTTTGTTTATAATTCGTGTCTCATACTCCATTATCATAAAAATAATATTATCAAGACATTTGTCTACCAAAACTATAAAAAATATTAATTGAATATTTATCATCAAAATAAATAATTTAATTTAATAAAAAATTATTACTCTAAAAAATAAATTCAATAATAGCAATATTCTAAATATTATATCGAATATTGGTTTCATTCAACTCAATAATTAAACTGCATATCATTTTTATTAGTAGACAAAAGGTTTTAAAATTTCACGATACTATTTCACACTATTATTTTATTATTGGACAAAAATATTTTACTATTATATCCTATAAATCTCACTTTTAAAATTTTCTTTTAATAACCAAATTGTAGTCATTTTCTCAAAGTTTGGTAAACAAATGATGTTCTTAAGATATTAATTTATTGTTTAACCAAGATACTTTAATCATAAGATTAATTGATCAAGAATTTAATAAAAAGTGAAAATAAAAATATTGTAAGTTTGTAACTATGCTATTCATTAGAAAAAATAATGTTAGAAGATAATTAATTAGCTTAGTAACTTTATTAGTCAACTTAATATGAACAAGTAATTTTGGGTAGATTTGTCCAAACATATCATTAATTAATGGACTAACTAATTATGTAATGGATAAACAAAAATGTAGTGGAAATAACATCTCCCTATTCATCTATATAACAATAGAGCTTATTATCACATATGTGCAATTGACTAAAGTTATTTAGAGGTAAAGATTAAATTATTTTAAAAAAATTAATGGTTGGGATTCACTCTCACATTCACATGTGTGAGAGTAGTTATCCACTTTTAGATCTCTATTTTCTCTCACTCTGTTAAAAAGTCACTCCTTACAATAAATATTATGAGCAGTCACACCCTGAGATTAATCTTTTAAGCCATTACTCCTTACAAAACATCAACCTTACATTAATATAATCTCATAATAGAGCTCAATTGATTGACTGAGTCTATCTGACCATGGGGGTTGATTATGCCGCAAAATCAAACGTTCATACGTCAGCTAGATATAACTCTTTACAAATAACCCCCTCAACTATGAGTCGAGTTTGAATAGTGTCACTCAACTACTACTTGAAATAATGTACCCCTCAACTGTAACATTTTTTAAAATCGCACCTTCTATTTAGTCGTTGCTGTTTCAATTGACAAAATCAGATATACTTGCACTGTGCCATCGGTACATGCACAAAGATCTAGTTTATGTATAAACAATGTACTTAATTAATTATTTAAGTTTCCTATAATAATACTCATTAGTTTTATTTAACTTTGTTACTCATTAATTAATAGAATATGAACAACGTTTTTCTATAATTTGTGGGGGTTAATTTGAGAAGTTATTTGATGGGATGGTCATGCCATGTTAGTAAGATTATATGGTGCGACGCATCAACCTTATACCAATACATGAGGGTGATGATAATGTGAGGTAGTTGAGATATTTTGTAACACATAATGTACCCTCTCTTGGTCAAGAAGTAATATGATCTATGGATGGTCTATGAGCCACGTTTAAATACAATTAAAACTCGATAAATTAAAGCTCGATTAATTAATAATTTCTCTAAAATAATACTCTTGGGAGATAACATGTTAAATTAATAATCACTTATGAGATAAAACATATTTGACGACTCAATAAAGGTCCAATATAAATTAATAGTTACTTATATATTACATAATTTAGTGATATAAAAAATGACTTTATTGTACTTTATTTTTTGTTGAAATTGATGTCACATTGAATCTCATCTCTAATTTTTCTTATCATTGTAAAAACTTCTAGTGTGATTTTTTCATATCTCAACAAAAAGTTATTCAATGTTACCGCCACTGTAAGAGTTTTTTTTTTACGCAAAGGGGACTCTATTGTAAAAATTTCATCTTCATCTTTATCATCTTTATTAGTTTCCATGATACCCTCAATTATTTTCTCATTAGACAACATATGTGCAATTGCATTTTTCACTGGGTAGTTCAAGACTTATTTGACATCCATTGAATTACGATAACCCAACTTTTTGATAAAATTTTACAGTTATTGAGTGCCTTCACTATCTAATTATTCATTCGAATTAGATGGTGAAATTGTATGAATATTATTTGTTGATCGAAGTTTACAATGACGGAAGTTCAGAATTATATTTCCACGAACATCCACAGTTCATGCTAAAATTGTGAGATTTGTTGCATCAAACACATTTATTTTCTCTGCATTCGCTGGCCTTAATTCTTGTACCTCGTAAAATCAACGAAGGTAATGTGATCACGCCACGAAGACGGGTGATTGTTGAGCAACCACGTAATGGACTGAGTGACGTGTCAGGCCCTTGGTGGTCACGTCCAGTGGGCACGGAGGTACCGACTTGCCGAGGATATCCGGGCTTTGGTTGATGATCTTTGTTGGTGAGTACCTGAAAGTAAGACTACCGTTAGGGTGCTGGGGGTTTCACTCCACAACCCTCAGGTGTGAGAGTCAGTAACAAGGTAGTATATAGTATGCCGGAGCTAGGCGTTCCCTTAACTTCCTGGCCGGTGTATAGAGAGTAATCTCTTTGTGTGTATTGTCTATCACAGTATAATAAGTTTGCAATCTCAAGTTATCTTACCTTTCAAGGGAAAGGCTTCCTTTTATAGTAGCATAGATTTGGGATCATGATTGGTATGAGGGTCCCAACCGTGGGACTTGTTCCCCGGCGGTTCCTCGAAAGTGGTCAACCGTTGTGTATGCAAAGTGAGGATTGTAGGCGGCCGAGTGCCGATAAGGTATGGCGGTTGCATGGCTTGCTTTCGGCTCTTGTGGGGAAGGCACCGGATGCTATGTATGTGCTACGGGCTAAACCTTATCCCGCAGAAACCTGCTCGGCCGAAAGCATAGTGATCCTCACCATATGGTCTCGATTCATGGTTGCCCGTCATGCTCTGGCTGATTATGGTCGCCGCAGATTTCGTCTGTTGGTCGTGATTGTCGATGATGACCGACGGGGAATGGTCTTCGGCCCTTGGTGGGACCAGATCAAGTCTAGCCGAATCCACGTGGTCGGTCCACGGGGACCAGTCGGGTCCCATCAATAGCCCCCGAAGTTTCAAAGTGCGGATTTATCCTTAGCTTGGAAAGTCATCCGTATATCACGCTCGATTTGTTCGCTTCTAATCTTCGCTTGGAGTCCTTTCTTTGCCTGTTGTATGGTCGGTGGCTTGACTTGACTTGCATTGGTCGACCGGTATTATAGTCGACCATATTATTGCCGAGGATAGTTGAGTAATTAGTGGAATTTTTCTTGAAATTGATCCGCCGTATGCATTAAATGCACGATGTAATCGAGGGTCGTAGGTAATCATTTGTCATGTCCTTTCCCAAATGCGGCGTCCGGTGACCAAAACGTCGTCGGTTTGCAGTATTTTTGAGCATAGTGCCCGCCACGTGTCGATCAGAGGTTGGTTTGGTAAAGATCCGCGTGTTTTTGGTCGGGTCGACCCGAGCAAGTCGGGTTAACATAAAATCACGATTTTCCGGTTTTCTCATTCTCTCTTCTTCTAAACTCCTCACTTCTACACTCTGCAAAGCAGGCGAAACAACCTTCTATTTCTCCTCTCATTTCGACACTTGCTACCGTTCTTTCGCTCTAAAATCCTAGTGTCCAGGTTCGCCATTTCTTCCTCTTTCGTTTGATACAAATTTCTCAAGTTTTGACTTTGTTTTGAGCATTTTCCGGTTTTTGCAGTTTTTTCCGATTATCCTTGCGGTTTAGGTACAGGAATCTTTCCTTGGTTTACGTAATTCCACCGGTCCTCGCTCAAATTTACGCCTTTCCGTGCTCGTCCTCAACTTTCTCTCAGCGGTACTTTCTTCTCTTTCTTTTACTCGCTCCTCTAATCTGTTAGGAATCTAGGGTTAGATTTTTATGAGCCAGATATGCGCCTTTTACGCTTTTGCCCCGGCGAACATTCTTCTTCATCTTCGCCCCACTCTTCGTGCCTATCACGAAATATGAGAACCAAGCACGTTAGCCCGAACCGGCGTATGCTCGATCCCTACGACCAAAAGAGTATATTCGCGAGACAAGCGGCGCTTGGTCGCTAATTTTACCAAGCCGGCGGTGGCGTTCGGTTAACGGTGGCTGATAGGGAAGATTTACCTACTCTTTCCGACCAAGAATTTGTCGGCGAGGATATCATTGGGGCACCAATGTTCTTATGCTCGAGTGCGACCACGACCTCGGTACCTTTTTAACCAATATTACCGAGAGGTGATCACGAGGGTATAGTTGAGGCGAATAAGGCCTCGGGCGTGGAAAAAGCGAGGAGAAGGCTCGTCGGTGCGGGGATTTCGGGTGAAGTCGATGAAGTCGATGATGCTCTGTTCGGCGAACTTTGAGAGAATGGAGGAACAATATCTATCCTTCGGACGTGAGAAGCTGGGGCGACCATTTCAATCATAGTTGGAAGATTTTCAGGGGATCGCCCAGATAATTCGAGTAGTGGATGAGCCGAGGCGAGGACGGATAGGGTAGGTTTTTATATTTCATTCTTTGATGCGGGCCGCTTCGCCCTCGATCCACTCTTGTGCGACCTTTTAGAGGAAGCCGGTGCTCATCCCCTTGATCTCTCGCTGAACCTCATCAGATATTTGATCTCTTTCGCGGCCTGTGTCGTATGCTCGGATTTGAGCCGACCACTCCCCTCTTTCGACCTATTTTGCGGTGACCAAGTCGATGAAGCGCCTTCATTGCAAACACCATAGCAGGGAATTAACTTCGCCAAGCCTCACAGGAAAACCGGTCATTGGGACGAGAAGGTCTGTTAGTAGAGGGTAGATATGGGTGGAATTTCCCGTGCCTCGCCTTTCAAATGAGGGGGTCAAGTCCCTCTCCCTCACCGCGACTTTAGACGAGTATGAAGAGGCTGCTCGTAAGGCTATCGAGGATTTCCTTGGAGTAAGAGGAAGGGGGCCCGCTCGAGTTTTTGACTGGAGTGCGATAAGTGTCGACGAGAGTTTGTTGAGGATGGTCGGAATGACGACCAAGAGGTTTAAGAAATGGATGTTCGATGTGAAGTTCAGTACATCCGATACCGGGTGGTCGTCTGAGGGAAATAAATTCGATCGGATGCCACCTCGGTGCCAAGAAAATACACTCCCGTCGAAGGCGTGGAAGTACATATCATTACTTTGTAGCTTTTTGCTTGAGTTTTCTTCTCGTAGCTTTTCTTTGATAATTTTGGACTCATCTTGATTGACTTTTCTGTTTCGGATATGATCGATATAGATGCCCTTACGGAAAGTCGGCCGAGGCGCGACGAGGGGTTACTCGTCGGCAGTTAAGGGATGCCGGGCCGACCCAAAAAGGCCTACCATTGCCTTCCACTGTGACGAGCGAAGGGGTGGGGTCTTCGGTACCCAGGTGTGGCTCCTCGCCGAGCTCCGGCCAAGGTGAATCCTCGGGGAAGAAGTAAGCCCCCAGCCCTGACCAAAAGAATTTCTGAGCCCTCATTGCCCCACTAAGCCTATCTCCACCGAGCATGCTCCTGCCCCTTCTCAGCGGCGGTGATCGTGGATGCCTTCGAGGAAGGCGAAGAAAGCAGAGAAAATATCGCTCGTCCCAGAGAAAAAACAAAAGGGCAAAGGCAAATCTATATCTTAAATCGGCTAGTGAAGAAAGCAGTCCCATGGGTGAGGATGATTTTGTGGGACCGACCACCGAGGCTGCGAGGGACCCGGCTCGCCAAGGATTTTGCGGATATCCGGCTCTTCAAAATTTTGGCGTTTGTCGTCGTGATTCCCCATGGCCTTAGCGAGGCGAAGGCTTGTTGTTCGAGCTCGGGTTGGGGATATGGTCGGGATTGCCAACTCTGCGCCCCTTGAGGGCATGGGGCCAGGTGGTCTATGCATGAGCGAGGTAATGTTCCCTTTTTTTTTTTTTTTTTTTTTTTTTGCCTTTTACTAATATTCGTTATTTTTTCTGTAGATCTGCTCTTTTGTGTCTTGGCCACTCGGTGCGCCTCGCTATCGAGGTCGACAAGTTGAAAGCTTCGGTAGAAGGCGACAAAACGAGCTTGAGCTTTGCGGGTCAAGTGGCCTCCACGTCAAGCGAGCATGCGAAGGGAAAGCCCGTTGGAAGAGGCTTGGCCAAGATAAACCGCTGAATGAAGCCAAGGATTCGGTGGCTTCGCACTTTGTTCTTGAGAAGAATGCCAAAGATCCGGGGAGGAGGGTGGTCGGCGAGGAGTTGGCGGGCGAGGGTCGAGTTGCTAGTTTAGAGGAGAGGTCGAGGGTGCGAGGCCGCGACCTTCAAGTCTTCGAGGGGTGATGCCTTGATAAAGAAATTGTCGTCTACTATGACCAGAGCAATTCGGCATATGCTTGAGTAGCGGCTGCCTCGGGGATGAGTGCAGGCACCATAGTCGAATGGGGTAGTGAAAATTTTCTTTGGCGATCTTTGCTCGGCAAGGGCATGAGATGATCCCTTTAGAGGAAGAGATGGCGTCTTTGCGGGCAGCGGGCGTTAAGTACAACATGGAGGAATGGGTGCCACCCACCCCATGAGTAAACGATGTAATAGCCCTCACAAAGCAAGTTGAGCAAGGCGAGGAAGTGGACTTCGACCCGGACCTCAAACTTAGACAATTCATGGGCGGGCGAACATTCCAAGCAGTGAGTTCGAGTTGCATCCTTGGCCGTGGCGGCATGGTCTTCCTTCGCCTCCTCGTGAGCTCGAGGTCGTCAATCTCCACGAGTAGCATCTCATTCTCCCTCATTGCTGGCAGAGTAATCGTGGCGAGTGTGCCTTGATTTCAGAACAATTTTTATGTTTGTAAAAATTTTTGTTCATGTCTTAATCGCTTTACATTTAGCTATATATGAATGAGGTTTTGACTTGTTTGCTTTTTCTCGCGACTTTATTCTAACTATGCTCGCGTCAGCAGGATAGTTAGTGCTTAACATTCACACAATCGCTTTTTCTTTGTATCTTGATCCTAGGAACTCTCCCTCCTCGTGCGAGGATGGGAATAAGTACTGACTTATTTATCATTTTTGTTGGCCTTCCTCGCTTAGCGAGGATAAGGTCTTTCCCACCTCGTGCGAGGTTGGGATGAGTAAACTCATTTGTCGTTTTTGTTGGCCTTCCTCGTATATCGAGGGATAAGGTCTTTCCCACCTCAGATGCGAGGATGGGTCCTACTACATCTCGGATTCGAGAATGAAAATAGGTAGTTACACATCTTTCGAGAAAATAGAGCTTATCATTCACTAATCTTGCAAAAAGGTTACATCAATGATAGTATGCCTTGAGATGATCGGCGTGCCAAGGATTTTTAAAAGGTGTGCCATCTAGCTCGGCCAACCTATAGGTCCCCTCTTTTACAAGGCTAGTTATTACGAATGGACCCTCCCATTTGGAGACAACTTATTTACGCCCGCCTTTACTTTGTAGCTTCAATCTTTCTCATAACCAAATCTCAGGCCGAGAAAGGTTCTCGATCTAACTTTTTTGTCGTGGTGGATCTTCGTAAGCTTCTTGTAGTTGATCATTAAGTCGGGCCTCTAGTCGCCTTTCTTCGAGGTTATCGGATCATTGCTGGATAGATCATTTTGTTGTTGGTCGAATAAAGTAACCGAATGGTAGGAAGGGCTAGCTCATTTGGAGCCATTGCTTAGAGCCATATGTTAATGCAAGCGGGGTTTCACCGGTAGATCCTCGCAGATGTTCTAATTCCCAGCACGATTGGTAGCTGTTCTAACCAACTTCCACTTTTTCTCGTCTAAATTTCGCTTCAAAGCGTGCATGATCTTCTTATTTCACCTTACGCGGCCATTGCCTGCGGATGAGCTACAGAAGACATTACGTGTTTAACGTTTAGCCGATCACGGCTTCTTTGTTCTTTGTAAATTTTTGGAGAATTGCGTGCGTGGTCGAGAGGCGATCATCAGGAAGTCGAAGCGGCAAAAAATGCTCATAGGTAAACTTGTTGCACGACGATCCTCGGTTATGCTAGCCGGTGGCTTTGCTTCTATCCATTTAGTGAAGTAATCGGCCGCTACTATCACATACTCGCACCCATATTTTGCTTTGGGAAAAGGACCAATAAGATCGATTCCCCACATGTCGAAAGGGCCAAGCCGCCCTCTTGGAGTTTGTAAGGCCAGGGTATGCGAGGAATGTTTGCAAATCTTTGACATTTATCACACTTCCTTACATATTCCACTTGCGTCTCTCCTCATACTCGGCCAATAGTAGCAGTGGAAATTCATTTTTGTCGACGGGGTCCTCGCTCGAGGGTGTCCTCACTTTTCGCCCTCATGAACTTACGCCCGACAAATCATTCACCATTTACGGTCGTATGCATCGAAGGAGAGGCTTAGTATTCGGCAGCTTGTAAAGCATGCCTCCAATAACAGAGTATCTACATGCTCGGTTTCGATAATTGGGCTTCATTCTTCCCTTACGGTAAAGTACCCCTTCGATGTAATCTTTAATGTCGTCGATCCAACATCTTGTAGCTTCATCGGCGACCATAATTTCTTCATAGCTAATGGTGGGATCACGAGGAACATGAGCTCGATACTAGGAGGGACCTCTTCGGCTTCGAGGATGCAACTTTAGAGATGATCCGCTCGGGAATTTCCTCTCTAAGGATGCGTTCTAATTCGATACTTGAAGCGAGTCAACGATTCTTTGTGTCAATTGTTGGTATTTAGCCAATATTGGGTGATTTGCTTCGTATTCACCCGGTATTTGTTTACCACCAAGCGAGAGTCGGCGTAGATCACTATATTTTCAGCCCCAAGGCTAATGCGAGCTCGATTCAGCGATCAAGGCTTCATACTCGGCTTTGGTTATTCGATGTTTTGAGCTGGAATCTTAAAGCCATGTCGATTTCTCCTGAACCAGGGATACTCAACGTCAATCCAGCTCCACTCCTTTCTGCTCCTGCAGATCCATCTACAAACAAGGTCCAAAATATAAGTGGCCTTGTTTTCGTTTGCTCGGCCGATGTCGTCGCTTCTATGCTCGCCGGGGTGACTTGTCGAGCACTTTCTTGCTCGCCTTCTGGCCGAGTAAACGAGGTCTCAGCTATGAAGTCGGCCAAGACTTGCGCTCGGATCGTTTTTCTGGCCTCATAGCTGATGTCATACCAAAGCTCTGACCACTTCAACATCACGCCATATCGGGTTTGTGCATAATTTTTCTCAAAGGAAAATCGGTGTACACTATGATCGCGTCTTTGGAAGTAAGCTTTTAATTTTCGGCGGCAATGATCAAGCGAGAACCAATTTTCAACTTCCAAATATCTCCCTTCCACATCTGTAAGTGCATGAGAAACGTAGTAGATCGGCCTCTGAATGTTGTTTTCCTCTCGGACCAAGACTGCGGCGGCCATGAGTCGATGCGACAAGTAAATGTACAACTTTTCTTCGGGTATTGGGATACTGAGGAGTGGTGGTCGGCCTAGATACTCTCTGAGTTCTTCAAAAGCTCTTGTGCAATCCTTTGTCCACTCAAATTTTCTGCCTCCTTTCAATACCTTAAAAAAGGGTAGGCTCTTTTCGGTAGTTGGCGATGGGCGGTGAGCCGTGATCCGACCATTAGGCATTGGACATATTTAATCGAGGATGGTACATCCATGGTCGCCGGGGCTCTTATCTTTTACGGATTAGCCTCAATTCCTCTCTCATTCACCATATAGCGAGGAACTTTCCTCTGTCACACCAAATGCACACTTGGCCGGGTGAGCTTCATCTTGTTCTTTCGTAGATTTGAGAAGGTTTCTCTCAAATCTTTGGCATGGTCAAGAATGCTTCGTTTTGATAACCATGTCATCAATGTAGGCTTCCACATTTTGGCCCAATGGGTCCCGGACCCCTTTATTCACCTTCTCTGGTAAGTAGCCCCCGCGTTCTTGAGGCCAAAGGCATCATTGTGTAGCAATACAACCAGCCATTTGCTTTCGAAATGCCGTGTGTATGCAGTCGACCAACCACATCCGGATCGATGATATCACGAATATGCATCTACAAAACTTCGAAATTTTGTGCCCGATATGGAGTCCACAAGTTGGTCGATTCGGGGTAATGGGTACCAATCTTTCGGGCAAGCTTTATTTAGATCGGTAAAATCTACACACATTCGCCATTTCCCCGTTACTTTTTTTACCATAACTACATTTGCTATCCAGGTAGCATACAAGACTTCTTTAATAATTTTGGCTTTCAACAACTTGACACTTCTTCCTTGATAGGCATGCGTTTTTCCATGGAAAAGATTAGTGCCTTTTGTTGTATTGGGATGAAGTGCGGGTCGATGCTCAGCGGTGCATAGCGGCGTCCTCGCTAATTCCCTCCATATCGTCAATCCTCGAGCGAACACATCCAAGCTTTCTTTTAATAGCTTGATGATCATTGCTCGCTCTTCCTTGGGGATTTCTCTTCCTACTCGGACTTTCTGCTCGGGGAAATCGAGGTTGATCACAATTTCATCTAAATCGTCATTTGGCTCGATGGCCGGTTGGTGATCAATGTCCAAGCTTTCAATGGTGATAACTTTGGTGACTCTGGGCTTTTTGTGTGCTCTTCGGTAGCCATTGTGCCGACTAGGAGGTCGCCTTTTTCCCTTTCTTGGCGGTGGCGTTCCCGGCTCGCTTATTCCATAAAGCGACAAGCTGGCGTTCCCGGCTTGTGTCTCGAGGTCCCTTGTGCGGTGGCGTTCCAGCTTCGTTTAAGCTGCTATGCTTGGGTTGGTTCGGAAATGTCGGTATTATTTCCTCTTACGTTTCTCGACTTCTTTTGGTCGACCTGGCGATTCGACCACCTCTCCCTCGGGCAGGAAATCACCACCTTTTCTTTTGGGTTTTCTCCTTGTAGATATACTCCAAAGTACTTGAGGCATCATTCAAGACCATTCAGATCCCCTTTTCGGAGGATACTTGATTCTTTGATGGGCCATGGATGCGAACCATTTGAAATTTTGTGCGGGAGGGTGAGCCAGGGATGGCGTTATATGGGGATGGCGGATCGAGCACTAGAAAATCAATCTCCTCCGTTCGAGGTATTGGTTTCTTCCCAGGATCGCGATAACGTGATGATTCCTTTGACCGCCACCTTGTGCCTGTGAAACCCTCTAGCATGCAGCTCGATGCGAGGTGGGCGTTCCCCCCCATTTCCTTAAAGCATGCGTATCTGAGGATATCCGCTTCTGCTCTGTATCTATGAGGACGTTTCACCGCTGTGAATCCTCATCCGCGAGTCAAGGGTTGTTGTCGGCGATGCGGCTAGCTGCGAGCTCGCCGAGCAGAGAAGGTAATTCCTCACTTCATCGAGAGGTGGCATCATGTGAACCACATGCTTCAAATTGTAAATCATGTTTTTAGGCTGGGTTCCACTTGGTGCCGCCTCACGATCGTGTTAATCACGTTCCTTGGTCCTCAGTTATCGGCAGAGGATTTTGATGTCTTTACGGCTCTCTCGGCCTATCTTCTTTGGTCATTTCCCTTCGCTCAAACCTCAGAGCTCGCCCCATCTATCAATTTACGGATGGCCTTTTTGATTGATGCAATCCTCGGTCGTATGGCCGACATCTTTATAGGTAGGCACATCGTTTGTTGGGGTTGCGAGGATCACGTGTTTCCTTGATGGGTAAGGTCTACTAATTTTATCCTGATCGAGCAGGACATTCATGATGTGCTCACGGCTAGCATTGAGTGGTGTCCAGTCAACATCGTCCCACAGATTTTTCCCTCGATTGTCCTCCTCCTTATTACTCGATCCTCGACCACCTTTGTTCGAGTGGTCCTGCTCTTTCTTCTTTCCCTCTTTCTTCTCATTGCCTCTCCTTCTTCGCATCTTCGGTATTGATTACCCGAATTGCGTGGGCGTACATTCCCCGACCGGAGGTTTGGTCGCGCAGCATCATTTCTGCCTCATCAGTCCCCGTTGTAGGCCGGAGATGAAAGCACATTTTAATCGATTCCTCCGAAATATACGGTATCTGGTCTACCATGGCCATGAATACGTCCATGTAGAGTTGATTGGATTCATTAATCCTCTGTTGGATCCCACACAGGTCGGTTTGCTTCTTTGGTGGAGTCTGCCGAGGCAAACTGGTTGACAAACATCTGCCTAAATTCGTCCCAACTTTCAACGGAATCCAATGGCAGGCCTGTATACCATTTCAGAGCCTTCCCTTTCAATGTCCCCGCAAAAATCTTTCCCCAGGCATCCTCGTCTTCGGGAGCAACTGCGTTCATTTTCACCTCAAAGCTTGTCATATGATCTACAGCATTGGTGAGGCCTTGGTATGGCTCGAAAGTAGGAATCTTTTTATCTGGGAGGGGAGCTTTCCTCATTCTTTCTTGGAACGGGCCATTCTTGGCAGGAGGCAATAACATAGGTTTTCCCTTCTCCATGGCCTCTAATCGGCCTTTCAAGAATTTGACCTCCTGCTCGACGGCCAAAGAAGGCTTATTGGTCGATACCTGTACCTCGGTGGTCGCGTTCCGACCACTCTTTGGGTACCTGGCACTGATTCTTTGGGAATGTGTGCAATGCCACATGTTCTAGTTACGTTTACTTCTTTCCTCGGCACAGATTCCCGCTTCCTCGCTCCTTTCTCGTGCTCC